>JAFELL010001091.1:0-310000 GCA_019059645.1 Caranx melampygus
CAGATCCTGTAACTCAGGCAATTGCAGAGTGTCTTACCTTACTGAAGACCATGTGCTACCAACCTGAGGTTATTCACCATGTTCAGAGTCTCGCTAGCGTTTACACTAGTGATGTAGGCACCAGTACAACAAATACTTACCTTTCTGGTTGAGAGACTTAGCCAAGTTGAGCGGCAGGGAGTTTGGAGATATCCTCCATGAGGAACTGGCTAGGATGAGTGAATCCATTAGAACTGAGACCTCAGTTGAGACCAATGAAAACCCTGTGGGAACTGAGCCACCCCTTACACAAAGTGATATCCGAGCTACTGCCCCTAGCTTTGTCAGTGCCCCCACTGAGGGGTGTCAGACCTCCTACACAGACCCCAGACTGTTTTCGCAGTAAGAGATCTTCTCTCTCCAAGAGGAGAAGGAGCCCCCCCTTTCCACTTACCTTCAGATCAACTCAGCACACCAGAAGTGCAGCGTCTTGTGGTTGAACACTGTCAAGAGCAGTGAAATTTCATCTCAACTTCATTCTCCTTGTAACTGAAAAGTTGTCTGGGCAACTTCCTCAGCCAACCTTTGAGGTCGACTTGCAAAACATGGCGCAACAGTGTGGAGTTCTGCTTGAATGATCCATCAGTCCATGACTCCCAAGTGGTAAGGAAAATTGTTGAAAGTCTTTCACCCCCAGCTGCAAACATAATCATGTCATTAGGGCCTCAAGCCTCACCAAAAGAGTACTTGATCTTACTTGATTCTGCTTATGCCACTGTCGAAGATGGGGATGAGCTTTTCGCACGATTCTTGAACAACAACCAGAACACTGGAGAGAAAGCATCAGATTACCTGCAGATATGTGGTCACTAATGGAGGAATTTCTTCTCATGATGCTGACAAACAACTTCTCAAGCAATTCTGTCATGGATGTTGGAATAGTTTTCTAATCACCAGTCTTCAGCTTGAACAGCTCAAGAGTAAGCCACCATCGTTTGCCGAGTTTCTTCTCTTATTGTGAACAGAGAAAAACAAACTGGCTAACGAAGCTAGCAGAATGAAACAGCACCTTGGTTTTACCAAACCGAAAGCCATGTCAAATATACAGGCTGCACATATGTCCTACACAGAGGACATTAGTGTGCCACACAAATCAGAACAAGGTTCCTTAGTCATGACCAAAGACATCCAGAAGCAGATTGCTGAACTTCAGGTTCAGGTGGCAAAACTCAGTGCATGCAGTTCAGAGAAGCAACAGAAAGTACAAAGCAGAAACAAAGACTAAA
Source organism: Caranx melampygus (assembly GCA_019059645.1). Taxonomy (NCBI): domain Eukaryota; kingdom Metazoa; phylum Chordata; class Actinopteri; order Carangiformes; family Carangidae; genus Caranx; species Caranx melampygus. The sequence continues at coordinate 1,266 of JAFELL010001091.1, forward strand.
AGTACCCAGCTGAGAGGACAGCTTCAGCAAAAGACAGCCATGGTGAAACCAAAGCCAGGCTATTGCTTTAGATGTGGTGAGGATGGCCATATTGCATCCACATGCAATAATCTGTCTAATCCCACTCCTGTGTAGGCCAAGAAAGTAGAGCTCAGAGAGAAACAGCGTGCTTGGGAAGCCCAGAATGGCTCACCTCTCACTCCCCAGTTAAACTAGAACAGGCTTCCATCGAGGGGCAAATGGAAGCCAAGCAACCATCATGTATCCCATCTAGAGGGTGAATCAAACCCTGCGATTCACTTCCACAGAGTCACACAAGAAAGAAAATTGCCGAAACATCTTGTAGGTAGAAAATGTACAGCCAGTGTAAACGTGGGTGGGGTGGACTGCAGTTGTTTACTTAACACCAGGTCACAGGTTGCCATGGTGGCCAAGTCCTTTTATGAGACCCTTCTTTCTGAGCATCCTATCAGACCCATCAGCAGTATCCTCGAAGTAGGAGGAGCAAATGGCCAACCTGTTCCTTACCTGGGATATGTGGAGGTTGACCTCAAGTTCCCGAAAGCCCCTCTTGAGTCTGAGCCTGAAATTTCAACCTTGGCTTTAATTGTTCCCAATTTCTGGTCAAATAGTGGTGTCCCATTGTTAATTGGCACCAACACTTTAGACCCTCTCTTTGATCAGTATTGTGATGAGTCTCCATTTCCAATAGGCAAGGCAAGGCAAGGCAAGGCAATTTTATTTATATAGCCCGTTTTTACAAACAGTTTGTTTCAAAGGGCTTTACACAGCATTATGACAACATCCTCTGCCCTTAGACCCTCACATCGACTGAGGAAAACTCCCAAGAAAACCCTTTAACAGGGAAAAAGAAAATGGAGAAACCTCAGGGTGAGCAACAGAGGAGGGATCCCTCACCCAGGACGGGCAGACGTGCAATAGATGTTGTATACAGACAAAGAAAACAATTTACAACATGAAATACGGAAATCATGGAGATGGAATCAGTCAGTTAACGAGAAACAAAAATGATGAAGGCAGCTCCTGGTGGGCAGGGAGGGAAGGCCAGCTTAATGGGACCAGTGGACGGCAGACTGGGTCATGAGCAGGGAGTGCAGGCCGGTTTAACAGCAGGACAAAGGAGGTGATGGAGGCGGCGGTTGGTTGGTTGGTGCAGGGGGATGGAGCTCTGAAGAGATCTGTGGAAATACAGAGAGAGTGCGAGACACCAAGGCCAGACTACAAAGTGCAACAGTTAATGACAGTTCAAAATGTGAGGGGAGAGGAGAGGAGAGGAGAGGAGAGGAAGGAGAAGGCTCCATGTAACCTGATGTGTCCCCCAGCAGTTTAAGCCTATAGCAGCGTAGCTATGGAATGGATCAGGGCTACCTGACCCAGCCCTAACTAAAAGCTCTCTCATAGAGGAAGGTCTTAAGCCTAGCCTTAAATGTAGAAAGAGTGTCTGCCTCTCTGACCCATGGAGAGAGCTGGTTCCATAATAGAGGAGCCCGGTAACTGAAGGCTCTACCTCCCAGTCTGTTTTTAGAAATACTGGGGGTCACTAACAGACCTGCATTCTGGGAGCGAAGTGCTCTGGTAGGACAGTATGGAATGACGAGGTCTTTCAAATAAGTTGGAGCTTTGTTATTAAGAGCCTTGTAGGTAAGTAGAAGGATCTTGAAGTCTATTCTATATCCTACAGGAAGCCAATGGAGAGAAGCTAGAATGGGAGAGATGTGCTCTCTCTTATTAACTCTTGTCAAAACCCTCGCTGCAGCATTCTGGACCAGCTGGAGACTCTTCAGAGAGGTTTTGGGCTTCCTGACAAGAGAGAGTTACAGTAGTCCAGCCTAGAGGTAATAAATGCGTGGACCAGTTTCTCAGCATCACTCTGAGAGAGGATATTTCTGATTTTAGACATATTGCGCAGGTGAAAGAAGGCAGTCCTAGTCACATGCTTTATGTGAGAGCTGAAGGAAAGATCCTGGTCAAAAATGACTCCAAGGTTCCTCGCTGTTGAACTGGAGTTAAGGGTGATGCCATCCAGAGTAGCAATCTGAGTGGAGAATGTGTCCCTGAGATGCTTGGGTCCAATCACAATAACCTCTGTTTTGTCAGAGTTCAGTAGAAGGAAGTTAGAAGACATCCAGGATTTGATGTCTTTCAAGCAATCTTGCAGATTGATGAGGCAGCTTCTATCATCTGGCTCTATTGATAGGTAGAGCTGGGTGTCGTCAGCGTAGCAGTGGAAATTGATGGAGTGCTTACGGATTATATCCCCTAATGGGAGCATGTAAAGAGTGAAGAGAACTGGCCCTAAAACTGAGCCCTGCGGCACACCATACATAACTCTGCTGTACTTTGAATGGACATTATTAACATTAACAAATTGAAATCGGTCAGATAAACGAAGCAAACCATTTTAGAGCAGATCCTTTGATCCCGATTTCGTGTTCAAGTCTATGCAATAAGATGCTGTGATCGACAGTATCAAATGCAGCACTGAGGTCCAGAAGTACAAGTACAGAGACAAGCCCTCTGTCGGAAGCTATAAGAAGATCGTTGGAAACTTTGACCAGTGCTGTTTCAGTGCTATGGTGTTCCCTAAATCCAGATTGGAAAGCTTCAAAGAGCTCGTTACTGTGCAGGTGTTCATGAAGCTGCATTAGGACAACCTTCTCAAGGATCTTAGAGATGTAGGGAAGGTTGGTATAGGCCTATAGTTGGCTAATGCATCCGGATCAAGAGAGGGTTTTTTAAGCAGAGGATTAATGACAGCCACCTTAAAGGCCTGTGGCACATAGCCTGTGACTAAGGAAAGGTTGATCTGGTTCAGTATAGCAGCGTTAACTAAGGGGAAGACATCCTTGAGCAGTCTTGTTGGGACTGGGTCAAGCAGACATGTAGCTGATTTGGAGGAGGTGATTACAGAAGTTAAGTCTGACAGGTCGATGGGGACAAAGCTGTTCAAGTATGCACCAAGTCTGGGAGGTGCTTTCGTAGAGGCTGTAATCTGTGGTCCACTACTGCCGATCCTTGTTCTGATATTTACGATCTTTTCAGTAAAGAAATTTAGGAAATCGTTGCTGCTGAGAGTCGGAGGGATGCATGGCTCAACAGCACTGTGGTTCTTAGTCAGCCTGGCCACAGTGTTAAAAAGGAACCTGGGATTGTTTTTATTCTCTTCAATTAAAGATGAAAAGTATGTACTCCTGGTGCTGCGAAGCTCTTTTTTATATATTAATAAACTATCTTTCCAGGCTCGACGGTCATCCTCGCGCTGGCTGGAGTGTGTTTTCCTTTCCAGCTGTCTGGTCTTCTGCTTCAAGATGCGCAGATTTGAATTGTACCAGGGAGCTATTCTCTTCTGGTTGATGACTTTCTTTCTCAGAGGGGCTACAGCATCAAGTGCCCCAAGGAGTGTTGCTGCAGTGTTGTCCACAAGATAATCTACCTGCGAGGGAGTAAGATCAGCATAGCTGCTCATCGTATTACCAGAAGGTGTGGCAGCAAGCGCTGCTGGAATGAGCTCTTTAAATCTAGAAACAGCAGTGTCAGATAAACACCTACTGTAGTGGTATTTTTTCCCAGGCGAGGTGTAATTTGTTAAAGTAAATCCAAAGATTATTAGAGAATGGTCAGACAAGACCGGGTTCTGAGGGGAAACTGTGATGTGATCCACTTCTATTCCATAAGTAAGTACCAGATCAAGGATGTGATTAAAAGAGGGAGTGGGCTCATGCACCCTCTGGGAGAAGCCAATTGAATCTAAAAGCAACTTGAATGCTGAGGCCAGACAGTCGTCATCGACGTCCACGTGAACGTTGAAGTCGCCCACTATAATGACTTTGTCTGAGTTCATTGCTAAATTTGACAGAAAGTCAGGGAATTCTTCTAAGAACTCAGAGTAAGGAGCAGGAGGACGATACACCACAGCAAGTAAGAGTGGTTTCTCTGCTCTCCAGTCTGGGTGAGAGAAGCTGAGCATAAGGCTTTCAAATGAGTTATATGAAGCATTAGGTCGAGGGTTAATAGGCAGATCTGACTGATAGACTGCAGCCACTCCTCCTCCTCTACCAGTGTTACGAGGCACATGGTAGTTAATGTAGCTGGGAGGGGTAGATTCATTTAAACTGACATATTCATCCTGTTGCAACCAAGTTTCAGTAAGAGTTAGTAAGTCGATTTGGTGATTGGTGATCAAATCATTTACTAGCAGAGACTTGGATGAGAGAGATCGAATATTTAGCAAACCACATTTAATAGTTTTATTTGTTTGGTTTGCTGATGTAGCGGTTTTGATTTTAACTAAGTTGCCATAATTGGCTCCTCTAGCTTTGGGTTTAGGCTTATACAGCCTCGAGGCAGACACAGTTTTTATGGGGTATAAGCAGGGTTGGGTGGGTGGCAGCACATAAGAACCTGCAGAGGGGCGTGTAAGACTGCGGCTCTGCTTGCTGGTCTGAACTCTGGGTGATTGTCAGGGGTTAGAATGACTAACACAACGTGCTATGTTTCTCGATAAGAGAGATGCACCATCCAAAGTAGGATGGACGCCATCTCTCCTAATCAGACCAGGCTTTCCCCAGAAACTCTTCCAATTATCTATATAGGCCACGTTGTTTGCTAAGCACCACCTAGACATCCAGCGATGGAACCACCACATGCGGCTAAACATGTCGTCACTAGACAAATTGGGCAGCGGGCCAGAGAAAACTACGGAGTCCGACATTGTTTTTGCGTAGTTACACACCGATTCTATATTAACCTTAGTCAACTCCGACTGGCGAAGTCGGGTGTCATTAGCGCCGACATGGATTACAATTTTACTGTATTTGCGTTTACTTTTTGTCAGCAGCTTCAAATTTGCCTCAACGTCGCCCGCTCTGGCCCCTGGGATGCACCTAACTATGCTCGCCGGAGTCTCTACCTTCACGTTCCGGAGAACAGAGTCGCCAATGACTAATGTCGGCTTCCCGGCGGCGGTGCCGCTGAGAGCAACAGAGCCAACATGCCGAGTTTGGGTCTCAGCGGGTGTGTCGCTGAGTGGGGAAAATCTGTTGGACACATGAAGGGGTTGGTGGTGCAACACGGGCCGTGTGGACTTGTGCTTCCTGCGTGCTGTCACCCAGCGAGCCTGGCTTCCCGGCTGCTCGGGAGCTGCGGGGGAGCTGTTAGCGGCTGCTAGGCTAGGTGGCTCCGCAGTGGCTAAGGGGACCTGGGACGCTACCTGAGCTACAGGGCTAGCTTCCATGGTGCGGAGCCGGGACTCTAGCTCACTAAGCCTCGCCTCCAGGACTGCAAACAGGCTACACTTGTTACATGTACCATTCTCATTAAAGGAGGCAGAGGAATAACTAAACATCAGGCACATGGAGCAGGAGAGAGAAGGAGAAGTGGAGGGAGAAGCAGAGGGAGAGAGAGAGGCCATAGCTATGCTAGGTAAGTTTGGGTTTCGAGGACGTTGAGTGCAGCAGTACAGATAGGGTCCTGTGATAGACCTGAGTTATAAAGACTTGTGTTATGAACTAAGCGTAGCGTGCAGTGGTGCTTAAAGTGATTAAGTTAGCAGAAAGCTAGACGAAGGATTGAGGGAGAGCGTCTAACTCAACAGGCACACAGGCACACACAACAGGAAATGACGCAATGACGTAATACGCTCACCGTAGCAGGAAGGCGGCAGAAGCAGGAAGCTCACACCTGGCCCTACTGGACTGGTTTCACATGACTTTGATACTGGTGAAACAGCTCCCACCAAACAGCATCCCTATAGAAATAGCACACCTTGCCCTGGCTACAGCCATGTCCTTTGTACACTACAACTGAGGAGAAAACAAGCAACAAGTGGAAAGCTTGGTTTTGTAAAGCTTAGAGGGAAAGAACAGGAAGTTCTTCCAGCAAAACAAAAAGCGCTGCTTGAAGGCTGTATGTGTGTCAGCTCAGCCAACACAGAGAAACATGGCCTATTAATAATAATAATAATAATAATACATTTTATTTATAAAGCGCTTTTCAAAGTACTCAAAGTCGCTTTACAGAATTGACACAACAATATTAGAAAACAACAATATTAGAAACACTTAGAAACATATAGGTACAATGCAGGGATTGATCAAACATAAGATGTCCAAAACAATCAGAATGGAGAGAAACATAGTTGGGTAAAGATTTGAGTGTAGTGGATGGACCAGACGGATCATAACAGTGTAGGTAGAGTTAGAGTGCTAGATGTTAAAAGCAGAGTGGAACAGGTGCGTTTTGAGAAGTGATTTGAAAGTCTTGAGGTCTGTGGTTTCTCGGATGTGTTTGGGAAGGGAGTTCCAGAGGGTGGGGGCAGCAACAGAGAAAGCTCTATCTCCCCAAGTTCTGTGCTTGGTCTTGGGGACAGTGAGGAGAATGGCATCGGAAGAACGGAGGGTGCGGGAAGGGATGTAAGGGTGGAGAAGGTCTGCGAGGTAGGAGGGGGCCTGGTTATGGAGTGTTTTATGGGTGAGGAGGAGGATTTTGAATTCAATTCGTTGTGTAATTGGGAGCCAGTGGAGGTTCTGGAGGACAGGTGTGATGTGGTCACGGGAGCGGGTGTGGGTGAGGAGGCGAGCAGCAGAGTTTTGGATGTACTGGAGTTTATTGAGGAGTTTGGCGGTTGTACCATATAGTATGCTGTTGCAGTAATCAAGGCGGGATGTAATGAAGGCGTGGATTAGAGTTTCAGCGGCCGAGAAAGAAAGTGAGGGGCGGAGGCGAGAGATGTTCTTTAGGTGGTGGAAGGCTGATTTAGTGATGTGTTTGATGTGTTGGTCGAAGGAGAGATTACTGTTAAAGATGACTCCAAGGTTGCGGCAGTGGGGGGAGGGTGACAGTGTTGAGTTTCCAATAGTGAGGTGGAAGTCTCTGGCTGTTTGGGTGAGGGAATTTGGACCAATTAGAATCATGTCTGATTTGTCGTAGTTGAGTTTGAGGAAGTTTGCTTGCATCCAGCATTCGATGTCTGTCAGACAGTTAGACAGGGTGGAATGAGTTGAGGGGGTGATGGATTTGGTGGTGATGTATAACTGGATGTCATCAGCGTAGCAGTGGAAGTGAAGATTATGGCGGCGGATGATTTGACCAAGGGGGAGGAGATACAGGATAAAGAGGAGAGGACCAAGCACAGAACCCTGGGGGACGCCTTGGGACAGGGGGGCAGTTGAGGAGGAGCAGTTGTTGATGGAGATGAATTGTTGTCTGCCAGAGAGATATGAGTGTATCCAGGTGAGGGCAGTGTCAGTGATGTTGAGGAGGGAGGTCAGCCGGAAGAGTAGGATGGAATGATTGATGGTGTCAAAGGCAGCGGTGAGGTCCAGGAGGATGAGGATGGAGATTTGTCCAGAGTCTGAGGAGAGGAGGAGGTCGTTTGTAATTTTGAGGAGGGCGGTTTCAGTACTGTGTTGTGAGCGGAATCCGGATTGAAATTCTTCGAAGAGGTCATTGTTGTTGAGGTGGGATTTTATTTGTGAGGCGACAACACGTTCCAGGATTTTTGACAGAAATGGGAGGTTAGAGATGGGCCGGAAGTTGTTCATGGTGTCAGGATTAAGACCAGGTCTCTTGATGATGGGGGTGACAGCAGCAAGTTTCAGTGAAGATGGGACGGAGGCAGAGCTGAGCGAGGAGTTGATGATTTTGGAGACCAGCGGAGAGATGGTGGGGAAGCAGTCCTTGGCGATGGAGGATGGAATGGGGTCAAGCATGCAGGTGGAAGTCTTCATGGATGAGATGATTGTGGATAGCATAGTTGGGGAGACAGGTGCAAATTTGGAGAGGGGCCGGGTGATGAGATGGGTGGAGGGGGGTGATGGGGGTGGGGAGTAGGGGAGGTAGTTAGGGAACTGTAGATTTTGTCAATTTTGGACTGGAAGAATGAGAGGAAGGAATTGCATTTGTCAACGGTGAATGAACTTGAGATGTTGTCGCTGGGGTTAAGGAGTTTGTTTATAGTAGAAAAAAGAGCCTTTTGGTTGTTGGAGCCGGAGTGAATGAGGTTTGAAAAGTAGGTAGAGCGTGCAGTGTTGAGGGCGGCTTTGTACTATTAGAGTAACCATCCAGATCCACCTTGCCAGGTGGTGTGTTTGTAGACTGTTGTCTCATTTCCTTGCCAGAGTGTGGCTCTAACAGGCTGCCAGTCCTCCTTAGAAATGAAACTGAATGTGACATCGTTCTACCTACCAACTGCATTATTGCAGACCTGACTGCAGTGGATGCTGTCACCAAGAACCACCATGTAGTTGATAAGGAGGATCAGAAGTACATTGTTGAGTGCTCTACTCACTAAGCAGAGGCAAAGTGTCCTGGGAAAAGCTTTGATTTCGACCCTTCTCTTCCTGAGGAGTGGAAAAAAATAATCACAATGAAGCTCAGTAACTTCTCTCATGTCTTTGCCCAACATGATCTTGACTTTGGCCATGTGACCAAAATCCAGCACCACATCAAGCTGAAGGATGAGACCCCAATCAAACAGAGACCACATCCAATTCATCCTCGAGATTATGAAGCAGTCAAAAAGCACCTCCAAACCCTTCTTGATGCCAGCGTAATCCAAGAATCTGAGTCCCCATTTTCATCACCGATGGTGGTGAGGAAAAAGAATGGCGATGTGTGCCTATGTGTGGTCTATAGACTTTTTCTCGATGACCTAATAGTGTTCTTGGACACTCTTGAGGAACATGAGATTAGGCTCATTCACATGCTCAGCTGTCTTGAGGGATATGGCTTGAAACTGACCAGATAAATGCAAGTTCTTTCAGACTTCGGTGCGTTACTTGGGGCACATTGTATCCTGTGATGGAATGAGGACTGACCCTGATAAGGTTCACGCCTTGAAAACCTGGCCGAAACTACAGAACTTAAAGGAGCTCCAATCCTTCCTAGGATTCTCTGGTTACTACCAGAGGTTTGTAAAAGATTATTCAAGAATAGTCTAGCCCAAGTACAACTGTGCGGAACCTTGGAGTCATTTTTAACCAGGATCTTTCCTTCAGCTCCCACATAAACCATGTGACTAAGACTGCCTTCTTTCACCTGTACAGTATAGCTAAAATCAGGAATATCCTCTCTCACAGTGATGCTGAGAAACTGGTCCACGCATTTATAACTTCTAGGCTGGACTACTGTAACTCTCTGTTGTCAGGATGTCCAAAAACCTCTCTGAAGAGTCTCCAGCTGGTCCAGAACACTGCAGCAAGAGTATTGACAAGAGTTAGTAAGAGAGAGCACATCTCTCCCGTTCTAGCTTCTCTCCACTGGCTTCCTGTGGGATATAGAATAGACTTCAAGATCCTTCTACTTACTTACAAGGCTCTTAATGACAAAGCTTCATCTTATCTGAAAGACCTCATTATTCCATATTGTCCTACCAGAACACTTCACTCCCAGAATGCAGGTCTGTTAGTGACCCCTGGTATCTCTAAAAACAGACTGGTAGATAGAGCCTTCAGTTACTGGGCTCCTCTCTTGTGGAACCAGCTCTCTCCACGGGTCAGAGAGGCAGACATTCTTTCTACATTTAAGTCTGGGCTTAAGACCTTCCTTTATGATAGAGCCTTTAGATAGGGCTGGCTCATTTTATAGCTACGCTGCTATAGGCTTAGACTGCTGGGGGACACATCAGGCTACATGGAGCCCTATCCCCCCCCCCCGCACATTTTGAACTGTCATTATTTGTTACACTTTGTAGTCTGGACTTGGTGTCTCGCACTCTCTTTGTGTTTCGCCGCCTCCTTCGCCTCCATCACCTCCATCACCTCCTTTCTCCTGCTGCTAAACCACTCCCTGCTCACAACCCTGTCTGCCATCCAGTAGTCCCATTATGCTGGCTTTCTCTCCCTGCCAACCAGGAGCTTCCTCCATCCATTTTCATTAACTGATTCCATTTCCATGTTTTCCATATTCCATCTTGTAATTTGTTTTCTTGTCTGTATACAACATCTGTTGCACGTCTGCCTGTCCTGGGTGAGGGTTTTCTTGGGAGTTTTTCCTTAGTCGATGTGGGGGTCTAAGGGCAGAGGATGTTGTCACCACCCCATCATGACAGCACAAACCCAGAATTTTAGAATTTTTTTGCAAATTAATTAAAAAAGAATAAGTGAAATATCACCTGAACATAGGTTTTCAGAGCCTTTGCTGTGACACTCGTGTAGGTCATCCAGATGCTTTCAGTTTCTTTTATTCATCTTTGAGATGTTTCTACACCTTCATTTGAGTCCAGCTGTTGAATTAAATAGTTTGGACATGATTTGGAAAGGTACACACCTTCCTAAATAAGGCCTTACAGCTCATTTGCATATCAGAGGAAATTGAGATCCATGAAGTCGAAGTAACTGCCCTAAGAGCTCAGAGACAGAATTGTAGCAAAGCACAGATCTGGACAAGGCTACAACATTATTCTGCTGCACTTATTGTTTCTAAGAGCACAGTGGCCTCCATCATTCTTACATGGAAGATGTTTGGGTAAACCAGGACTCTTCCTAGAGCTGGCTGTCTGGCCAAACTGAACAGTTGGGGGAGAGCAGCTTTGGTTAGAGAGGTAATCCAGAACCCAAAGATCACTCTGATTTAGCTCCAGAGATCCTTTGTGGAGATGGTAGAAAGTTCCAAAAGCTCAACCACTGCTGCAGCCCTCCAACAATCTGGGCAATATGGCAGAGTGGCCCAACGAAAGCCTCTCCTCAGTGAAAGACACATGAAAGGCTGCAGAGAGTTCCTCACAGCTTTTAGGTGGTTGTTTGCAAACTCTTTGCAAACAACCACTTTCATCCAGCCACTTTCCATACCCACTGTAGATTAAGCTGTAAACTGTATATTTTAACAATGTGCAATTTGTAATACAAACCTTTCTATGTGTTTAAGTTTCACGGTGTGTGAAGACAAATAAAAGACTGCGCACCAGTTGAGCTCCAGCCTACTCCTTTTTATGTCCAGGAACAATTGCAAAGTTATCAGTTAATCTCTGCATTCGTTTACAGTCATGTGCTACGTTTTTCTGCAGAATTCATATATATTTTCTAACTCGTCAGAACTGTACTGATAACATTTATCGTTCTGTCACAAGTGGTTGCGGCTGTTTTGTTTACAGGCTAATGTTGTTGAATCACCATTTTGTTTGTTAACAGTAGCTAACTTTAATCCTCTGCTCAGATGTTGTGCTTCAATGCTAAAAGTGCTTTAACTTTATGTAATATTTTCATGAAGTGAAATTTTCTGGCTTTGTTTTGAAAATTGTGGTGCTTCTTGGAGGAGACTGTGGTTAGAGATCCAGATTATGTCCCCAATCTTCATACACATGAAGAAGAAGAAGATGATGATGACATTCCAGGTGAAGGCTCTCTGGCTGAGAGGAAGAAGAGGAAGAGAAATGGGTCTGGGTTCTTATGGGCTACTATAAAAATATCACTGAATGCACATTTAACATTAGTGAGGCGCACGGTGGCGAACCCCGTGCAGTGCCAGTTTCCTCAGTTGCAACATGGCACGCAGTCAATTTGGCAATTTCGTAGACAGTGGTGGGTGGGGGGGGGGGGGGGGTTGACAGATTCAGCTTGGCGCAGTGACAATTTCATGCAAAAAGGCTGTGCTGAAGGTGTGCTGAGAGCTCGCCAGGTGCACATGAGTCATATTTGGTTCAAACTTGTCATTGTGATCATAGGATGGCGCATGGTGACAGCTGCTGCTCGTGAAAAGCCTTTCAGTAGAAGCAGACATAGATGTTGGTGTGGAGCTCACCAGGAACGGTAGCTCCAACACCGGGGATGAGGCCAGGCACCTCCCGGGAAGTAACAGTTGCTTCTCTCCTTCCCCGTGCTGTTCCAGCAATCTCGTGCCAACTGGTTTAATGGGGCTGCAAGATTCTGTTAATGTAAAGTCTCGTGGAGGAGGAGGAGGAGGTGGGATGAAGATGGAGAAGTCTCCATCAGGGGTCAAGATGTCCACCTTGCTCACCTGCTCTCCGGTCTCCGGTAACTGTGCGCGCTGATCCGCCTCAGCCACCACTTGCGGGCTCCACGCCTCTCTGACACCAGTGGAATCCTTGCGGGATACCTCAGGCTGTCCATCTGGCCGTTCAAAGGGGAAGACGCTCAACACACCGCTGCCCTTCAGCTCATGTGGTTTAGTCACCCCAGAGTTGTCACTGTTGTTCTTGTCTCCATCAAATGTCACAGCTGTGATGTTACCATTGTTTCTCAGCCGGTATGACGCTGAGCAACGCCGGTTTCTCTTCACCAAAAATCCTCAAGGCATAGTGACGATGATGATGGTGCTAGGTGCGTGGCAGCACCAGGCAGAATGAACAACAACCACTCGACGTGGCTGGTTGTGTGGTAATTTTGCTGACCGGTGCACAGTGTGCACACGTCACCAAAACCTCTCAGGCAGGTTTCCAGAATGTCAGGCACATTTCAATTCAATGAATAATCACAACAACCACTATTCAATGCAACTATCTAGGGTTGTCACAATACCAGAATTTCAGTAGTCGACACCAGTACCTGTGAATTTCCATGATCCTCGATACTTATTCAATAACACGAAAAAAATTAAAAAACTGAAACCATGTACTTTTACATTCACTACTTTATTAAAAACAGTTTCAAACTGGAAATTTAAATTGCAGTACCACCTAAAGAGTAAAAGCAAAAACGACAAACAATAATAACTATTATACATTCAAAAATGAACAGCAGTGGCTTTCTTGCCATGCCTTCCAGTATATAAAAACAAACAATACTGTGCTCATAAATAATGTGCTCATAAAATAACAACAATCAACTATTTTATATAAAAAATATAGCCGCAAGCGGCAATCCCCAGATTCTAACCTGTTAAGGCCCAAACCAGCCACCCCGACCCTCGCCGGCCACGGTCGACGACAGCGCCCACTCCGTTCCTAAAGGCTCCACGCGATACATGTGTAATCCAGGTCCAATGTAGTTAAATAATAAAGCCAGAGTGGGTAATACAATGGGACTGGGCTCATTGTAGGAAAATACAACTTTTTGTGTTAAAGAAATGACCGTCACGGTCCCCCGATGCCATACCAAGTTTGGAGTCAATACCATATATGTTTCAAAAGTTCTATTCATTTTACTGTTTTTCACGTTATGCAAATTATTTAAAAAATCCCTAATAACCACCCTAATGGTGCAAGAGGCTTTGTAGAGGACCATCAGGAGGACATGTGTGTAAAATTTCAAGTCAATAGCACACCAAACGTGGTGAAATTCTGTCCGACGGTCTTTGAGATATGCATGTGTGGCATTTATAGCGCCCCCTATGGGCTGAGCTCGAAACGCTTTGGTAGGCAGCTTCCCAGTCACCTTGTGACCCTACCCACCAAGATTGGTGACGATAGGGCAATGGGTGTGGGAGTTATGGCCAATCATTTCTAAGCTCCGCCCATCGCGGAGATTCATTGGTCCGTGGCGGCCATGTTTTTTATCCGATCTGTCTCATTTATAATAGAAATTTGTATTTTCATCCCCCAAGGCCGTATACCAAATTTGGTGTTGATAGAGTCAATCTTTCAAAAGTTCTATTCATTTTACTGTTTTTCACATTATGCAAATTATTGAAAAATCCGTCATAATCACCCTAATGGTGCAGGAGGATTTTTTGTAGAGGACCATCAGGAGGACATGTGTGTAAACTTTCAAGTCAATAGCACTCATATCTGGGCGGGGAGAGCCATTTGAAGTTCACACGCCATGTAACAGCGCCCCCGTTAGGCCGAATGGGGTCAAATTTTTTGAGAAGCATTTGCAAGTCATTTATAATCCATGTACCGATTTTCATGTCCCTAGGTCCTTCCAGCTCATCATAAATTCAAAAAACGTAAACGACAGCAGTTAACGACCAACAGGCCACGCCCACTTTCACCAATCAACATGGCACTCAAGATATAAGTTAACAGTCCCCCCTAGATTATGCATACCAAATTTGGTGAAATTCTGTTAAATGGTCTTTGAGATATGCATGTGTGGCATTTATAGCGCCCCCTATAGGCTGAGCTCAAAACGCTTTGGTAGGCAGCTTCCCAGTCCCGTTGTGAAGCTACCCACCAAGATTGGTGATGATAGGGCAAGGGGTGTGGGAGTTATGGCCAATCATTTCTAAGCTCCGCCCATCGCGGAGATTCATTGGTCCGTGGCGGCCATATTTTTGATCCGATCTAGCTCATTTATAATAGAAATTTGTATTTTCATCCCCCAAGGCTGTATACCAAATTTGGTGTTGATAGAGTCAATCTTTCACAAGTTCTATTCATTTTACTATTTTTCACATTATGCAAATTAGCAAAAAATCTATCATGGCGGACTTTAATGGTCCCATTGGCTTTTTTGTAGAGCACATTGAGCTGGACCTGTGTGTCAAATTTCAAGTCAATCGGACTTACGGTGTGAGGGGCGTGGCCTTCCAAAAAAATAATTTTATTTACTTAATTACAGCGCCACCATCTGGCCAACTGGGCTCATATTTTAATAGAAGTTGATGCACATCATTTCCAATCATTGGGCCAAGTTTCAGCTTTCTGGCCTATTCCAGCTCACGGGAATTTGAGCTCAAGCGGCAGACGACAAATAATAAATATAGCCGCAAGCGGCAATCCCCGGGTTCTAACCTGTTGAGGCCCAAACCGGCCACCCCGACCCTCGCCGGTCACGGTCGACGACAGCGCCCGCTCCGTTCCTAAAGGCTCCACGCGATACACACCCATTACCCGGCCCAGATATCTCCAAACCGGGTTTTCGGTCACACATTTGTGACACCCCATATTGGCCGAGTTCAAAATGTTTTGGGAGTCACATACTTTCAGAACATGCGCTTCAACTGGGAGAAGCAAAGTCTAGTGGCTGTGATATGAAATGAAACGATGAAACAACAAATGAATAGAATATGTTACCGGCGCCAGAGCTAGGGGTCCCTGGCCGGCAGCATAAACCGCTCAGGCGGCGGGCGCTGAGCGGCTGAGCTACGGTGTGACTGAGCAACCAATCAATCTGTGGATCCAAACATAGGACACGGTCGCTCGTTAGCTACTGTTGCTTCCGCTAAGCGCCTTTATCGTCTGCGCCCGCTCTTCAAAGTTCACATTCCATATAATCAACATTACAACATACCGTACCAACTACCAGTACTCTCAAGATAATATTACAAAAAAATAACACGAAGCGAGTAGCGTTTACAGTTGGAATTTAGCTCGTCACACACACACACACATTCTTGTTCAACCGCTTGCATGGGGACGTGAACGTCCGATCACGAACCACGACAATATAGTAAGTGTTTCACAACTTAAAGCATTCATCTTAACTTCAGTGCTTTAACACATGCTGTTACTCATTTCAACTTAACAAAACTGTATCAACCATACACTTTACCAACCTGTGGATCCAAACATAGGACACGGTTCCTCGTTAGCTACTGTCGCTTCCGCTGAGTGCCTTTATTGTCTGCGCCCGCACAGAGCAAGCAGAGTAGAGAACGCTTAGATCCACTGGTGGTGGAGCACCCTCTACTGGTGCAAACGGTTATTACAAAATGTAAAAAATAAAAGGTTTGAATATTAAAATGAAAAAGTGGGGGTGTCTGTTAATAAAAAAAAACTATATATGTGGCTATTATCACATCCACTACAAATAGAATAGAATAGAATAGAAATTACTTTATTGATCCCAAAGGGAAATTGATTTGTCTTTTAGCTCATCTTCCATTCGCATTAGAATTAAACAGTCTGATAGCTGTGTGTATGAAAGATCTACGGTATCTTTCTGTCCTGCACCCAAGAGATAGGAGCCGTCCACCACCGCTGCTTCTTTGATTCATCAAGGTGTTATGAAGTGGATGATCCGCGTTGTTCAGTATGGCCTCCACCATCCTCATTGTGTATCTCTCCACCACCTCCTCCAGAGAGTCCATCTTTACTCCGATCACAGAGCCAGCCTTTCTTACAAGCTTATCCAGCCTCTTTGCCTGCTTTTTTCCTAAACTTCCTCCCCAGCAGACTGCAGCATAAAATAAAACACTTGCCACCACAGACTGATAGAACATCTGCAGCATCTTATTACAGATGTTTAGAGATCTAAGCTTTCTAAGGAAAAAGAGGCGCCTCTGCCCTTTTTTGTAGAGTGCATCTGTGTTAACAGACCAGTCCAACTTGTTATCAAGATGAACACCTAGATATTTATAGGTTATCACCACCTCAATGTCCACTCCACAAGTGTTGACTGGCTGAAGAGTGGGCTTGGACCTATGGAAATCCATCATCATTTCCTTTGTCTTTGAGGTGTTCAGTACGAGGCAGTTCTGGTGACTCCAGTCACTGAAGGCTTTTATCAAATCCCTATATTCACATTCCTGTCCATCCCTAATACATGCCACAATAGCAGTGTCATCTGAGTATTTCTGGATGTGGCAGGACTCAGAGTTGTATTTAAAGTCTGCTGTATACAGTGTGAACAGGAATGGAGCCAGGACAGTCCCCTGTGGAGCCCCCGTGCTGCTGATTAATGTCCCAGAAAAACAGTTCCCCAACCTCACAAACTGTGGCCTTTCTGTCAGGTAATCTGTGACCCAGGAGACAAAGGAAGAATCCACTCCCATCTCTTTGAGCTTGTTTTTGAGTATGTTGGGTTGGATGGTATTAAATGCACTTGAAAAGTCAAAAAACATGATTCTTACATAAGGATTTTCATGACAATGGGAAAAACGGGTAATGATCTAGGGCCAGTATTTGATAAGCCCTGCCATTTGTGAGGATATTTAGCTTGATGGCAACTGTGTTTTTCCACTGATCTTGCTCATTTGTAACAGAAATGACCGTCACGGTCCCCCGATGCCATACCAAGTTTGGAGTCAATACCATATATGTTTCAAAAGTTCTATTCATTTTACTGTTTTTCACATTATGCAAGTTATTAAAAAAATCCGTAATAACCACCCTAATGGTGCAAGAGGCTTTTTTGTAGAGGACCATCAGGATGACCTGTGTGTAAAATTTCAAGTCAATAGCACACCAAACGTGGTGAAATTCTGTCCGACGGTCTTTGAGATATGCATGTGTGGCATTTATAGCGCCCCCTATGGGCTGAGCTCGAAACGCTTTGGTATGCAGCTTCCCAGTCACCTTGTGACCCTACCCTCCAAGATTGGTGATGATAGGGCAATGGGTGTGGGAGTTATGGCCAATCATTTCTAAGCTCCGCCCATCGCGGAGATTCATTGGTCCGTGGCGGCCATGTTTTTTATCCGATCTGGCTCATTTATAATAGAAATTTGTATTTTCATCCCCCGAGGCCGTATACCAAATTTGGTGTTGATAGAGTCAATCTTTCAAAAGTTCTATTCATTTTACTGTTTTTCACATTATGCAAATTATTGAAAAATCCGTCATAATCACCCTAATGGTGCAAGAGGCTTTTTTGTAGAGGACCATCAGGAGGACATGTGTCTAAAATTTCAAGTCAATAGCACTCATATCTGGGCGGGGAGAGCCATTTGAAGTTCATACGCCATGTAACAGCGCCCCCGTTAGGCCGAATGGGGTCAAATTTTTGACAAGCATTTGCATGTCATTTATAATCCATGTACCGATTTTCATGTCCCTAGGTCCTTCCAGCTCATCATAAATTCAAAAAACGTAAACAACAGCAGTTAACGACCAACAGGCCACGCCCACTTTCACCAATCAACATGGCACTCAAGATATAAGTTAACAGTCCCCCCTAGAGTATGCATACCAAATTTGGTGAAATTCTGTTCAATGGTCTTTGAGATATGCATGTGTGGCATTTATAGCGCCCCCTATAGGCTGAGCTCAAAACGCTTCGGTAGGCAGCTTCCCAGTCCCGTTGTGAACCTACCCACCAAGATTGGTGATGATAGGGCAAGGGGTGTGGGAGTTATGGCCAATCATTTCTAAGCTCCGCCCATCGCGGAGATTCATTGGTCCGTGGCGGCCATATTTTTGATCCGATCTAGCTCATTTATAATAGAAATTTGTATTTTCATCCCCCAAGGCTGTATACCAAATTTGGTGTTGATAGAGTCAATCTTTCAAAAGTTCTATTCATTTTACTGTTTTTCACATTATGCAAATTAGCAAAAAATCTATCATGGCGGACTTTAATGGTCCCATTGGCTTTTTTGTAGAGCACATTGAGCTGGACCTGTGTGTCAAATTTCAAGTCAATCGGACTTACGGTGTGAGGGGCGTGGCCTTCCAAAAAAATAATTTTTAAACCTTAATTACAGCGCCACCATCTGGCCAACTGGGCTCATATTTTAATAGAAGTTGATGCACATCATTTCCAATCATTGGGCCAAGTTTCAGCTTTCTGGCCTATTCCAGCTCACGGGAATTTGAGCTCAAGCGGCAGACGACAAATAATAAATATAGCCGCAAGCGGCAATCCCCGGGTTCTAACCTGTTGAGGCCCAAACCGGCCACCCCGACTCTCGCCGGCCACGGTCGACGACAGCGCCCGCTCTGTTCCTAAAGGCTCCACGCGATACACACCCATTACCAGGCCCAGATATCTCCAAACCAGGTTTCGGTCACACATTTGTGACACCCCACATTGGCCGAGTTCAAAATGTTTTGGGAGTCACATACTTGCAGAACATGCGCTTCAACTGAGAGAAGCAAAGTCTAGTGGCTGTGATATGAAATGAAACGATGAAACAACAAATGAATAGAATATGTTACCGGCGCCAGAGCTAGGGGTCCCTGGCCGGCAGCATAAACCGCTCAGGCGGCGGGCGCTGAGCGGCTGAGCTACGGTGTGACTGAGCAACCAATCAATCTGTGGATCGAAACATAGGACACGGTCGCTCGTTAGCTACTGTTGCTTCCGCTAAGCGCCTTTATCGTCTGCGCCCGCTCTTCAAAGTTCACATTCCATATAATCAACATTACAACATACCGTACCAACTACCAGTACTCTCAAGATAATATTACAAAAAAATAACACGAAGCGAGTAACGTTTACAGTTGGAATTTAGCTCGTCACACACACACACACATTCTTGTTCAACCGCTTGCATGGGGACGTGAACGTCCGATCACGAACCACGACAATATAGTAAGTGTTTCACAACTTAAAGCATTCATCTTAACTTCAGTGCTTTAACACATGCTGTTACTCATTTCAACTTAACAAAACTGTATCAACCATACACTTTACCAACCTGTGGATCCAAACATAGGACACGGTTCCTCGTTAGCTACTGTCGCTTCCGCTGAGTGCCTTTATTGTCTGCGCCCGCACAGAGCAAGCAGAGTAGAGAACGCTTGGATCCACTGGTCTTGGAGCACCCTCTACTGGTGCAAACGGTTATTACAAAATGTAAAAAATAAAAGGTTTGAATATTAAAATGAAAAAGTGGGGGTGTCTGTTAATAAAAAAAACTATATATGTGGCTATTATCACATCCACTACAAATAGAATAGAATAGAATAGAATAGAATAGAATAGAAATGACTTTATTGATCCCAAAGGGAAATTGATTTGTCTTTTAGCTCATCTTCCATTCGCATTAGAATTAAACAGTCTGATAGCTGTGTGTATGAAAGATCTACGGTATCTTTCTGTCCTGCACCCAAGAGATAGGAGCCGTCCACCACCGCTGCTTCTTTGATTCATCAAGGTGTTATGAAGTGGATGATCCGTGTTGTTCAGTATGGCCTCCACCATCCTCATTGTGTGTCTCTCCACCACCTCCTCCAGAGAGTCCATCTTTACTCCGATCACAGAGCCAGCCTTTCTTACAAGCTTATCCAGCCTCTTTGCCTGCTTTTTTCCTAAACTTCCTCCCCAGCAGACTGCAGCATAAAATAAAACACTTGCCACCACAGACTGATAGAACATCTGCAGCATCTTATTACAGATGTTTAGAGATCTAAGCTTTCTAAGGAAAAAGAGGCGCCTCTGCCCTTTTTTGTAGAGTGCATCTGTGTTAACAGACCAGTCCAACTTGTTATCAAGATGAACACCTAGATATTTATAGGTTATCACCACCTCAATGTCCACTCCACAAGTGTTGACTGGCTGAAGAGTGGGGTGTGGGAGTTATGGCCAATCATTTCTAAGCTCCGCCCATCGTGGAGATTCATTGGTCCGTGGCGGCCATGTTTTTTATCCGATCTGGCTCATTTATAATAGAAATTTGTATTTTCATCCCCCAAGGCCGTATACCAAATTTGGTGTTGATAGAGTCAATCTTTCAAAAGTTCTATTCATTTTACTGTTTTTCACATTATGCAAATTATTGAAAAATCCGTCATAATCACCCTAATGGTGCAAGAGGCTTTTTTGTAGAGGACCATCAGGAGGACCTGTGTGTAAAATTTCAAGTCAATAGCACACCAAACATGGTGAAATTCTGTCCGACGGTCTTTGAGATATGCATGTGTGGCATTTATAGCGCCCCCTATGGGCTGAGCTCGAAACGCTTTGGTATGCAGCTTCCCAGTCACCTTGTGACCCTACCCGCCAAGATTGGTGATGATAGGGCAATGGGTGTGGGAGTTATGGCCAATCATTTCTAAGCTCCGCCCATCGCGGAGATTCATTGGTCCGTGGCGGCCATGTTTTTTCTCCGATCTGGCTCATTTATAATAGAAATTTGTATTTTCATCCCCCGAGGCCGTATACCAAATTTGGTGTTGATAGAGTCAATCTTTCAAAAGTTCTATTCATTTTACTGTTTTTCACATTATGCAAATTATTGAAAAATCCGTCATAATCACCCTAATGGTGCAAGAGGATTTTTGTAGAGGACCATCAGGAGGACATGTGTGTAAAATTTCAAGTCAATAGCACTCATATCTGGGCGGGGAGAGCCATTTGAAGTTCACACGCCATGTAACAGCGCCCCCGTTAGGCCGAATGGGGTCAAATTTTTTGACAAGCATTTGCATGTCATTTGTAATCCATGTACCGATTTTCATGTCCCTAGGTCCTTCCAGCTCATCATAAATTCCAAAAACGTAAACAACAGCAGTTAACGACCAACAGGCCACGCCCACTTTCACCAATCAACATGGCACTCAAGATATAAGTTAACAGTCCCCCCTAGAGTATGCATACCAAATTTGGTGAAATTCTGTTGAATGGTCTTTGAGATATGCATGTGTGGCATTTATAGCGCCCCCTATGGGCTGAGCTCGAAACGCTTTGGTAGGCAGCTTCCCAGTCACCTTGTGACCCTACCCACCAAGATTGGTGACGATAGGGCAAGGGGTGTGGGAGTTATGGCCAATCATTTCTAAGCTCCGCCCATCGCGGAGATTCATTGGTCCGTGGCGGCCATGTTTTTTATCCGATCTGGCTCGTTTATAATAGAAATTTGTATTTTCATCCCCCGAGGCCGTATACCAAATTTGGTGTTGATAGAGTCAATCTTTCAAAAGTTCTATTCATTTTACTGTTTTTCACATTATGCAAATTAGCAAAAAATCTATCATGGCGGACTTTAATGGTCCCATTGGCTTTTTTGTAGAGCACATTGAGCTGGACCTGTGTGTCAAATTTCAAGTCAATCGGACTTACGGTGTGAGTGGCGTGGCCTTCCAAAAAAATAATTTTATTTACTTAATTACAGCGCCACCATCTGGCCAACTGGGCTCATATTTTAATAGAAGTTGATGCACATCATTTCCAATCATTGGGCCAAGTTTCAGCTTTCTGGCCTATTCCAGCTCACGGGAATTTGAGCTCAAGCGGCAGACGACAAATAATAATAATAAATATAGCCGCAAGCGGCAATCCCCGGGTTCTAACCTGTTGAGGCCCAAACCGGCCACCCCGACCCTCGCCGGTCACGGTCGACGACAGCGCCCGCTCCGTTCCTAAAGGCTCCACGCGATACACACCCATTACCCGGCCCAGATATCTCCAAACCGGGTTTTCGGTCACACATTTGTGACACCCCATATTGGCCGAGTTCAAAATGTTTTGGGACTCACATACTTTCAGAACATGCGCTTCAACTGGAAGAAGCAAAGTCTAGTGGCTGTGATATGAAATGAAACGATGAAACAACAAATGAATAGAATATGTTACCGGCGCCAGAGCTAGGGGTCCCTGGCCGGCAGCATAAACCGCTCAGGCGGCGGGCGCTGAGCGGCTGAGCTACGGTGTGACTGAGCAACCAATCAATCAATCAACATAGGACACGGTCGCTCGTTAGCTACTGTTGCTTCCGCTAAGCGCCTTTATCGTCTGCGCCCGCTCTTCAAAGTTCACATTCCATATAATCAACATTACAACATACCGTACCAACTACCAGTACTCTCAAGATAATATTACAAAAAAATAACACGAAGCGAGTAACGTTTACAGTTGGAATTTAGCTCGTCACACACACACACACATTCTTGTTCAACCGCTTGCATGGGGACGTGAACGTCCGATCACGAACCACGACAATATAGTAAGTGTTTCACAACTTAAAGCATTCTTCTTAACTTCAGTGCTTTAACACATGCTGTTACTCATTTCAACTTAACAAAACTGTATCAACCATACACTTTACCAACCTGTGGATCCAAACATAGGACACGGTCCCTCGTTAGCTACTGTCGCTTCCGCTAAGCGCCTCTATTGTCTGCGCCCGCGCAGAGCAAGCAGAGCAAGCAGAGCAGAGAACGCTTGGATCCACTGGTCTTGGAGCACCCTCTGCTGGTGCAAACGGTTATTACAAAACGTAAAAAATAAAAGGTTCGAATATTAAAATGAAAAAGGGGGGGTGTCCGTTAATAAAAAAAAAAACTATATATGTGGCTATTATCACATCCACTACAAATAGAATAGAATAGAAATGACTTTATTGATCCCAAAGGGAAATTGATTTGTCTTTTAGCTCATCTTCCATTTGCATTAGAATTAAACAGTCTGATGGCTGTGGGTATGACAGATCTACGGTATCTTTCTGTCCTGCACCCAAGAGATAGGAGCCGTCCACCACCGCTGCTTCTTTGATCCATCAAGGTGTTATGAAGTGGATGATCCTTGTTGTTCAGTATGGCCTCCACCATCCTCATTGTGTATCTCTCCACCACCTCCTCCAGAGAGTCCATCTTTACTCCAATCACAGAGCCAGCCTTCTTGACAAGCTTATCCAGCCTCTTTGCCTGCTTTTTTCCTAAACTTCCTCCCCAGCAGACTGCAGCATAAAATAAAACACTTGCCACCACAGACTGATAGAACATCTGCAGCATCTTATTACAGATGTTTAGAGATCTAAGCTTTCTAAGGAAAAAGAGGCAGCTCTGCCCTTTTTTGTAGAGTGCATCTGTGTTAACAGACCAGTCCAACTTGTTATCAAGATGAACACCTAGATATTTATAGGTTGTCACCACCTCAATGTTTCAAAAGTTCTATTCATTTTACTGTTTTTCACATTATGCAAGTTATTAAAAAAATCCCTAATAACCACCCTAATGGTGCAAGAGGCTTTTTTGTAGAGGACCATCAGGAGGACATGTGTGTAAAATTTCAAGTCAATAGCACACCAAACGTGGTGAAATTCTGTCCGACGGTCTTTGAGATATGCATGTGTGGCATTTATAGCGCCCCCTATGGGCTGAGCTCGAAACGCTTTGGTAGGCAGCTTCCCAGTCACCTTGTGACCCTACCCACCAAGATTGGTGACGATAGGGCAATGGGTGTGGGAGTTATGGCCAATCATTTCTAAGCTCCGCCCATCGCGGAGATTCATTGGTCCGTGGCGGCCATGTTTTTTATCCGATCTGGCTCATTTATAATAGAAATTTGTATTTTCATCCCCCGAGGCCGTATACCAAATTTGGTGTTGATAGAGTCAATCTTTCAAAAGTTCTATTCATTTTACTGTTTTTCACATTATGCAAATTATTGAAAAATCCGTCATAATCACCCTAATGGTGCAAGAGGATTTTTTGTAGAGGACCATCAGGAGGACATGGGTGTAAAATTTCAAGTCAATAGCACTCATATCTGGGCGGGGAGAGCCATTTGAAGTTCACACGCCATGTAACAGCGCCCCCGTTAGGCCGAATGGGGTCAAATTTTTTGACAAGCATTTACATGTCATTTATAATCCATGTACCGATTTTCATGTCCCTAGGTCCTTCCAGCTCATCATAAATTCAAAAAACGTAAACAACAGCAGTTAACGACCAACAGGCCACGCCCACTTTCACCAATCAACATGGCACTCAAGATATAAGTTAACAGTCCCCCCTAGAGTATGCATACCAAATTTGGTGAAATTCTGTTAAATGGTCTTTGAGATATGCATGTGTGGCATTTATAGCGCCCCCTATAGGCTGAGCGCAAAACGCTTTGGTAGGCAGCTTCCCAGTCCCGTTGTGAACCTATCCACCAAGATTGGTGATGATAGGGCAAGGGGTGTGGGAGTTATGGCCAATCATTTCTAAGCTCCGCCCATCGCGGAGATTCATTGGTCCGTGGCGGCCATGTTTTTGATCCGATCTAGCTCATTTATAATAGAAATTTGTATTTTCATCCCCGAGGCTGTATACCAAATTTGGTGTTGATAGAGTCAATCTTTCACAAGTTCTATTCATTTTACTGTTTTTCACATTATGCAAATTAGCAAAAAATCTATCATGGCGGACTTTAATGGTCCCAGAGGCTTTTTTGTAGAGCACATTGAGCTGGACCTGTGTGTCAAATTTCAAGTCAATCGGACTTACGGTGTGAGGGGCGTGGCCTTCCAAAAAAGTCATTTTTAAGCCTTAATTACAGCGCCACCATCTGGCCAACTGGGCTCATATTTTAATAGAAGTTGATGCACATCATTTCCAATCAATGGGCCAAGTTTCAGCTTTCTGGCCTATTCCAGCTCACGGGAATTTGAGCTCAAGCGGCAGACGACAAATAATAATAATAATAATTAAAGCCGCAAGCGGCGTTGACGGGCCCTCGCGGTACCGACGCTTGATCGCGCCCACGCCCCGCCGTACCCACTGCCCATTGCGTAATAGACCCTGTGGCCCCAGAGTCATTTGCAGGTGCGTTCAGGGGCCAACCCTCATCACACGTGTCAAGTTTCAGCCAAATCTGCCAATGCACGCTGGAGTAACGACAAGGTGAATGATCATTCACCAGGTGGCGCTAAGAGCGCAACCAAATGTGTGCAGTTACATTCAGGGTTTGTCCGTGATCACACACGTCAAGTTTGGGCTGAATCGGGCAATGCATGTCAAAGTTATGACAAGGTGAAGGCAGATCCACCAGGTGGCGCTAGAAGCACAACCAGACATGGGCAGTTATGTTCAGCGACCAACCCTCATCACACATGTGACGTTTCAAGCAAATCAGACAATGCATGATGGATTTATGAGGAGTTGATGCTCTGTGGCGAGGGATCCGAAGCCGCCACTGCTTCCACGGGCAGCCTGTCACATGACACAAGGCTTGTGTCACTGTGGTGATTCAGTCTTGACCTGTGTATCAATTTTCAAGACGGTTCAAGCTTGTTAAAGCCATTTAAAGGCCACACGTAATTGGTGGCGAGGGATCACTGTTCATTGCAACGCCATTAGTCGTGGCTTCACAACGTCCATAACGTAGCCTCACCACCTTGTTCTGCATGTACTAGGAGTGGAACGAAGTTGTTGGGGTCAATTGTGTAGGATTTATACGTGTTAGAATGAAGCTGGACACTTCCTGTTACCAGCGGGGGGCGCTATGAGTAAGGTGGGAAGTTAATATATCAGGGCGTTCAGGGCGCAGCCATCATCATGTCCAGCAAGTTTGAAGCTGCTCGGATAAAGTATTTGAGCGTGAGAGCCGTTCAAAAAACAGGATAATTCGCCAACATCTGGCACGCCCTTACAGCCACGCCCTTTGACCTGCAGACATTCTTTTGATAACTTTTAATCATCGTGGTCTCTAGATGACCTGTACCGAAATTGAAGCCGATCAGGCAAAATCCCTAGGAGGAGTTCGTTCAAATACCAATGGTGGACATCAGCAAAACGTGACCAATGAAATCAAAATGGCGGACTTCCTGTTTGGTTCTGACCATTGGTGCAAGAGACTTTTTTGTGCGTCTGGACACGTTACACATGTGTACCAAGTTTCATGTTGCTACTCCAAAAAAACCCTTATGGGGAGGGGTTTTTGAAAATTTCAAGGTGGCGCTGTTGAGGCATTTGGCCCCGCCCATGAGTGAGCTGCATATCAATTGAAAGAGCTCGTCAGTCTCGACATGTGTATTAAATGTCATGTGGATACGAGTTCGTTAAAGCCATCAAAATGCCAAACGTAATTTCACGACGAAGGGTCGATGGTCGTCGCACCGCCACACGGACGCCGTTGGTCGTAGCTTCACGACATTCATAATGTAGCTTCACCAACTTGTTCTGCATGTACTGGAAGTGGAATGGAGTTGATGGGGTTAACTATGTAGTATTTATACATGTTGGAGTAAAAGATGGTCATTTCCTTTCGTAAACAGGGGGCGCTATGAGTAAGGTAGGAAGTTAATATATCAGGACGTTCAGGGCGACGCCCTCATCATGTCCAGCAAGTTTGAAGCTGCTAGGATCATGTATGTGCACGTGAGAGCCGTTCAAAGTTTTACAGCGAGAAATCGAAATTCGCCAAATTTTGTCGCCCCCTAGCAGCCACGCCCTTTGACCTATCGACATTCTTTTAATACCTCTTCATTAGGATGGAGAGTAGATGATCTGTAGCAAATTTGAAGCTAATCAAGCGAAATCTCTAGGAGTAGGACTTCAAATACAAAAAAACTTCAATTCAAAATGGCGGACTTCCTGTTGACATTTCACCATGACATAGGCCGACTTTTTTGTGCGTCTCACTCACGTACACATGTGTACCAAGTTTGAAGCTGCTAGGATCAAGTATGTGCGTGTGAGAGCAAAAGGAAATTTTAAAGCTAGCATAAAAACTTTGTCGCCCCCTAGCGGCCACATTCTTTCACCTGCCGAAATCCTTTTGATGCGCTTTTGATTGGCATCGTCTCTACATGATCTGTGCCAAATTTGAAGTCGATTGGGCGATATCCCTAGGAGGAGCGTGTTCGCAGCGTAAAACTTTCAAATCAAAATGGCGGACTTCCTGTTGAGATTTGGGGGGTTCTGCAATGGACTTTTTTGCTCATCTGAGTATAATACACTCGTGTACCGATTTTCGTCCGCTTTTGCGATCTCTCCTATGGACTTTTTCAGAATTTTCAAGGGGGCGCTGTTTCACCATTTTGTCCTGCCGTGTGCAACGACCATAAAATATCAAATTTTTCGTGTGAGCGCATCGTTTTCCAGAATTCCGTGAGTTTTTGTGCATGGGAAAGGCTCCGAAAATGCGATTATATAGGGAATAAGAATAATAATAATAATAATAATAATAATAAACATTACGATTACAATAGGTCCCTCGGGACGACTTCGTCGTACCGCTCGGGCCCTAATAATAAACCGGTAGGATTTTAGAAGGGTTCTACCCCTTCGGGGTTAGAACCCTAAATATAGCCGCAAGCGGCAATCCCCGGTTCTAACCTGTTGAGGCCCAAACCGGCCACCCCGACCCTCGCCGGCCACGGTCGACGACAGCGCCCGCTCCGTTCCTAAAGGCTCCACGCGATACACACCCATTACCAGGCCCAGATATCTCCAAACCAGGTTTTCGGTCACACATTTGTGACACCCCATATTGGCTAGAATATGTTATGTTAGAAAATGTTACCGGCGCCAGAGCTAGGGGTCCCTGGCCGGCAGCATAAACCACTCAGGCGGCGGGCACTGAGCGGCTGAGCTACGGTGTGACTGAGCAACCAATCAATCAATCAACATAGGACACGGTCCCTCGTTAGCTACTGTTGCTTCCGCTAAGCGCCGTTATTGTCTGCACTCGCTCTTCAAAGTTCACATTCCATATAATCAACATTACAACATACCGTACCAACTACCAGTACTCTCAAGATAATATTACAAAAAAATAACACGAAGCGAGTAACGTTTACAGTTGGAATTTAGCTCGTCACACACACACACACATTCTTGTTCAACCGCTTGCATGGGGACGTGAACGTCCGATCACGAACCACGACAATATAGTAAGTGTTTCACAACTTAAAGCATTCATCTTAACTTCAGTGCTGTAACACATGCTGTTACTCATTTCAACTTAACAAAACTGTATCAACCATACACTTTACCAACCTGTGGATCCAAACATAGGACACGGTTCCTCGTTAGCTACTGTCGCTTCCGCTGAGTGCCTTTATTGTCTGCGCCCGCACAGAGCAAGCAGAGTAGAGAACGCTTAGATCCACTGGTGGTGGAGCACCCTCTACTGGTGCAAACGGTTATTACAAAATGTAAAAAATAAAAGGTTTGAATATTAAAATGAAAAAGTGGGGGTGTCTGTTAATAAAAAAAAACTATATATGTGGCTATTATCACATCCACTACAAATAGAATAGAATAGAATAGAAATTACTTTATTGATCCCAAAGGGAAATTGATTTGTCTTTTAGCTCATCTTCCATTCGCATTAGAATTAAACAGTCTGATAGCTGTGTGTATGAAAGATCTACGGTATCTTTCTGTCCTGCACCCAGAGATAGGAGCCGTCCACCACCGCTGCTTCTTTGATTCATCAAGGTGTTATGAAGTGGATGATCCGTGTTGTTCAGTATGGCCTCCACCATCCTCATTGTGTATCTCTCCACCACCTCCTCCAGAGAGTCCATCTTTACTCCGATCACAGAGCCAGCCTTTCTTACAAGCTTATCCAGCCTCTTTGCCTGCTTTTTTCCTAAACTTCCTCCCCAGCAGACTGCAGCATAAAATAAAACACTTGCCACCACAGACTGATAGAACATCTGCAGCATCTTATTACAGATGTTTAGAGATCTAAGCTTTCTAAGGAAAAAGAGGCGCCTCTGCCCTTTTTTGTAGAGTGCATCTGTGTTAACAGACCAGTCCAACTTGTTATCAAGATGAACACCTAGATATTTATAGGTTATCACCACCTCAATGTCCACTCCACAAGTGTTGACTGGCTGAAGAGTGGGGTGTGGGAGTTATGGCCAATCATTTCTAAGCTCCGCCCATCGTGGAGATTCATTGGTCCGTGGCGGCCATGTTTTTTATCCGATCTGGCTCATTTATAATAGAAATTTGTATTTTCATCCCCCAGGCCGTATACCAAATTTGGTGTTGATAGAGTCAATCTTTCAAAAGTTCTATTCATTTTACTGTTTTTCACATTATGCAAATTATTGAAAAATCCGTCATAATCACCCTAATGGTGCAAGAGGCTTTTTTGTAGAGGACCATCAGGAGGACCTGTGTGTAAAATTTCAAGTCAATAGCACACCAAACATGGTGAAATTCTGTCCGACGGTCTTTGAGATATGCATGTGTGGCATTTATAGCGCCCCCTATGGGCTGAGCTCGAAACGCTTTGGTATGCAGCTTCCCAGTCACCTTGTGACCCTACCCGCCAAGATTGGTGATGATAGGGCAATGGGTGTGGGAGTTATGGCCAATCATTTCTAAGCTCCGCCCATCGCGGAGATTCATTGGTCCGTGGCGGCCATGTTTTTTATCCGATCTGGCTCATTTATAATAGAAATTTGTATTTTCATCCCCCGAGGCCGTATACCAACTTTGGTGTTGATAGAGTCAATCTTTCAAAAGTTCTATTCATTTTACTGTTTTTCACATTATGCAAATTATTGTAAAATCCGTCATAATCACCCTAATGGTCCAAGAGGCTTTTTTGTAGAGGACCATCAGGAGGACATGTGTGTAAAATTTCAAGTCAATAGCACTCATATCTGGGCGGGGAGAGCCATTTAAAGTTCACACGCCATGTAACAGCGCCCCCGTTAGGCCGAATGGGGTCAAATTTTTGACAAGCATTTGCATGTCATTTATAATCCATGTACCGATTTTCATGTCCCTAGGTCCTTCCAGCTCATCATAAATTCAAAAAACGTAAACAACAGCAGTTAACGACCAACAGGCCACGCCCACTTTCACCAATCAACATGGCACTCAAGATATAAGTTAACAGTCCCCCCTAGAGTATGCATACCAAATTTGGTGAAATTCTGTTAAATGGTCTTTGAGATATGCATGTGTGGCATTTATAGCGCCCCCTATAGGCTGAGCTCAAAACGCTTTGGTAGGCAGCTTCCCAGTCCCGTTGTGAACCTACCCACCAAGATTGGTGATGATAGGGCAAGGGGTGTGGGAGTTATGGCCAATCATTTCTAAGCTCCGCCCATCGCGGAGATTCATTGGTCCGTGGCGGCCATGTTTTTGATCCGATCTAGCTCATTTATAATAGAAATTTGTATTTTCATCCCCCGAGGCTGTATACCAAATTTGGTGTTGATAGAGTCAATCTTTCAAAAGTTCTATTCATTTTACTGTTTTTCACATTATGCAAATTAGCAAAAAATCTATCATGGCGGACTTTAATGGTCTCATTGGCTTTTTTGTAGAGCACATTGAGCTGGACCTGTGTGTCAAATTTCAAGTCAATCGGACTTACGGTGTGAGGGGCGTGGCCTTCCAGAAAAATAATTTTTAAACCTTAATTACAGCGCCACCATCTGGCCAACTGGGCTCATATTTTAATAGAAGTTGATGCACATCATTTCCAATCATTGGGCCAAGTTTCAGCTTTCTGGCCTATTCCAGCTCACGGGAATTTGAGCTCAAGCGGCAGACGACAAATAATAATAATAATAAATATAGCCGCAAGCGGCAATCCCGGGTTCTAACCTGTTGAGGCCCAAACCGGCCACCCCGACCCTCGCCGGTCACGGTCGACGACAGCGCCCGCTCCGTTCCTAAAGGCTCCACGCGATACACACCCATTACCCGGCCCAGATATCTCCAAACCGGGTTTTCGGTCACACATTTGTGACACCCCATATTGGCCGAGTTCAAAATGTTTTGGGAGTCACATACTTTCAGAACATGCGCTTCAACTGGGAGAAGCAAAGTCTAGTGGCTGTGATATGAAATGAAACGATGAAACAACAAATGAATAGAATATGTTACCGGCGCCAGAGCTAGGGGTCCCTGGCCGGCAGCATAAACCGCTCAGGCGGCGGGCGCTGAGCGGCTGAGCTACGGTGTGACTGAGCAACCAATCAATCTGTGGATCCAAACATAGGACACGGTCGCTCGTTAGCTACTGTTGCTTCCGCTAAGCGCCTTTATCGTCTGCGCCCGCTCTTCAAAGTTCACATTCCATATAATCAACATTACAACATACCGTACCAACTACCAGTACTCTCAAGATAATATTACAAAAAAATAACACGAAGCGAGTAACGTTTACAGTTGGAATTTAGCTCGTCACACACACACACACATTCTTGTTCAACCGCTTGCATGGGGACGTGAACGTCCGATCACGAACCACGACAATATAGTAAGTGTTTCACAACTTAAAGCATTCATCTTAACTTCAGTGCTTTAACACATGCTGTTACTCATTTCAACTTAACAAAACTGTATCAACCATACACTTTACCAACCTGTGGATCCAAACATAGGACACGGTTCCTCGTTAGCTACTGTCGCTTCCGCTGAGTGCCTTTATTGTCTGCGCCCGCACAGAGCAAGCAGAGTAGAGAACGCTTAGATCCACTGGTGGTGGAGCACCCTCTACTGGTGCAAACGGTTATTACAAAATGTAAAAAATAAAAGGTTTGAATATTAAAATGAAAAAGTGGGGGTGTCTGTTAATAAAAAAAAATATATGTGGCTATTATCACATCCACTACAAATAGAATAGAATAGAATAGAATAGAAATTACTTTATTGATCCCAAAGGGAAATTGATTTGTCTTTTAGCTCATCTTCCATTTGCATTAGAATTAAACAGTCTGATAGCTGTGTGTATGAAAGATCTACGGTATCTTTCTGTCCTGCACCCAAGAGATAGGAGCCGTCCACCACCGCTGCTTCTTTGATTCATCAAGGTGTTATGAAGTGGATGATCCGTGTTGTTCAGTATGGCCTCCACCATCCTCATTGTGTATCTCTCCACCACCTCCTCCAGAGAGTCCATCTTACTCCGATCACAGAGCCAGCCTTTCTTACAAGCTTATCCAGCCTCTTTGCCTGCTTTTTTCCTAAACTTCCTCCCCAGCAGACTGCAGCATAAAATAAAACACTTGCCACCACAGACTGATAGAACATCTGCAGCATCTTATTACACATGTTTAGAGATCTAAGCTTTCTAAGGAAAAAGAGGCGCCTCTGCCCTTTTTGTAGAGTGCATCTGTGTTAACAGACCAGTCCAACTTGTTATCAAGATGAACACCTAGATATTTATAGGTTATCACCACCTCAATGTCCACTCCACAAGTGTTGACTGGCTGAAGAGTGGGGTGTGGGAGTTATGGCCAATCATTTCTAAGCTCCGCCCATCGTGGAGATTCATTGGTCCGTGGCGGCCATGTTTTTTATCCGATCTGGCTCATTTATAATAGAAATTTGTATTTTCATCCCCAAGGCCGTATACTAAATTTGGTGTTGATAGAGTCAATCTTTCAAAAGTTCTATTCATTTTACTGTTTTTCACATTATGCAAATTATTGAAAAATCCGTCATAATCACCCTAATGGTGCAAGAGGCTTTTTGTAGAGGACCATCAGGAGGACCTGTGTGTAAAATTTCAAGTCAATAGCACACCAAACATGGTGAAATTCTGTCCGACGGTCTTTGAGATATGCATGTGTGGCATTTATAGCGCCCCCTATGGGCTGAGCTCGAAACGCTTTGGTATGCAGCTTCCCAGTCACCTTGTGACCCTACCCGCCAAGATTGGTGATGATAGGGCAATGGGTGTGGGAGTTATGGCCAATCATTTCTAAGCTCCGCCCATCGCGGAGATTCATTGGTCCGTGGCGGCCATGTTTTTTATCCGATCTGGCTCATTTATAATAGAAATTTGTATTTTCATCCCCCGAGGCCGTATACCAAATTTGGTGTTGATAGAGTCAATCTTTCAAAAGTTCTATTCATTTTACTGTTTTTCACATTATGCAAATTATTGAAAAATCCGTCATAATCACCCTAATGGTGCAAGAGGATTTTTGTAGAGGACCATCAGGAGGACATGTGTGTCAAATTTCAAGTCAATAGCACTCATATCTGGGCGGGGAGAGCCATTTGAAGTTCACATGCCATGTAACAGCGCCCCCGTTAGGCCGAATGGGGTCAAATTTTTTGACAAGCATTTGCATGTCATTTGTAATCCATGTACCGATTTTCATGTCCCTAGGTCCTTCCAGCTCATCATAAATTCAAAAAACGTAAACAACAGCAGTTAACGACCAACAGGCCACGCCCACTTTCACCAATCAACATGGCACTCAAGATATAAGTTAACAGTCCCCCCTAGAGTATGCATACCAAATTTGGTGAAATTCTGTTCAATGGTCTTTGAGATATGCATGTGTGGCATTTATAGCGCCCCCTATAGGCTGAGCTCAAAACGCTTTGGTAGGCAGCTTCCCAGTACCGTTGTGAACCTACCCACCAAGATTGGTGATGATAGGGCAAGGGGTGTGGGAGTTATGGCCAATCATTTCTAAGCTCCGCCCATCGCGGAGATTCATTGGTCCGTGGCGGCCATGCTTTTGATCCGATCTAGCTCATTTATAATAGAAATTTGTATTTTCATCCCCGAGGCTGTATACCAAATTTGGTGTTGATAGAGTCAATCTTTCAAAAGTTCTATTCATTTTACTGTTTTTCACATTATGCAAATTAGCAAAAAATCTATCATGGCGGACTTTAATGGTCCCATTGGCTTTTTTGTAGAGCACATTGAGCTGGACCTGTGTGTCAAATTTCAAGTCAATCGGACTTACGGTGTGAGGGGCGTGGCCTTCCAAAAAAATAATTTTATTTACTTAATTACAGCGCCACCATCTGGCCAACTGGGCTCATATTTTAATAGAAGTTGATGCACATCATTTCCAATCATTGGGCCAAGTTTCAGCTTTCTGGCCTATTCCAGCTCACGGGAATTTGAGCTCAAGCGGCAGACGACAAATAATAATAATAAATATAGCCGCAAGCGGCAATCCCCGGGTTCTAACCTGCTGAGGCCCAAACCGGCCACCCCGACCCTCGCTGTCGACGACAGCGCCCGCTCCGTTCCTAAAGGCTCCACGCAATACACACCCATTACCCGGCCCAGATATCTCCAAACCGGGTTTTCGGTCACACATTTGTGACACCCCATATTGGCCGAGTTCAAAATGTTTTGGGAGTCACATACTTTCAGAACATGCGCTTCAACTGGGAGAAGCAAAGTCTAGTGGCTGTGATATGAAATGAAACGATGAAACAACAAATGAATAGAATATGTTACCGGCGCCAGAGCTAGGGGTCCCTGGCCGGCAGCATAAACCGCTCAGGCGGCGGGCGCTGAGCGGCTGAGCTACGGTGTGACTGAGCAACCAATCAATCTGTGGATCCAAACATAGGACACGGTCGCTCGTTAGCTACTGTTGCTTCCGCTAAGCGCCTTTATCGTCTGCGCCCGCTCTTCAAAGTTCACATTCCATATAATCAACATTACAACATACCGTACCAACTACCAGTACTTTCAAGATAATATTACAAAAAAATAACACGAAGCGAGTAACGTTTACAGTTGGAATTTAGCTCGTCACACACACACACACATTCTTGTTCAACCGCTTGCATGGGGACGTGAACGTCCGATCACGAACCACGACAATATAGTAAGTGTTTCACAACTTAAAGCATTCATCTTAACTTCAGTGCTTTAACACATGCTGTTACTCATTTCAACTTAACAAAACTGTATCAACCATACACTTTACCAACCTGTGGATCCAAACATAGGACACGGTTCCTCGTTAGCTACTGTCGCTTCCGCTGAGTGCCTTTATTGTCTGCGCCCGCACAGAGCAAGCAGAGTAGAGAACGCTTAGATCCACTGGTGGTGGAGCACCCTCTACTGGTGCAAACGGTTATTACAAAATGTAAAAAATAAAAGGTTTGAATATTAAAATGAAAAAGTGGGGGTGTCTGTTAATAAAAAAAACTATATATGTGGCTATTATCACATCCACTACAAATAGAATAGAATAGAATAGAATAGAATAGAAATTACTTTATTGATCCCAAAGGGAAATTGATTTGTCTTTTAGCTCATCTTCCATTCGCATTAGAATTAAACAGTCTGATAGCTGTGTGTATGAAAGATCTACGGTATCTTTCTGTCCTGCACCCAAGAGATAGGAGCCGTCCACCACCGCTGCTTCTTTGATTCATCAAGGTGTTATGAAGTGGATGATCCGTGTTGTTCAGTATGGCCTCCACCATCCTCATTGTGTATCTCTCCACCACCTCCTCCAGAGAGTCCATCTTTACTCCGATCACAGAGCCAGCCTTCTTACAAGCTTATCCAGCCTCTTTGCCTGCTTTTTTCCTAAACTTCCTCCCCAGCAGACTGCAGCATAAAATAAAACACTTGCCACCACAGACTGATAGAACATCTGCAGCATCTTATTACAGATGTTTAGAGATCTAAGCTTTCTAAGGAAAAAGAGGCGCCTCTGCCCTTTTTTGTAGAGTGCATCTGTGTTAACAGACCAGTCCAACTTGTTATCAAGATGAACACCTAGATATTTATAGGTTATCACCACCTCAATGTCCACTCCACAAGTGTTGACTGGCTGAAGAGTGGGGTGTGGGAGTTATGGCCAATCATTTCTAAGCTCCGCCCATCGTGGAGATTCATTGGTCCGTGGCGGCCATGTTTTTTATCCGATCTGGCTCATTTATAATAGAAATTTGTATTTTCATCCCCCAAGGCCGTATACCAAATTTGGTGTTGATAGAGTCAATCTTTCAAAAGTTCTATTCATTTTACTGTTTTTCACATTATGCAAATTATTGAAAAATCCGTCATAATCACCCTAATGGTGCAAGAGGCTTTTTTGTAGAGGACCATCAGGAGGACCTGTGTGTAAAATTTCAAGTCAATAGCACACCAAACATGGTGAAATTCTGTCCGACGGTCTTTGAGATATGCATGTGTGGCATTTATAGCGCCCCCTATGGGCTGAGCTCGAAACGCTTTGGTATGCAGCTTCCCAGTCACCTTGTGACCCTACCCGCCAAGATTGGTGATGATAGGGCAATGGGTGTGGGAGTTATGGCCAATCATTTCTAAGCTCCGCCCATCGCGGAGATTCATTGGTCCGTGGCGGCCATGTTTTTCATCCGATCTGGCTCATTTATAATAGAAATTTGTATTTTCATCCCCCGAGGCCGTATACCAAATTTGGTGTTGATAGAGTCAATCTTTCAAAAGTTCTATTCATTTTACTGTTTTTCACATTATGCAAATTATTGAAAAATCCGTCATAATCACCCTAATGGTGCAAGAGGATTTTTTGTAGAGGACCATCAGGAGGACATGTGTGTAAAATTTCAAGTCAATAGCACTCATATCTGGGCGGGGAGAGCCATTTGAAGTTCACATGCCATGTAACAGCGCCCCCGTTAGGCCGAATGGGGTCAAATTTTTTGACAAGCATTTGCATGTCATTTGTAATCCATGTACCGATTTTCATGTCCCTAGGTCCTTCCAGCTCATCATAAATTCAAAAAACGTAAACAACAGCAGTTAACGACCAACAGGCCACGCCCACTTTCACCAATCAACATGGCACTCAAGATATAAGTTAACAGTCCCCCCTAGAGTATGCATACCAAATTTGGTGAAATTCTGTTCAATGGTCTTTGAGATATGCATGTGTGGCATTTATAGCGCCCCC
Organism: Caranx melampygus; assembly: GCA_019059645.1. NCBI lineage: Eukaryota > Metazoa > Chordata > Actinopteri > Carangiformes > Carangidae > Caranx > Caranx melampygus. The sequence goes on from JAFELL010001091.1 coordinate 38,130, forward strand.
TATAGGCTGAGCTCAAAACGCTTTGGTAGGCAGCTTCCCAGTCCCGTTGTGAACCTACCCACCAAGATTGGTGATGATAGGGCAAGGGGTGTGGGAGTTATGGCCAATCATTTCTAAGCTCCGCCCATCGCGGAGATTCATTGGTCCGTGGCGGCCATATTTTTGATCCGATCTAGCTCATTTATAATAGAAATTTGTATTTTCATCCCCCGAGGCTGTATACCAAATTTGGTGTTGATAGAGTCAATCTTTCACAAGTTCTATTCATTTTACTGTTTTTCACATTATGCAAATTAGCCAAAAATCTATCATGGCGGACTTTAATGGTCCCAGAGGCTTTTTTGTAGAGCACATTGAGCTGGACCTGTGTGTCAAATTTCAAGTCAATCGGACTTACGGTGTGAGGGGCGTGGCCTTCCAAAAAAGTCATTTTTAAGCCTTAATTACAGCGCCACCATCTGGCCAACTGGGCTCATATTTTAATAGAAGTTGATGCACATCATTTCCAATCAATGGGCCAAGTTTCAGCTTTCTGGCCTATTCCAGCTCACGGGAATTTGAGCTCAAGCGGCAGACGACAAATAATAATAATAATAATAATAATAATATAGCCGCAAGCGGCAATCCCCGGTTCTAACCTGTTGAGGCCCAAACCGGCCACCCCGACCCTCGCCGGTCACGGTCGACGACAGCGCCCGCTCCGTTCCTAAAGGCTCCACGCGATACACACCCATTACCCGGCCCAGATATCTCCAAACCGGGTTTTCGGTCACACATTTGTGACACCCCATATTGGCCGAGTTCAAAATGTTTTGGAGTCACATACTTTCAGAACATGCGCTTCAACTGGGAGAAGCAAAGTCTAGTGGCTGTGATATGAAATGAAACGATGAAACAACAAATGAATAGAATATGTTACCGGCGCCAGAGCTAGGGGTCCCTGGCCGGCAGCATAAACCGCTCGGGCGGCGGGCGCTGAGCGGCTGAGCTACGGTGTGACTGAGCAACCAATCAATCTGTGGATCCAAACATAGGACACGGTCGCTCGTTAGCTACTGTTGCTTCCGCTAAGCGCCTTTATCGTCTGCGCCCGCTCTTCAAAGTTCACATTCCATATAATCAACATTACAACATACCGTACCAACTACCAGTACTCTCAAGATAATATTACAAAAAAATAACACGAAGCGAGTAACGTTTACAGTTGGAATTTAGCTCGTCACACACACACACACATTCTTGTTCAACCGCTTGCATGGGGACGTGAACGTCCGATCACGAACCACGACAATATAGTAAGTGTTTCACAACTTAAAGCATTCATCTTAACTTCAGTGCTTTAACACATGCTGTTACTCATTTCAACTTAACAAAACTGTATCAACCATACACTTTACCAACCTGTGGATCCAAACATAGGACACGGTTCCTCATTAGCTACTGTCGCTTCCGCTGAGTGCCTTTATTGTCTGCGCCCGCACAGAGCAAGCAGAGTAGAGAACGCTTAGATCCACTGGTGGTGGAGCACCCTCTACTGGTGCAAACGGTTATTACAAAATGTAAAAAATAAAAGGTTTGAATATTAAAATGAAAAAGTGGGGGTGTCTGTTAATAAAAAAAAACTATATATGTGGCTATTATCACATCCACTACAAATAGAATAGAATAGAATAGAAATTACTTTATTGATCCCAAAGGGAAATTGATTTGTCTTTTAGCTCATCTTCCATTCGCATTAGAATTAAACAGTCTGATAGCTGTGTGTATGAAAGATCTACGGTATCTTTCTGTCCTGCACCCAAGAGATAGGAGCCGTCCACCACCGCTGCTTCTTTGATTCATCAAGGTGTTATGAAGTGGATGATCCGCGTTGTTCAGTATGGCCTCCACCATCCTCATTGTGTATCTCTCCACCACCTCCTCCAGAGAGTCCATCTTTACTCCGATCACAGAGCCAGCCTTTCTTACAAGCTTATCCAGCCTCTTTGCCTGCTTTTTTCCTAAACTTCCTCCCCAGCAGACTGCAGCATAAAATAAAACACTTGCCACCACAGACTGATAGAACATCTGCAGCATCTTATTACACATGTTTAGAGATCTAAGCTTTCTAAGGAAAAAGAGGCGCCTCTGCCCTTTTTTGTAGAGTGCATCTGTGTTAACAGACCAGTCCAACTTGTTATCAAGATGAACACCTAGATATTTATAGGTTATCACCACCTCAATGTCCACTCCACAAGTGTTGACTGGCTGAAGAGTGGGCTTGGACCTATGGAAATCCATCATCATTTCCTTTGTCTTTGAGGTGTTCAGTACGAGGCAGTTCTGGTGACTCCAGTCACTGAAGGCTTTTATCAAATCCCTATATTCACATTCCTGTCCATCCCTAATACATGCCACAATAGCAGTGTCATCTGAGTATTTCTGGATGTGGCAGGACTCAGAGTTGTATTTAAAGTCTGCTGTATACAGTGTGAAGAGGAATGGAGCCAGGACAGTCCCCTGTGGAGCCCCCGTGCTGCTGATTAATGCCCCAGAAAAACAGTTCCCCAACCTGACAAACTGTGGCCTTTCTGTCAGGTAATCTGTGACCCAGGAGACAAAGGAAGAATCCACTCCCATCTCTTTGAGCTTGTTTTTGAGTATGTTGGGTTGGATGGTATTAAATGCACTTGAAAAGTCAAAAAACATGATTCTTACATAAGGATTTTCATGACAATCGGAAAAACGGGTAATGATCTAGGGCCAGTATTTGATAAGCCCTGCCATTTGTGAGGATATTTAGCTTGATGGCAACTGTGTTTTTCGACCGATCTTGCTCATTTGTAACAGAAATGACCGTCACGGTCCCCCGATGCCATACCAAGTTTGGAGTCAATACCATATATGTTTCATTTTACTGTTTTTCACATTATGCAAGTTATTAAAAAAATCCCTAATAACCACCCTAATGGTGCAAGAGGCTTTTTTGTAGAGGACCATCAGGAGGAGATGTGTGTAAAATTTCAAGTCAATAGCACAGCAAACGTGGTGAACTTCTGTCCGACGGTCTTTGAGATATGCATGTGTGGCATTTATAGCGCCCCCTATGGGCTGAGCTCAAAACGCTTTGGTAGGCAGCTTCCCAGTCACCTTGTGACCCTACCCACCAAGATTGGTGACGATAGGGCAATGGGTGTGGGAGTTATGGCCAATCATTTCTAAGCTCCGCCCATCGCGGAGATTCATTGGTCCGTGGCGGCCATGTTTTTATCCGATCTGGCTCATTTATAATAGAAATTTGTATTTTCATCCCCTGAGGCCGTATACCAAATTTGGTGTCGATAGAGTCAATCTTTCAAAAGTTCTATTCATTTTACTGTTTTTCACATTATGCAAATTATTGAAAAATCCATCATAATCACCCTAATGGTGCATGAGGCTTTTTTGTAGAGGACCACCAGGAGGACATGTGTGTAAAATTTCAAGTCAATAGCACTCATATCTGGGCGGGGAGAGCCATTTGAAGTTCACACGCCATGTAACAGCGCCCCCGTTAGGCCGAATGGGGTCAAATTTTTGAGAAGCATTTGCATGTCATTTATAATCCATGTACCGATTTTCATGTCCCTAGGTCCTTCCAGCTCATCATAAATTCCAAAAACGTAAACAACAGCAGTTAACGACCAACAGGCCACGCCCACTTTCACCAATCAACATGGCACTCAAGATATAAGTTAACAGTCCCCCCTAGAGTATGCATACCAAATTTGGTGAAATTCTGTTGAATGGTCTTTGAGATATGCATGTGTGGCATTTATAGCGCCCCCTATGGGCTGAGCTCGAAACGCTTTGGTAGGCAGCTTCCCAGTCACCTTGTGACCCTACCCACCAAGATTGGTGACGATAGGGCAAGGGGTGTGGGAGTTATGGCCAATCATTTCTAAGCTCCGCCCATCGCGGAGATTCATTGGTCCGTGGCGGCCATGTTTTTTATCCGATCTGGCTCGTTTATAATAGAAATTTGTATTTTCATCCCCCGAGGCCGTATACCAAATTTGGTGTTGATAGAGTCAATCTTTCAAAAGTTCTATTCATTTTACTGTTTTTCACATTATGCAAATTAGCAAAAAATCTATCATGGCGGACTTTAATGGTCCCATTGGCTTTTTTGTAGAGCACATTGAGCTGGACCTGTGTGTCAAATTTCAAGTCAATCGGACTTACGGTGTGAGGGGTGTGGCCTTCCAAAAAAATAATTTTTAAACCTTAATTACAGCGCCACCATCTGGCCAACTGGGCTCATATTTTAATAGAAGTTGATGCACATCATTTCCAATCATTGGGCCAAGTTTCAGCTTTCTGGCCTATTCCAGCTCACGGGAATTTGAGCTCAAGCGGCAGACGACAAATAATAATAATAATAATAATAATAAACCGGTAGGATTTTAGAAGGGTTCTACCCCTTCGGGGTTAGAACCCTAATAATAATAAACCGGTAGGATTTTAGAAGGGTTCTACCCTTCGGGGTTAGAACCCTAATAAACCGGTAGGATTTTAGAAGGGTTCTACCCCTTCGGGGTTAGAACCCTAATAAACCGGTAGGATTTTAGAAGGGTTCTACCCCTTCGGGGTTAGAACCCTAATAATAAACCGGTAGGATTTTAGAAGGGTTCTACCCTTCGGGGTTAGAACCCTAATAAACCGGTAGGATTTTAGAAGGGTTCTACCCCTTCGGGGTTAGAACCCTAATAATAAACCGGTAGGATTTAGAAGGGTTCTACCCCTTCGGGGTTAGAACCCTAATAATAATAATAATAATAATAAACCGGTAGGATTTTAGAAGGGTTCTACCCCTTCGGGGTTAGAACCCTAAATATCATAATTAACAAACACCATAGCAAGATCCTACCTGCAAACTGTCCAGCTCACATAAGCCACAATGCAGTAAAGCATACCAGCAATGCCCTGCAAACAAATGTGGAGACTATCGTGATTAAATCATTCAGTCATTTCAGCTGTTCTGCCAAAAGAGTGGCCACTGTCAAAGAAATGTTTGAATTTGTTGACATGTGGTATCTTACCTTGTTGCACCACGTCCTGACATGTTGGTCAAGCCTGCTCCCTGCAATTAACGGACTTGTCAATGTCTGGCCAGTTGTGCACAGCTACTTCTTGTTGCTGGGATGCGGGGAGTGCCCCATGTCATCTGGGATGTGTTTGGGTGTTATGAGCATGGTGAAAGGGGAGAAGAATGCAGCGAGCTGGAGGCCACTCTTATGCTTACAAAACACTGTCACCTCAGTTGACATGTATGTGCTGATGACCAGCCTCCAAACCAAGCTCCAGCAGCACAAAAGATACTTTCTTTGGAGCAAAAGTTGACCATGTCTTGGCCTCCATTGCTTTTAATGTTGAGAGATTCCAGAGAAACTTTATTAGCCTCTATGATACTGTGAAGCAGTAACGTAAGAAATGGTTTTACTGAAACTGGGAACCTTTTCAACATCCAGTGTTTCGGCCTAAAGGGGAAAAAAATCAGCTACTGGCAATAAAACACAGCTGTGTTTTTGTGACAGCTTTTTTTTGTGACTTCAAAAAAAGAAAAAAAATCATGGGATGTTGCGCTGTAGAATCCTTGCTCTTCAGTTTGTAGCAGGCGCTGCGGAGGATAATCACCTGCCACTGGTGAATGTGGAATGTGATATGGTTAATGGAGCTGTTGGTAAAAAGAGGTAACCAAGAGGTTTTGGATTTTAAAAAGAAGATACCCGGGCCACTATACACACATGCTAAGTAACAAGCCTGTAAGTCAGTATATGATACTATGATTTAAATAGTTATATAATAAGATGTAATTCATATCAGTTCATATCCCAGTATAGGAGTGGCCTACAGGGAGAACCAATTCACATGTATGTATCAAATATTGTGTTAGTCATAATATACCTAGATCAAGTAATTGTAAAGTAAATGCTTGTGTCTGTTGATTAAAAAAGTTGAAATATTTCCATGTATGACCCATTCTGGGCTCACATTAGAAGTCATCAAATAAAATCAAAGGTGTTTTACTTTTCTCAAATGTAAAAATGGGTCACGTTGTACCCTCAAGCTTATTTAAATAACATCTTACTTAAACATTTTTCATTGTGCTCCAAAATTTATTTTGGGCTCCCAAATATTTTACTTTAGGAGCAAATGTGCTCATTGGGAGAAATGTTAGTGTGGAGCCCTCACCCAGTCTTAGCTTACTGGCTGCTGGAATCTGTTGGCTCATCGTAACATTAGCTTTTACATGATTGTAATGATGTCAGTACAAAGTTTAGAGATTACAGTCAAAGCAGCAGAGATTTTAAGGCTCTGGGTTCAAATAAATTTATGGTCTTTAAAATTCTGACAGATTTTTTGCAATACTTCATTCATATGCATGCCAGAATGGGTGCAAGGTTGGTCTTTAATAAATTTAAAGTCTTAAAAAGGTCTTAAATTTAATTTGAAAATCCTGCGGGTACCCTGCAAACTACTGTCCTTCATCCCGAGCATCCTCATGAGCAATGCTTACTCAGAGTGGGTGTTTTCCATCATTAAAGGTGGCTAGACTGACTGAGAAACAGATGTTCATTTAACCTGGTCCGCTGCGAAATCAAAGTAAAGATGAAATTACAGATGAGCTGTGAGTTCCACAAATCCATTCTAGGAGAGATGAGAGTGCTTGCGGCCGTGAAATCCTCTGCCAAATGCCAGCACTGGGCCTCCACAGTCCAGTCTACCTAAGAGGTAGCTGAAGTGATTTTTTTTTGTTGCTGTTTAAATACGTTCAAAGTACAAAGGACCTTTTGTTCCCTTTGTTTTTGAAGAGAGCACAGGTTGCAGCCGCAAGGAGGACAGGGAAAGCGCATACTACTGACACTGAATTCTAAATTAATAAAAAAAAAAAAGACACTGTTTAGATAATGAAAAGAAGATTATACTTATTATACTTATAAAATGACTTGTATTTTGTTCCTTGTCTTCATCATTTCTACACTTTCTACATAATCTCTTTTTTGAAATTAATTTTGGCATAAAGTAATGCCTCCACATGTGGCACCAAGCATAGCCATGTGACCATGGTTGGTAACATGACAAGTACGGTTGGTCCCCCCCACCACTACCCACCTATTCACATATATATCATATATCTGGTCACCCTAGCTACATCTGAATGGTCTCCATACACACATACACACACACACACACACACACACACTTTAACCAAAGCAGCAGCCAAAATCACCCAGACCTTAGATAGGCAGGGAATCCTGGAATACATGGCGTTCATTAGCCCACTAACATTAGCTAGCGGCTAGCCATCAGGATCGAGTTGCAAAGAACAAAAATAAGTTAACCTATTTGAGCTAATCCATACAAATGACAATAAGGAATGGCTGTCAGCTAGTGCAAACTTGAATACAGTTGAACATTACATTTATGGTCATGCTTTACTTTGAAAGTGAGCAATGCAGGTGATTTCACTTTTTCCGTCCACAGATGCGATTCCCCAGTAGTGGGCAGGGCGATAGGACCAGACACAGGAGATACTTGCTTTTTGGTTGACACTTCCGACATCCAATGGAAAAATGTTTTAAATAGACGCCGTCATAAAGCATCTCACCATTGGTCATATGGATACCCAACACATCAGTTGGGTAGGGAGGAATGCAGACATGCTGTACACTGTGGAACATCAATACAATACATGGGCTGCCGCTCCTTCATGTACATAGTGGGAACTGTTAGGGATAATTCTTCATCTCATATACCATTACTGAATTATTAGAGACAAAACCTCACTTTAGCTAATGATTAGTTTCTTATAAGATAACTACACATATATACTCCATTTTATATTTTAATGATAGTTTTTTAGATGTTTCTCCATCTATACACTACTGATGATTACTAGTGATGATTGTCTGTTTTGAATAACTATGAAAAACTCTCTTCCTCTATAAACTACCTCTAAATACTCCTTTTCTCCATAATAAAGACTCCTTTTCTCTCCATAATAAATATCTCTGAAGACTCTTTTTCTTTTACTAGTGATGTATTAATCTGTGTGTATTAATGTATAAATAAACTATGATAATTTTGAAGTAATGCTAATGATTGATATTGAGTTGTGGTGATCTGATGATGATGAGAAGGAATCAAGCATTAGTCCCGTGGTACGAAGGACTAATACATGTGAGGGACAGGTCAGATCACTAGAAGGCCTCAATGATTAACACTGGATAAGCTAAAGAATCTGTTTTGCACTCATCTTGAACTCTGTGATATTATCTCTCTGCACATAACTTGAACACTATGCTATTGTGTGAACTTTTGATTTACTGAGCTATGGGAGGGGAGGTTGCGAGGACATCTTGTAAAAACAATCTGAGTTAAAGTAGCAAGTGGGGAACATCTCAAGCTCTATGAAGAGCATCACTGAAGTCAGAGATCAGGAGACTTAGAGACGGAAGTAGTATTTCCAAATAAAGCATTTAGTTATGCAGAGTAGGGAGGTTTCTTTTCAGGGTGTTGTCTCTCGTGGTTGGATGGACCAAGTGCCAAGAGGCTGGGACCAGCCTGTGCACCAACGAAGGGAGAGCTAAGTCTAAACCACAGCTCCTCCCCACCTGTTTAGCCAAAGGATACTAATTACACACACATAGAGCAAAAATATATTATGCGTTTGTAACAGAAATTTTCATCTTTCTCTGGAATGGTGGTTACAGCTAACTGCTTGCAGACTGTGATTTGCTGAACAGGCAGGGTCCTTGTACAAGATTTTTTTTAATGATTCAATTTAAATAAATAGTTAACCAGAACGTTGTTGTTTGTCCTCTCTCAAATTAACAAACACACCTCGACAGAACCCTGTGTATCCCTGTCTCTCTCTCTCTCTCTCTCACTCTCCATTTTTTTCTCTTCCCCGTCGCCACTGACAGCTCTATGCTTAAGGCATTCAGATAAAAAATAGTAACTGTTTTTTTTTCCTTACGCAGTATAGAACCTTTTTAATAGCTTTGGTACTGCAGTACCTTTTTAGTACCGGTATACCTAACAAGCCTCCTACCAATGGAATGAGAGGAACACAGCTTGCGCTCTCAACCAAAATAACCTCACCTTACTAGCCAATCACAAGTAGAGCCGGAGGTCAGTCTTGGAAAATTTTGATTGACATTCAACAGCAGTTGAGTCCAAGCTAGTGTTTCAATAAAGTTACCTTGTTGTCCACAAGATGGGGACTAAGATCACAAGGCCTGGGGAAGCTGCAGACAGACAGACAGCCAACAATCTGACAAGCTGGAGCAGCATTTAGCCGACCAGGACGCCGACCACGACCTGCCACCTTCCAGGTTCCGGCCACTGCCTGTCCTCCAGTCACTGGCCTCCAGACAGCGGCCACCCTCCAGACACCTGCTGCCTCCCTCCAGCCTCCAACTGCCGCCCTCCAAACACTTGCTGCATGCCAGAGTTGGGTACTAAGGATAGCGGTCCTGCGCAGCGGATTTAACCAGAATATCCCAAAACTGATTTTTTTAAGGTAAGAAAATTGATTAATTAATTATGAATTGTGGATTATTCTGTTATTTAAGATGGCATACACAGGTCTGGCCTTAGTTCTCGGTAAGAAAAACTGTAGCTATTCCAGAGGGGTCCGTTATCCTTTTTTATTAGATTCCACACATGAACATACAGGATGTGTCGGCTTGTGGTTCCCTTGGAATGTACAAATAAATGAATATTAGTATGTAATAATGATAAGTAAAAAGTGGTAAAGTAATATGACTAAACTGATATATCATAACCAACTACTCAAAGAATGCAGTGGATAACAATGAGGTTAAATAGTACCCTCTAATGGCCACATGGGGGCGCCTCAGACCACATTATTACAATTTAACACATTAACGGAAACAAACGGAAACATCGACAGATGCAGAACCCATCCACAACACCACAGACATTTAATCTGAATAGTGACACATGTTCAGAACACATATTAACAAGCCCATGGCTACATATTTCACATAAAAACTCTGTGTGTGGTAGCACGCATCGCATGGTTGCTGGTCCGGATGTGCACCACACACACACTGCAAAACACCAGACAACAAACAACGAACACCCAGTGTGAATTCATTTTGTATCCATGCACAAAGCGACAGGGATAGTCCCGACTCAGCTCCGCCTGACACCGTCACAACTACTGAGGATGTGTACAGCTATTAGAGCTGAGGGGTTTACCTGTTTGCAGTGTAGTGAACTCCACGGGGAAACTCCCTTGTTGTGCTCTCTTGCCTTCAAGATGGCAACTTTGGTGTTTAATGTGTCGGTTGCAGTCATGGGAAGAGTAGCCACCCCGTGTAAGGACTGGAAGGTGGCATGATTTGAACTGAGTTATATCTGAGACTGGAAGACTGCTTACTGTGATGTTGCAACAGAAGATGGTATCACGGATTTCTTCAGCTGGTGCAGGTGGGGAACTTACAGCAGGGTTGGCTGACCAGTCTGCTAGAGGCTGGTGGAGGAAAGAAGGGCCACATGTCCAACAGCTGTGCTTAGCTAGATCCGCCAGAGATTTCACACGAGTGATATCTCCAGCAGGATTCTCGTCTGAGGGAACATATCTCAGCTGCTCCAACTAGCACCTGAATCTCTGCTATCCGTGTCCCATCAAAAACCTTGTACTGCTGAGATTCGTACTGAATCCAGTGCAGAACAGTCGTGGAATCTGTCCACAGTATGGTTTGCTTTACCAGCAAAGTCAGCTCCGTGTGCAGGACCTTGGCTAACTGTGCACCTGACAGGGCCGCACACAGCTCCAGGCTAGGTATTGTAAGTTGCTTCTTTGGTGCGACATGAGACCTTGCCATCACAAATGCCACATGTACCTTTCCTTCACCATCTTCAAGCCTCATGTATGCCACAGCACTGTAGGCTTTCTCTGAGGCGTCACAGAAGATGTGTAGTTCAACAGGGGTATCAGTGGGAACATTGGAGGTGTAACAATGTGGCAGTGTGATGTGTTGGAACTGTGAAAACTTGCTCTCTCATGCTTGCCACACAGCAAGGAGACTGTCAACAATGGGCTTGTGCCATCCTCTTTCCTTTCTCCACAGGGCTTGAACCAGGACTTTGGCACGCATCATATATGGTATGATGTAGCCTAGGGGGTCGTATTGACTGGCTAAAAACTGATACACATATCTCATGGTCAGTTCGGTCACTGGGAGGGTTCGGTGTTTGTATCCAAGTGTATCAGGTCTGCAGTGCCACAGGAGACCGAGTGTTGACTCCTGTGGGTCGGTCTAATTTGCAGGCAACCATAACTCACATCCTGCTGATTTGGCTTCTGGAGGCAGATGGGCAATAACCTCAGGCATGTTGCTGGACCACTGTCTCATATCAAAGCCTCCACTGGTGAGGAGAGCCCGCATCTTGTCGATGAGCTGTCTGGTTTGATCCTGAGACTGTAGAGACTGGAGACAATTGTCCACATAAAATGCTTACAGCACAGATTTCACTACATTTATGTTGCCCTCACTGTGGTCTTGCACATGGCGCTGCGAGGCATAGGTTGCGCAGCATGGGCTGCAGGTCATCCCAAATGGTAAGACACGCCACTCATATACGTCTGGGCTGCGCTCTCTCTCTCTCACCATCTTCCCCGTCTTCAGGGAGCAGACGCACCTGATGAAACATGTCATGGATATCTCCGCTGATGGCCACAGCATGTTCCCTGAACCTAAGGAGTACACCAAGCAGCAGTGTACTCAAGGTAGGACCAGGAAACAGGTTGGTATTGAGGCAGAATTGTTGATAATTAAAAGAACAATTAAAGACGACTCTGGTTTTACCATTATGATAAACAAGGTGATGAGGGAGGAACCATGACTCCTTTGAACTGTTCACCTCATCAGCGTTGATCTTGACAGCATATCCAGCTTCCTCCAATTTGTGTATTTCTTCATTGTATACTGCAGATTGTTCAGGGATAGAAGCAATGCAGCACTCTGTTGCTCTAAGGACAGCCATCACAGCTGTGGGTGGAGCATGGAGAGTGGGTGTATTTGGTTTACGCAACAATGGAGTAGTGTAGCGGGACACCCTATCAACTGTGACTCTAATGGTCTTCTGCTGCAGTTGTTCCATAGCTGCTTTATTCTCTCCAGAGCGTATCACCTCCTTACTGATTCTGAATGGCAATATGTCTAGCTTCCAGAGTCTCTCAATATTTTGATGTTGCTGAAGAGCTTCGATGTAGCTCTTCAGAAGGGGAGAGGAATGAAGAATGAGGACAGCTGTTCTCACCTGATGAATGCTGTAGGAAGGTGGCAGGTCCCTGCACAGCCCATCCCAGAGCAGTGCACACAGCTACAGGTCTACCGATTGGGTCATATTGGTGTTATCAGGTGAGGATTGTCAGAACCAATGAGAAGCATGGGCTTGACTCTGTTGTAGGAGTGCAACACTGAGCCCCCTGGTGGCTACCAAGTAGAACAGTTGCAGACTTAACTCTGGGCTGCTTCACTGATCTGTGATCTTGGTTGTCTGCATGTGTGGGTTCTGGTGGACATGAACTTATTCTACGGGATACCTGCAAGGTCTGAACTTTCTTCTCAAGCCACTCCACCAGGTCTGGAAGCGTATATGTCCTGTCACTGCCACTCTGGACAATTCCCTTACTGAAGCAGTATTCAGCGAAGGCATCTCTGAAGTTTGCAGGCAGCTTGGTGAACAATGTATGTGAGAACCACACAACAGCTCTGAAGATGAGGGACATTGCATTGTGTTTAACATGCCCAGTAGTGTTCCAACTGATGCTGCAAAATCTTCAATACCTTGATAGTCTCCAGCCTTCAATGGTGGGGCATTCAGGATGGCATTGAGTTGTCCCTGTGTAGCCAGAACGGTCCGCATGCCCGACTACACTGTGTTGTGTTCTGTGCGCAATAACACAGATGCAGGGGTGGTTCCACATTCAGGTTTATTCCAATATGGTGGTGACATGAAACGATATGGATGTGAGTGAAATGGTCAATGGTCTTCTCCAAAACAACCCACTCGTCAATCAGGAAAAACTCAGACTGACAAAGTAACACTAAATTGCATCTCTCCACATAGTAAATCACACAATTTAACATCTCTAAACACAGCAATGGAAGCTGAGCAACCATGGACATACTTGTATGGTGGCGACATGAAACAAAATGGATGTGAGTGAAATGGCCGGCGCTCTTCTCCAAAACAACCCTATCACAAAAAAATAAAATCAACTTAGCTTATAAGCTAGTACATGGGGAGCGCATCGGCACCTGTACACCACACACACACACCCACACTCACTCACTCACTCGCGCACACACACATACAGGGAGGAATCGTGGCGAAATACTTATTTTTTGTTACACAACAGGAAACACCATAAACACATCTCTAACCAGTACTACATTAACATTATATCATTAAATTGACATTAAAAGTTAAAAATAAAACTTTCCCATCCCAGAACCTCGACAACGTACCTCTCGTCAATCAGGAACAACTCAGACTGACGAGAGATGGGAGCTACGTATGTCATATCCACAGAGTTTCAAAATAAAAGCTCAGATTTGTAAAAATGAGGGAAATATGAAAATAAAACCACAAAAACTTGAATTATATTAACAAAACCCATATTTAGGGTAAAAAAAAAATAAAATAAAAAACACATGACAGGTTTTGGTGAAATTAATAATAATAAAATAAATAAATAAAAATACAAAGATGGTTAATTTTCTTTTCCTATCCATTACACCTACACAAACTGTCATGGCTGACCATATCTTTGCATAAGGCTTGCATAGCAATAGTATATGGTCTTGCACTGTTGATGAACCGCTTGGCAATTTGAAGTGCAGCCGGGAACTTGAGGTGGTCGAGAAGTACTTGGTATTTGTACTCTTCACTTAAGTGTCTGTGGGGCCCAAGAACACTGTCCAGGCCCCTTTTAAGCAACAGGAAGTCACTTCCCCTCCGTGAGCTGAAAACAGAGAGTTTGGGCTTGGGAATGCCAAATGATGAAGCAATAACCATCTCTAACACTCTTGGCGTGTTTGGGTTAGCTGATGGCAACACAGGTGTAGGTGGCTGCTGAGGATGTTAGTGTTGCACAGGAGGGGTGAGATGTTGTACGAGAGAATAGGGATATGGTTGAGGAGGGGGCCGCCAGTACCTGGGTGCACTGTATGTTGGTTGTGATGTGGCAGGTGCAGTCAGTAGAGGCAAGGCAGGAACTGTAGAGACTGCCAGTGGCACCAATGAGGTAGAGAGAACTGAATGTGCCAGTGTGACTGGAGGCACAGATTGTGCAGGTGGGGCCGATGAAGTTGGGGCTCCAGGATCAGTAGACACTGATGAAACAGATGTTACAGAATCCACATGTGGGGTCTGTGATAAGGGAGCAGATTGTGTTGATCCAGCATCTAATACTTGCTCCACATCATCCAACAGTGGGGCAGAATATGCATGGTCCACAGTCTCTGTCACTCTAGCAGGAGGTACGATAAGACGGCAGCTGTGTTCTCGCCTTGACAGAGGGACATCATGTGAGGGGGAATGGAAGAGATGTAGATGGAACCACAGCCATCCTTGGAGGGTTTGGCACCTGACTTGGGTAGATCCTCTCCAGCTGGGGGAGGCTACCATATTGAGGCATATCGAGGCATATCTGCAGCATACCGATGTGAGTGATATGTGGGGTGAGTATAGGCACCCTGTGGATGAGGAGTTAATCTTATATTGTCTATTTCAAACTGCCAGCGCGCATCTAGGCTCTGTAGTCTATCTGAATAGCGACACATGTTCAGAACACATATAGATATGCTATAAAGCTAACATATTAACAAGCCCATGGCTTATAAGAGAGAGTATATAATACACTTTCCATCAAAAGTGACAGGTCTATTGTTCTGATGATCCAATGATATGTTGCCACATCATGACTACGTCACCGCGTTCTTATCCAATGAGATAGCAGGAATGTTCCGATGTCCCTCCCTCTTCTTAACCAATGAGGTTGTTCAAATGTAACGAGGTCCCTCCTGCATTACATCATCTAAAATTTGGGGTCAGAGTAACAGGTGCCCTCTCACCCCCCGAAACTTAGGGTCAAAGTCACAGGCCCCCCTCTCTCTCTCTCTTCCTCTGGCGCGTCCCCCATTGTTGGTTTAATTGAGATAAAGTTAGTAATTTATGGTTCGATGTAAAAAATAGTCTAGCCTGTTAGCTTGCTTTTTTTTTAGGTCAAATTTAGGTTCGGGGTAAAAAAAACCCTTAACACAGTTAGGGGTGGACATAGTCAAGAAAGAGAGGCAGCTAGAGAGTAGAGTGTGCGTTAAGCGGGGGCGAGAGTGTGAATGAGTAGAATCATGCCGTCAGCCCCCTAAAGCCAACCCCCTTTCTCTCTCTCTCTCTCTCTCTCTCTCTCTCTCTCTCTCTCTCTCTCTCTTGTCCCGTCTTATACAAAGAAGCCAGGATCTCCCACGCCTGAAAGGCCACGCATTAAGTCAGCGAGAGCGTAGAAACTCGAACCAGGCCAGAGAACATCTCCAAACAACTTCTGGCGGCATCCTCAAACTCTACAGATCAACGCAACGATGACCGGTAAGTTGTATTAACTTTTTTAAAAACAGTTTTCTTTTCTTTTTTTACAGTAAGCACTATGTGATTGTAAAGAGTCTCTTTTTTCAGAGAACGATGTACAGTTTTATCCTGTGGGTTGTAGAAAATAAGGCAACTGGACTTCTTATCTTGTTTGAAGACGTTTTGCCTCTCATCCAAGAGGCTTCTTCAGTTCTGAGACTGTAACAGGAAAGCCAGGTATTTAAACCCTGAGTGGTGGTTTCGGGTGAAACTAAGAGTCACATGACCACACCCCCCGAAACTGGGGGGGGGGTCGGTCATGTGATGTTTCCTCCACTCCCGGTTTCGTGTAGCTTTGGAGTCATGGAGTCATGGAATCAGGAGTCGACACTCCTGGTTCCATGAGGTTCCTTTGAGCCACATTTCCCCAGGTGTGTTTGGGGTTTAAATTTCCTGGGGAGAGCTCCTAGGACTGCGTTGTAGGTGGCTGATAGGTGGTGTCTTAGGCCCCCACCTCTGTTCAAAGACGGTTTCTCTAAGTGGACGTAGATGGCTTCTTTTACTCCTCTCTCGAACCATCTGTCTTCCCTGTCCAACACCTGGACATTAGAGTCCTCAAAGGAGTGACCGTTTTTCTGTAGATGCAGATGTACAGCTGAGTCCTGGCCTGATGATGTGGCTCTTCTATTGGGCCATGCGCCGGTGGAGGGGCTGTTTGGTTTCGCCTATGTACAGGTCTGAGCACTCCTCGTTGCACTGGACAGCATACACAACATTGCTGAGTTTATGCCTGGGTGTTTTGTCCTTGGGGTGGACCAGCCTCTGTCTCAGTGTTTGGCCTGGTTTGAAATTGACCCGGATGTTATGTTTCTGGAAGATCCTTCTGAATGCCACATACGGAATGACAATGTTCTTCCTATTTTCCTTTACCGTCTCAGTTGTTGGTTTCATGCGTTTTGTTGATGATTTGATCCCGAGAAGTGGAGGCCTTCACCCAACACATAAATTCAGTCGACTGTTGATGTTACCGCGGGGACAGGTGTTTCTGGTGACGGTGTTGGTTGAGGATTTATGTGAGGGAATTGCGTAATTAATTCATCTTCGTCCCCTTTAAGAGAAGCATAAATAAATAACTATATAATAATGTAGAAAAACAACAATGGAATTTGTGGTAAAATGAAATAATACACTTACAAGGAAGGAACATTTTCTCCAACTCCTCCAAAGAAAACTGTACATCATCTGTGAAGGTTCTCAGTCATCCAGGTCATCTTTATCCTGTGGGTTGTAGAAAATAAGGCAACTGGACTTCTTATCTTGTTTGAAGACGTTTTGCCTCTCATCCAAGAGGCTTCTTCAGTTCTGAGACTGTAACAGGAAAGCCAGGTATTTAAACCCTGAGTGGTGGTTTCGGGTGAAACTAAGAGTCACATGACCACACCCCCCGAAACTGGGGGGTGAGGGGGGGGGGGTGGTCATGGTCATGTGGTGGTCATGTGATGTTTCCTCCACTCCCAGTTTCGTGTAGCTCTGGAGTCATGGAGTCATGGAATCAGGAGTCGACACTCCTGGTTCCATGAGGTTCCTTTGAGCCACATTTCCCCAGGTGTGTTTGGGGTTTAAATTTCCTGTGGAGAGCTCCTAGGACTGCGTTGTAGGTGGCTGATAGGTGGTGTCTTAGGCCCCCACCTCTGTTCAAAGACGGTTTCTCTAAGTGGACGTAGATGGCTTCTTTTACTCCTCTCTCGAACCATCTGTCTTCCCTGTCCAACACCTGGACATTAGAGTCCTCAAAGGAGTGACCGTTTTTCTGTAGATGCAGATGTACAGCTGAGTCCTGGCCTGATGATGTGGCTCTTCTATTGGGCCATGCGCCGGTGGAGGGGCTGTTTGGTTTCGCCTATGTACAGGTCTGAGCACTCCTCGTTGCACTGGACAGCATACACAACATTGCTGAGTTTATGCCTGGGTGTTTTGTCCTTGGGGTGGACCAGCCTCTGTCTCAGTGTTTGGCCTGGTTTGAAATTGACCCGGATGTTATGTTTCTGGAAGATCCTTCTGAATGCCACATATGGAATGACAATGTTCTTCCTATTTTCCTTTACCGTCTCAGTTGTTGGTTTCATGTGTTTTGTTGATGATTTGATCCCGAGAAGTGGAGGCCTTCACCCAACACATAAATTCAGTCGACTGTTGATGTTCCCGCGGGGACAGGTGTTTCTGGTGACGGTGTTGGTTGAGGATTTATGTGAGGGAATTGCATAATTAATTCATCTTCGTCCCCTTTAAGAGAAGCATAAATAAATAACTATATAATAATGTAGAAAAACAACAATGGAATTTGTGGTAAAATGAAATAATACACTTACAAGGAAGGAACATTTTCTCCAACTCCTCCAAAGAAAACTGTACATCATCTGTGAAGGTTCTCAGTCATCCAGGTCATCTTTATCCTGTGGGTTGTAGAAAATAAGGCAACTGGGCTTCTTATCTTGTTTGAAGACGTTTCGCCTCTCATCCAAGAGGCTTCTTCAGTTCTGAGACTGTAACAGGAAAGCCAGGTATTTAAACCCTGAGTGGTGGTTTCGGGTGAAACTAAGAGTCACATGACCACACCCCCCGAAACTGGGGGGTGGGGGGGGTGGGGGTGGTCATGGTCATGTGGTGGTCATGTGATGTTTCCTCCACTCCCAGTTTCGTGTAGCTCTGGAGTCATGGAGTCATGGAATCAGGAGTCGACACTCCTGGTTCCATGAGGTTCCTTTGAGCCACATTTCCCCAGGTGTGTTTGGGGTTTAAATTTCCTGGGGAGAGCTCCTAGGACTGCGTTGTAGGTGGCTGATAGGTGGTGTCTTAGGCCCCCACCTCTGTTCAAAGACGGTTTCTCTAAGTGGACGTAGTTGGCTTCTTTTACTCCTCTCTCGAACCATCTGTCCTCCCTGTCCTGTTTTGTAGATGCAGATGTACAGCTGAGTCCTGGCCTGATGATGTGGCTCTTCTATGTTGGGCCATGCGCCGGTGGAGGGGCTGTTTGGTTTCGCCTATGTACAGGTCTGAGCACTCCTCGTTGCACTGGACAGCATACACAACATTGCTGAGTTTATGCCTGGGTGTTTTGTCCTTGGGGTGGACCAGCCTCTGTCTCAGTGTCTGGCCTGGTTTGAAATTGACCCGGATGTTATGTTTCTGGAAGATCCTTCTGAATGCCACGTATGGAATGACAATGTTCTTCCTATTTTCCTTTTCCGTCTCAGTTGTTGGTTTCGTGCGTTTTGTTGATTTGACAAAAGACCACTTAGGGTAGCCGCAGGTCTGGAGGGCTGTCCTGATGTGGGATGTTTCCTTCTGTTTTCCCTCTGCACTCGATGGAACTGTTATGAATAAGTTATAATTTGATGCTATATTTAAGCTAAACCAGGTTCAGATGGCTCTTTCGGTGTTAAAGGTTGCCGACCCCTGGCTTAGACCCTCTCTGTTGTCATGTAAAATTCCAGCCCATTGTTTGCGCAGACTGCCACCGCATGTGTCGCTCCGATTACTGCATGAATAAACACAAAGAGTTCGTGGCAAGGGGGAGGTCGAATTTGCATCAACCCCGTAGCCAGTGTGATTTGTATAAACAATGCAGAAGATGCAACAGATTGTGGTACACAGGCATCGACGGCGGATCTAAACCCCATACATGCGAAAAACTAAAATGTGCAATTTGCAGAGAAGTACTTCCCGAGAGTGATGAGGGAAAAAACAAACACTTGTGTTACATACAACCGCTAAAACCCGACACAAATTACAACCAAAACATCGTTTTTTATGACTTTGAAACGTAAACAGACAAAAGTTCCACGCACGTACCCTTCCTGGTGTGCACAAAAACCCTAGGTGGTGTCAGATGGAACTTGTGGGGGTCCGCCTGCGCCAGAGACTTTGTTCTGCATTTTAGATCTCCTGTGTATCGGAACGCAGTGTTTATAGCTCACAACTCGAAAGGATTCGACGGGTACCTCATTCTGAAAGCCATGATTACATGATTAGGCTTAAAACCGTCCCTCGTCATGCAGGATAGTAAAGTGGTTTGTTTTACAGAGCCAGATTTTCAACAAAAATACATAGATTCTCTGTGTTTTCTGGCCATGCCTCTTTCAGCCATGCCCAGGGCTCTGGGGGTGGAGATGAAGTGAAAGGATACTTTCCCCACCATTTTAGCTCGGAGAGAGCTTTAAAGTACGTGGGTCCTTATCCCCCGCCCCAAGCCTACGGTACAGAGCGCATGACGGTGGAAGGAAAGCTTAAATTTGAGAGGTGGTATGAGACAGTGTGTGGCGGTGTGTTTAACTTTGAGAAAGAGTTGCGTCTTTATTGTGAAAATGACGTGGACATTCTCGCAGAGGCCTGCACCATTTTCAGAAACGGCTTCATGGAGGAGATGGGGATAAACCCCTTCAGCCGGTCCACCATAGCCTCGGCCTGCATGAAAGTGTATGTCACTCATTTTTTGACTCCAAACACACTCGCCATCCCCCCGCCAGACAATTACAGAAGACAAGTAAAATCATTTTCACACAGTAGCATACAGTGGCTAGAGTGGATCTCTCACACCGAGGGCATCTGTATTCAACACTCTATTAACGTGGGGGAGAAGCAGCTGGGTTCCTATTGTGTAGACGGATACGCTGAGAAGGGGGTGACAAGTATGTCTGGGAATTCCTCGGTTGCTTCTATCACGGATGCCCCCGTTGTTTTCAGCCGCAGGACCTCTGCCCACTCACCCATACCATGTTCGAAGAACTTCACTCCAGCACCATGAGGAGATTAGAAACATTACAGTCTGTTTACGGGGTAAAAGTGATTGTCATGAGGGAGCATAGATGGAACGAGATGAAAAGGAGCAGCGCCAGCGTGATTAATTTTCTCAGGCGTTACGACCCCCCGCAACCTCTCCTCCCCCGCGACGCTCTGTACGGGGGGAGGACTTGCGCCGTCAGACTGAGACACAGCGGGAGGGATGAGAGCGTACATTACGTGAACGTGACCTCGCTCTACCCGTACGTCAACTGCAACTATCTGAATCCTCTGGGTCATCCTGAAATAATCCACAGAAATCTGAAAAAGATCTGCGCGCCTGCTTTGGGTTAATCAGAGCCACGGTGTATCCGCCAAGGGGTTTGTATTTCCCCGTTTTACCTTACAGAACACTCACGGATAAACTGGTGTTTACATTGTGTTGCACCTGTGCGGAGATGAACGCTCATAGTGGACCCTGTAGTCACGATGACGAGGCCAGAGCGTTAAAGGGGGTCTGGGTCACTCCCAAATTTAACAAGGTTCTAGAGATGGGTTACCGCCTCTCAAAAATCACAGAGGTCTGGCATTTCGAGCGCTGGGACGATTCAATCTTTTCACAGTACATGCAGACATTTTTAAAAGGAAAACAAGAGGCTTCAGGATACCCTCCCAAGGCTGTAGATCAGGAGAGCAGAGAAAGATACATCAGGGAATATCGAGAGCGTCAGGGCATCATGCTGGACGTTGAAAAAAATTTAACTCAATCCGGCCAAAAGACAAGTGTCTAAGCTGTGTCTCAATAGCTTCTGGGGAAAGTTTGCTCAGAGAAGCAACCTCTGCCAAACGGAGCTTGTGTTGGAGGCCGAGGAGTTTTTCTCGTAAATGTTTTCTGAAAAACACCGTATTAGATATTTTTCTTTTATCAACGACAGAGTAGCTCTGGTCCAGTGGGTCTATGGTGACCGGTACATTCCCCCACCCAACAGAGTTGACAACGTGTTCATAGCCGCTTTCACGACAGCGTACGGTCGTCTAAAATTGTACAGTTATTTAGAACAGCTGCAGGAGAGGGTACTTTATTTCGACACAGACAGCATCATTTACACCACGAACACAGGGGAAAACATACTAGAGCTGGGCAATTATCTGGGGGACTTGACGGATGAGTTGGGGGGTGACACCATTCAGAAATTTGTGCCAGCCGGTCCTAAAAGTTACGCGTATCAAACAAAAAATAACAGAGTTGTGCTAAAAGTCAAGGGAATAACCCAGAAGTACGCCTGTTGTGAGAGGATCAATTTTGACAGCGTCAAAAGGCAGGTGGAGAGGTATGTGAAGCGCACACACAGACAACAAGGGCTCCCCGGGGGAGAGGAGAAGGAGGAGGAGGAGGAGGGAGTTCTCCAAACCCCTCAGCAGTGTATAGTCCGGGATAAAAGAGGTTTCTTTATTAAAAACAAGTCATTTCAAAAAAGGTTTCGTGTTGTATTTGACAAGAGAAGGCTGCTGCCTACCGGTCATACTTTACCTTTTGGTTTTTGACGGAGAAACATGTCACACTTTGCTGAAGAAATAGAATTTGATCCTAGATTATATGTGCCCTTTTCATGCCAAATAGTGGGACCTAGCGGCTGTGGAAAGACGTTCTTTGTAAAAAAATGTTTTAAAAAACTGTAAAGATGTGATGCAACAAGTGCCTGACAACGTTGTATGGATTTATACTTCTTGTCAACCGTTGTATGATGAACTGCGGCAGAGTAATAAAAAATTTGTCGAAGGACTGCCGGATTCTTTTGACGGCCCTGATTTGTTTCCCCCTCATCATTCCCTCCTTGTTATACTGGACGATGTGTTATTGCAGGCAGCAGAGCACCCCGAAGTGGCGAGAATTTTCACGCAATACAGGCATCATAAAAATATGAGTGTGATGTTGCTCACTCAAAATCTTTTTTACAAAGGTAAATACAGTCGCACCATCAGCTTGAACACCAACTATTTGGTGCTCTTTAACAACCCACGAGACAAACTGCAGATCAACGTATTGGATCGGCAAATATTTCCAGGGAAAAAAAGCTTTTTTCTTCAGAGCTTCGAAGACGCCACTCAAAACCCCTTTTCGTATTTAGTAGTAGACCTCACGCCAGGGTGCCTAGAGCGCTACAGACTAAGGTCGGGAATACTGCCTCATCAGTGGCCCATGGTTTATTTGCCTAAATCCAACTAGCTCGACACACAGCCATGTGGGACCGCATAAAAAGAAACGCCCCTCTACTGAGGGCTTTATGTCACTGCTCGCCTAGGAAGAGAAGAGATATTCTTCAGCATTGCTCGTCAGACTTTCTTCAGTGTCTCAGCGAAATCTGTCTAAACCTGCTGAAGGGCAACGTCCCTCTCACACCCTGTCAATATAAAAAACTGAAAAAGCAGAAAAAAACAATCAGACTGCTGGCAAATAAAAAAACATCTCTGAAAAACAAACACGGTGCTTTGATGAGACAATCGGGAGGTTTCCTTTTACTGCTGCTCTCTGCCGTGGTACCTATATTTGGAGAGCCTCTAGGAGGTCTGGTGAATAGATGAAGATAAATTAACGGCGGGGAGAGATGGCGAGTACGCAAAAAGCCACTCAAAAGATGTATCTGTTGAATGCCCAGCAAATGAATCGGCTGACTCAATCAAATCTTATTCATGGAGCCAGTGAAACTCAGACTCAATCGATGAGACGCACGGCCACGAGTGATCTGGATGAAAAGATGAGGGATGTATTAAACGAGCCAGGGCTACACCCCTATGAGAAAATTAAAAAATACAACGCGTTGTTGCAGAGATATCTTGCTTTTATCAAATAAGGTGTTAAAGAAGAGGAAACTCACACCAGGCCTTCTAAAGTCTCTGAACAAGAAGAAGAGAGGGAGCAGCAGCAGCATGAACAACAGCAACAACAACAATGGGTGGATGAAACTATCGAGGAAGTATTACAAAACCTCCCGCCGCGGGATCGAAAAAACGCCTCTTATATCTTGAGGAAAATGAGCAAAAACGGTGAAGGGAATTGGAGTAAAAAGGGTTTACATGGGTAAAGTGGTCAAGGGATCCCACATGTTAGACCTGATTAAACACTTGTCTTTCTCATACAAAAAAGCCCAGAGATTAGAACCCAAGGGATGGTTAGGCTTTTTAAGTACTCTGAATGAGTGAAACATCCCTCTGTCCTCCGTGGGTAACCCCGAAGCTTGCGAGCCATATAGCAAATTGAGATTGGACGAGCAGCGAGGATTAAAGAGAAGAATTATTTTATCCCTGAGATGGAGCACGCCCGTGGGGGGAGGAGAAGAAGAAGAAGAGATAGTGAGAGGGGCGACCTACAGAGAAACAATACCCACTCCTAAAAATTGTAAAATTTGATTGGGGTAGTGAAAAAAATGAGGAGGAAATCCGAATGACTCAAAAAAGATCCTGTTCCATCTTCTTCCAGCGTCAGGGCCAACCAGTGTTCCCCCGGTTCAAGCGCCGGGTGTGTGTTTACAATGAGGTAGGTGGGGGTTTTAAATGATGACAGCAGCAGCGGGAGCTGGTCCAAGGCCCACACTCCGCAGAAAGTATCTCCCACTAGTCGAGTCATTAGACTTTCCAGTTGATGGCTGTTCATTTTTTTTTAACAATAATCCATCAGCACCTGTCTTTTAGAATTGATCTCCAGAATAGACTCGTAGCAAGCATACACAATCAGAGTGGTGGTGTGAGGTAAAGGCACCCTGAATCTCATCTCTAATCTTAAATTCCTGTTGGAAATGGGAGATAAGGCGTCAGCATCTTCCCCCACGTTGAGATTAAAGACAAACAAAGAGTATCCTTGTTCAAATTCCCGCCTGTTGATGCTCAGAGGTAAATCCTTCAAGTGTCTGCCCGTGGCTGTAAACAGGTTGTAAAACTCCCTGACAGAGACCCCGTTGTTAAATTGAGGCCGAAAAGCTTTGGCCAGCACCTGTCTCCCGTCCTGACACAAGGCCAGGTATTTGACGTCGTTATGGATAAAATTAAAAGGAGACAGATCCCTCCTGCCCGTAAAAGCTTCGTGGTGCACCATGCCTATCACCATGTATTTTGGCATAGTGCCCAGAAAGAGATTCTCTTGGTTGCATATCCTAGAGTTTTGTGGAATGGAGTAGGTCTTCACGTTCACACGAGACAGAGGGCACAGAGCGTTGCTTTTCATCAAGGCCGCAGCGTGACCTAAGCGCGTGGCCGGGGAAACTGTCACTTTCTTCATAAACAGAGCAGCCCCCAGTATTCTTAAACGGTAGGTGCTGTTGGCAGCACCCATGAGGCAAAAGGCGTCGGACGCTCTGGTCAGCTTAATTCTCAAATCCACAGAGTTCAAAAGAAGCCTCTCGCTAAATAATATATCTGCGTGGAGAGGCCCCAGCAGATGGAGCTCTCTGGATTGTGCGGTAAAACCGGCTCTGTGACCTAGACCTCGGTTGGGCCCGTTGACGGTCACCACAGAGTCTATAGAACCGGCGGTGTCTTTGTAAAACAGCCCGGAGCTAAACTGTGTTTGTAGGCTAGCTTCCGAAAAGTTGAGCAGGGTTTCGATCATAGCCCTGTAAGGGTGAGTGGCGTTGGACTGCGATATCAGTCTGTCCCCCAGAATAACGCCGCACTGGCTAAAAATTGTATTCAGAGAATAATTGATTAACCCTACAGGGGCGTCGGCGGCCAGGTTTGTACCATTAGCGTTGGTAATTTGCACTCTGAGGTGGAGCAAGGTGTCGTTGAGATCCAAATACTTTTCATCGTCCCCGGGTATAAAAAGCTCTATAGGGCCTGTATCTGTAATGGCCGACAGAGGCAAGACCTCTGTGTAGAGTTTTTTGTCAATAGACAACTGCATCATGGGAGCTGAAAATAAATCCAGCTCGGCCATGCTGCACTCTGCCGATTCGTGTCTTTTGTAAAAAAAATCAGACAAAACAAAAACAAAAAAGAAAACAAAAAAACTTATTCAGTTATTCAGAGAAATATGTCTCCGGAGCCTGGGTTTCTACCAGCGGGAGACCTCCTTCCTTTAGCGCGGCTTCTGCCTACTGATTTATTTTTCGCGCCAGTTCGGGCTTTTTTAGACCTCGCTAAAACACAGTTCCCCGGCAGCCTCTTTCTGGCCAACATCATAATACCTCCGGAGCCTTCTGGAGAACCTCCGGGACCCTCATGAGCGCTGGGAATTTTGTTCATGGCTTGGGAGACGACCTGCAAGGCTATGTTTTTAGCCGCGGTTTTGAGATGGGGTTTAGCGATGGCTAAACCTTTCTTAAACAGAGGCAATACAAAATGAAATAGCCTCGAAAATATAGATCCTATCCCTCTCCCGTACATTAGGGGGGCTCCATAAAAACCGGGGAGGGCTCCTTCGGCCTGGTTTTCATAATAATTCACAAAACGGTGAGGGTCCAGGGTCCGATGCATCATTTTGTGTCAGTGAGAAGATGGTGCCGGTCTAAAATGTAATTTTACCACCATCTTGCCAAAGGTAAACTTGAGGGGTTTGTTTTGATCCGTTTTAATCTCGATGCGAATATTTTCAATGTGGTTTTTGGCGATGGGTAGATAGTAGGGCAGGTTAAAATGTTTGGTAATCCTGCACGCCTATGATTCTCAGGAGAGGAGCGTAAGCGTCGCCCACCACCTGATGACGTACTACGTCACTGTAACAAAAGAGGTGATAAAACCCTGCCTTTATATCCGCCGGGTAGGGAGCCAACCTTTCGTCGAACAAAATCCATTCCCCGGGCTTTACACCCATAATGTACGCGATGGGGGGAAAAAGCGTAGGTGAAACATCCCCCTGCCTGATATTCATATCTCTCTTGAATGGTGCTATAGATAATTTGCACGTCCGCGCTAGTTTTTCTTAAAAAAGCATTTAGCTCATTTGTGAACTGGCCCAGGTTGCTGTAATAGCCTCCTCTAATCTTTTGACAATGAACCTTGGGCACCGAAGCGTCACCTTTGTTGGGTTTTCTTCTCCACTCAAAAAAACCCGTGTCTGTAGGTACGTTAAACCAGGTGTGAGGATAGGAGATTTCTGTCAACGCCACCTGCCACGGCCCCTCTAAATCCACGTGTTGGGCTAAATCCACCTGAAAGCTGGCTGCTGAAGGTTGTGGCGAGGGCGCCGAGTGGTTTTATGTGTTTCTCAGATCCTTCACCTTGACCCAGCTGTTGAACTTTTCGGGCCAATTTTTCCACCATACCAATGCCTGCTTTTCGCCTCGCACTACTCTCCTGTCTAAAATTTCCTCCACTTGGTAGACCTTGTCGGAGGGTATCGTTACTTTTTGCAGCTCTGCTTCGTAAAAAGTGCCCTCTATAGGCTCATTGTCGAAATCTTTAAGTTTGTAGACGGGCGGTAGACAAGGAATGCATTTGGACACGGTAAACAGCTCATCAGAAAAGCTCTGTTCGTACTTTTTGTCGAACACGCCTCTCAGTTTAGATATCCTCACCAGGTCTCCCTGTTTGTAATTAACCTTAAATTTGTCTTTGTATCGGAGAGGAAAAGAACCATACAAGTTTTGAAAAACTCGGGGGGTATTTTCATCCGTGACCTGCGCAGGGGTCATTTTTATACTTTTGTGGTAGCTGTTGTTGTAGCTTTTTACCAGATCCTGCAACACGTCCAAGTACCTGTGTGTATTTTTGGCTGTAAAATACCTCCACATTCTTGTTTTCAGTGTGCGGTTAAATCTCTCCACCACCGAGGCTTTAAGATCGCTCCCTGTGGCAAAGTGTTTAACGCCATGTTTCTTCATCAGGCTCTTGAAATTTCTGTTGAAAAACTCTTTACCGGAGTCTGTCTGTAGCTTTTCGGGGGTCCGACTCTCTAGCAAAACAGATTCAAAGGCCCTGACCACCTCCAGAGCTGATTTTCTCTTTAAAGCCCGTACGTAGGCCTTTTTTGAAAATACATCTATGACGGTCAAGAGATAATTGTAACCGTCGTTGTGTTTCACCAGAGCTTGCATATCGCAAAGGTCCGCCTGAAACTGAACCAGAGGCCGGGGTACAAACACTCTGTTCCGGGGAAAATGTACTCTGGCGGGTTTATGGAGAATATAAGTGCCCTGCTCTGACAGGAACTCTTTGACTTTTTCAACATTTATTTTTTTACCGGTTTCATCCTGCACAGCTCTGTGTAGTCTATCTACCCCTCCGAAGCTACCCGGGTGAGAGGGGTTATAATACACTCTTTTCATTACACGTTTCTCAGATATGTTTACCTCGCGCCTCTCCAAAGTTTATGAAAAACATCAAACATGATCAGGCTTTTTATGTTTTTATTCACAACACAAATACAAACAAATAATCAAAATCTACATATCACCTAAAAAAGACAAGAAAGCTAAAAAAGGCACATAGCCTGAATGTACACGTTAGCTAAAAATTTTAGCATACTAAGTCTAAATAATAGGTAAAAAAACAACTAGCGTTCAGATTGGATGGTACTGGTAAGCATCTGAGGTTTCTATGAGAATATTGTGTACTTTCCACAATTCTGCCAAGACGTTTGTAGGCACGTTGTTTTGCACACGACGACTTACAACATCTACAAACAGAGCATAGACTGAAAATAGACCACCCTCGCATGTGACATTTATCTCTATGATGATTTTAGGAAACGTTGACGAAAGCATACCTTCGTCAGCCAGGGTCAAGGTTCTGTCTACAATTGTTTCCCTTACAGAGTAAGATCAAGACAACTCCAACACCTTTTCCATTTGAATAACTTCAAGGTCTCTGGACTGAGATAAATTTGTTTTGTTTTTAATAACTCTGTTCAAAACAGAGACTAATCTATCAGCAGTCACGTGTTCTTCTACACACTCAAACATTCTTTCAGGAAAATTCCCCATGTTTTTTTTGTTTTTTGTTTGTTTTTTAGCAGACTAAAAAAAAAAAGCTTCAACGTTCACTTAAACATCACCCTCTGTGTTAGAAGGCTGGTTGGTTTTCCCATATCTTGAAGGCTTGCTTCATCATCTCGTGTTTAGGTACACTGTCGCCTACCAGGGTGTTAAACGCCTTGGTTGTCTTCTCACGAATGTGTGTAGCAAATTTCAGGTCGTACAGAAAGGCTTCCACGATCCCCCTGATCCTGGAGGTAGAGACATAAAGGCCCCGTTTCTCAAGAGTGCTTGAGATGGCAGGAATAAACGTAGCCTTCCAGAGTCTTTTGTTCACTTCGTTGAAGTTTAACATGTAGAAGTAGTCGGGGTCTTCCTCCAGACACGGGTGCTGGTTCTGATTAGGATGACTGATGGCGCAACCCTCGCATATCTCCTCTCGATACAACCCCAGAACATGCTCTAAACCACCACGGATTTCATGGTGTTCATCAGAATGACGGACAGCCGTCCGTCAGTCTCGTCATCTTCCAACTCTGGCGTTGTTGGTGGTGATGGTGGGGAGGACGCTGTTGATGGTGTACCAAACGGACCCGGTGTTGGTGCCCGCAGTGGTGGTGGTGGTGACTCCGCTGAAGATCCAGGCTCGTTCTCCTCCTGAACGGTTCGTGGTAAAGAAGAGGACCAGTCCGTGAGGTTAGCGGGGGCTGACAAAGATCTAAACAACTTCTTAGAGCACTTTGGAAACGGGCTACTAACCCTCCGCTGTGGTGAAACCGCACTCTGACATCCAAGCGGTAGGGTGGTTGGTCTTGTTGGTCTTGGCGGTCTTTGGGGAGAAGGGGTCGGAGGTGGTGATGGTGGTGGTGAAGGAGGAGGAGATGGTAGCAGGCTTTCTTGTGGGTCCATCTTGAGATCGGAGGAGTCTACAACGGCAACGGTGGTGGTGAAATCTTGCGTCTTTTAAACACGTTAGACGGTGAGGAGGGGGTGGGAGGATCTCTCTATTGGCTGATGTAGAGATGAAGGAGGGCCTGCGATTTTACAAAACTCTTCTCACCAGCATGATGTCTTTGTAGGTCTGGCTAGCAGAAAACAAATGACTAATTTTCTACGCAGTTTCCTTCATCGCTTTCAACCAATTTTCGAGAGGAAGGCGCAATGCAAGCTGAAATACACCGCATTCGTTGTTGAAGTACTCCAAGACAAAGTTGTCCGTTGTCTTCTCCGTGACCGTGCACACTTGATGGCTGGCTCTAAAGTACCATCTGCCAGAGGCTGAACTTTTGGTCTCCCACACCATGCTGGAGGCGATTCTATTCCCTTCTCTTTTATTATCGTTTTGAGGGAGCGTTGGTTTCAAAGCTGATGACCCCAACCAAACCAAGACAGACCATTCGGTCGAGGTGAAGGTAGCCTTGAGCCCTTTTTCAACCTGGTAAAAACACGCTTCACTCGCGCTGTAGTTGAACGCGTACCCCCATGAACCACCATCTTCCAACAGCCATTCTTTGTGGAAATCCTCCGGCGGAGGTGCTCTGGTTGCACCGTATGGTCAGATTCTGTTTCCAACAAGCTGATGTGGTAGAGTTTTTGCTACTACCGTCACAACCTACAGCAACCGTCGGGGTAATTTAGTCTTGTTTTACCCCTTCAGCGTTTGTTTCTGATTTCGTGTATTTTTTTTATCAATTGTTGTTTCCAATACGGCACTGAAGAATCTTGGTTACTACACCCTGCGGCTGGCAGAGCAGTAGTTTTGACTTGTTTTACCCCTTCATCGGCTGCTTCGGATTTCGCTTGTCTTTTTGACATTTTCCCTGAACCTAAATTACTATATTTTGATCAGACTAGCACAGGGACTACTCTCACCCTAAAGAGCAATGGGTTTGTTAGTAGAAGGTTCGGTTCTGTGACGTCAGCGCTCGCTATATGCACACACACAGAGAGAGAGAGAGAGAGAGAGAGAGAAAGGGGGTTGGCTTTAGGGGGCTGACGGCATGATTCTACTCATTCACACTCTCGCCCCCACTTAACGCACACTCTACTCTCTAGCTGTCTCTCTTTCTTGACTATGTCCACCCCTAATTGTGTTAAGGGGTTTTTCACCCGAAGGTGAGAGGGCACCTGTTACTCTGACCCCAAATTTTAGAGGACATAATGCAGGAGGGACCTCATTCTTAACCTCATTGGTTAAGAAGAGGGAGGGACATCGGAACATTCCTGCTATCTCATTGGATAAGAACGCGGTGACGTAGTCATGATGTGGCAACATATTATTGGATCATCAGAACAATAGACCTGTCACTTTTGATGGAAGGTGTATTATATACTTTCTCTCATATTTCACATAAAAACTCTGTGTGCAGGAGCACACATTGCAACATGGCGGCTGGTCTGGATCTGCACCACACACACACTGCAAAACACTAGACAACAAACAACCAACACCCAATGCACCCACACCCAACTCCATGCACAAAGTGACAACACAGATAGTCCCGACTCAGCTCCGCCCGACACCATTACAACTACTGAGGATGTGTACAGCATTCGACAGGTAACGCAGCTGCCTGCAGGACTGTTTGGTTGTTCCTTTGGGACTGTTCGGGTCCCTTCGGTGACGCTCGGGGCATTCCGCACACAGCAGGGCAGGGAAGTTTACACATGAATCACTCTGCTGTGACATCTTATTTTGACGAACATAAGCAATAATATATCTGTCTGCCTATAGGTAAAGATTTTTTTTCTCTTTTTTTGTCCCATAGCTTCCCCATACCTCCTGCCCTGCGCCGCCTATGTTAAAGAGCATATTGCTGGTCCTCCCTTTGAACCAATGCTTAGAAAAACAATGTATGAACACATTTTCTTAAAATTATATATATATACATACACTATTGAGGATTCAGGAGTCATTTTTGTGAGAAAAATTTATTTCATCTTACTACATCTAATAATGCTGGACCGGAAGTGACTTAGGGAGAGTGGCAGTGTTGCCAGATGTATGAGAATTATCGTATTTGTACGATAATTTGGCCCTCTGTATGATCAATAATCCCAAAAAGGCCAACATGTATGATAATTTCACCATTTCATGAATGTGTGGTTGTAATCAGCCTGCCGCAACTGTCTGCCTGTCTGTCTCGAGACCACTTTTTTGTGGTCTTGGTCTTGTCACGGCCTCGACAGTCTTTGGTCTTGGTCTTGCCTCGGTCTCGGGTCTCTCGGTCTCGCAATGTCTCAGACTAGCAGAGCGGTCTCGAAGGGATTTGTAGCCTACAATATCCAGGCAGGCACACTTTTTTTTTTTTTGGATATTATTCCACACTGCACACAGTCTGTCAATCTGGGAGAGCAATCACACACACACACACACACACACACACTCACATACACTTGCTCCCTCTCGTGCCTACATGATCAACATGCGGTGCAGCCTATGCATGTGTGGATGCATAGACAGTAAATGTTTGATGTGGTATATGATGTGGTACATGTATATATAATGTTTGATGTGGTTAAGATGGTTAAGTCCTCTCCTGTGTGGCCCTAACAAATGAGCCTATCATGCCAGTACAGCTGCTATTACCCAGTATCCGTTTTTCTGTGTCATATTCAAAGAATGGTTAAGGCTACAGATTCTCTGGTTACTTAAGAGGCAATTCAAAAGGTAATTATTGTGAATGTTGGTTTCAGTCTTGAGCTCAACTGGTCTTAGTCTTGACTTGGTCTGTCTTGGTCTTGTCTTGGTCTTGATACTCTCTGGTCTTGATACTCTCTGGTCTTGGTAGTGTCTTGGTCTCAGTTTAGGCGGTCTTGACTACAAGTCTAGTGCGTGTGTGTGTGCC
Organism: Caranx melampygus; assembly: GCA_019059645.1. Taxonomy (NCBI): domain Eukaryota; kingdom Metazoa; phylum Chordata; class Actinopteri; order Carangiformes; family Carangidae; genus Caranx; species Caranx melampygus. The sequence goes on from JAFELL010001091.1 coordinate 70,294, forward strand.
TCTGGAGGCTTCTTTACCAAGTGCTTACTGTCACAGGGTCTGGATCTACATCCGAGGATACATATCCTAAAGACTTGACATTGAGGATCAATTAAGTATGGACGACTGCACGACTCTAACAAGTGATAGCAGGTCCAGGTGGATGGTAAAACACAAATATAAAGTCACATTTATCATGGGCAAATAGCCCTCTATTGAAAGCAGCTGCTCATTGATTATATACTGATGCATCTGCACTGATTGCTCCTCACATCACTTGTGTATATCAAATCAAATCAAATCAAATTTATTTATAAAGCACATTTAAAAACAGCCAAGGTTGACCAAAGTGCTGTACAGTTAAATAATCACAAATTATATACAAAGTGTAGGAGCCATAATTTATAAAGGTAAAAAAGAAGTTGAGATATAGATTGAATTTTATTATTTCATAGTTTGTATTTGGATCTATGTGTTGTATATCTATAGTGCATAGTCTGAGAGAGATTATGTCACCGACTGCCTCACTTAGGATGTGAGAGCGGTGATAGGGAGCACATAGTTTTTCTACGGAGTGAAATATGGATGTAAATTGTTTATTTTTTCCTTAAGTAAACTTTGTTTTCGAAATGGATACATTTCATCATTCATTCTTGTACGAACCCTGCCTTTCATCCTCTCACATGGCTTTGACACCACGAAGGAAAGCCATAAAACAAAGTGTTGTACCAACAAAGTAAATTAAAATCAAGACAAAACGACAAGCTTGAAGAGCTGGCACATGAGACCATTAGGGATTCTCAGGCCTTGGAAAACATAAAAGTTTTAAGGTTGGCCTTAAAGGTGGCTACAGAGGAGGGAACATCTGATTGAGGGATGTGTACCATAGCTTTGGGGCTGCTATGGCAAAGGCACGATCACCCTTTCCTCGTATCCTTGACCAAGGAACTGTCAGGAGCAGCTGGTTTGAGGATGTGAGAGCCCTTGAACTGGAGAGGGGGCAAAGAAGGTTGCAAATGTATTGTGGTGCCAGGCCATGTAGCGCTTGAAAAACAAATAAAAGTACTTCAAACTCAGTCCTGTACTTAACAGGCAGCCACTGAAGGGACGCTAGTATTGGGGTAATTTGCTCTCTCCTCCTGGAGTCTAGCAGCAGAATTCTGAACCAGCTGCAAGCGGGATAGAGATGTCTGGCTGATACCTAAATATAGTGAGTTGCAATAATCCAACCTGGAGGTGATCAAGGCGTTGGTGACTGTTTTAAGGTCAGAGAGAGAAAGAACTCATTTGACTATGCTATGCCGTGCCCTGAAACCTGACTGAAAGGTATCCATGATGTTATTTTCGTCTAAGAAAAGCTGAAGCTGGGAGTAGACAATTTTTTCCAAGATTTTGGATAGAAAGGGTAGCTTTGAGATTGGCCAAAAATTATTTAAAACAGCAGGATCTAGGTTTGGTTTTTTGATGCTTGAAAAAACTCGTGCTTGAAACATGATGGAACAAAACCATGAACCACTTGCACCCAGTGCGGGGGAGGGTGGCGTCATGAGCTTCCCTTTACTCTCAAGCCGATAACTTTACAAAGACAAGATGAAACGGCGATTTTTTTTGTCTGGTGTGTGTCTAAAAGGCTGTGATTGAATATTCCACCAAAGGAGGAGTGAAACTGTGGGACCTATGGTGTTAAAAGCATCCCTCAGCAGGTGCGTAGGAACAGTGTCTATGGAACAGGTAGTAGGCCTAGTGACAATGTCAGTCTGGGGGAGTGACACAGGCTTGAACTTAGAACAGCAGAGCAAGGAGGGAGGGAGGAGGAGTCAAAACTTGAAGGTGTGATGGCTGATCGAATGTTCTCAATTTTGTTAATGAAAAAAATGAAAGAAGCCCTCACAACTGACTGTGGGAGGCACAGGGCAGGCAACAGGGTTTAAAATTGTGTTAATTGACTTGAATAGTGCTTTTGAGGAGTGGGAGTTTCTAGAAATTGTTGGCAAAATATGTTGCCCTTGCTGCCTTAACAGCTTGCTGGTAAGTGTTAAGACAGCCTCTCATGATTTCATATGAGACTTGTAGTCTATCACTTTTCCACCTTCTTTCAGCTTTCCTACATGACTGCCTTAGAGCATGGGTGTCTGCATTAAGCCAGGGCTAAGTTTTAGTTTTGTTAAGGTTTCCTGGTCTTAGGGTTAGGAGCGATAAAGTATAGGATGAGAGCACAAGTAGTGTTGAACTGGGTTTATAGCTCCTCGGTGTTGATGTAAAGGGAGCAGTCCTGGGCATTATGCGATAGAGACAAGGCTGCAAAGGCCTCAGAGAATTTGCCAGCTGTAGAGGTGTTTATTGTGCGGGAGTATGAACCAGGTAGCTGAGGTTTGGGAGTAGAATGAAGCAAGGTGGAGAATCTAATGCGCAGATGATCTGAGATCCCCAGATCTTTTATGGCCAGAGAGGGAGTACTCAGTCCAAGCATGAACACTAAGTCTAAAGTGTGACCGTGGTTGTGGGATGGGCCAGAGACAAACTGTACGAAATTAAGACAGTCCATGAAGGCCATTGACTTTGCTGTTAGATGTAACATCAACATGAAAATAAAAATCACCAGTGATCAGAATTCTGTCATGATTCATCACAACTGAGGTCAGATACTCAGAAAACTCAGTGAGGAAGGCAGTCTCCAGCTTGGGGGGTGATACACTACTACAATGAGGACTGGACTTAGGCCACCATATTTAAGCATTAAGGACCTCAAAACTGGGATAGTTATTAGTACTGATGAGAATACATTTGTGAGAGTTTCTTTAGACGACAGCTAGGCCTCCCCCACAGCCACGAATCCAAGGGGAGCTATAGAAATCATATTGAGGGAGACAAATTTCCAGAAGCTGACACCATAAGTGTACAATGTGGAACTTTTAAACTGATTGCAGTGACAGTCATGATCAGCTGTTCTAGCATATCAAGTCTAATTTAAACCACTTGTGGTGAAAGCTACTATTTTCCATTTGGTTTACATAAAATGGGAACACCATAATGATCTGTCGTTTTTCATACTGTCACAGTTATTGACTTCATGGCCATTCGTTTTCGTCTTCAAACGGGTCACTTCATAAAATGTTTAACTTGGTTCACCTTTGAGGTTTTTCCAGACCTAAGTTGTTAAAGCTGTGTTGCTCATGGATTCACACTAACTCAAATTATGCTTACACCTCTTTCATCTAGAGATTTATTTTATTTCAAAAAGGCCTAATTTAAAACTCATTAGCAGCATCATGTAACAGCTACCGCACTGCAAATGAATTGCTTTTGTCAAGATGCAGAGAGAGTTTGCCTCATGCAGTACAAAAAAGTTGGTTGAAGCCTGATATGCTCACTGTACAACCCCATGGAAATAATATTTGCTGATTTAAGCTAAATAAAGTAGGCTAGTACACATGTCATTAGCCTTGCATACAAATAGTCAGAAACCAAAGTACTAGGCAAATTAAAACTTTGACCTGATGGTGGTGCTAGATGAAAAGCTGAGAGATTACTTAGGTTTTTATAAATCATCCTGAAGGATGCATGCTTGTCTGAACTAAATCCAATAGCTGTTTATACATTTCACTTAAAATTACATGCAAATCCGATGGTGGTGCTACAGGGAAAATGGGAGGATCACCAAAGTCATAAGGAATCAAAGAACCTTAAATGACTGATCAACATTTTGTGACAGTTCATGTCTAAACTGTCTAATCAATCAAAAAGGTGATGTAGAATCCCACCACCACGGCCATAATTTTTATTCTGTGCAACAGTATCTATCACTACTGGTGATCAATGAATCCATTTTATCTATGAGGCTTTTTTTAATCTGATTCCATAATTTGAAACGACTGGAAAAGCAAGGTTCATTAGCGTCCATTTAGCGGTGCTCTATTGCTTGCCAAAGTTTATTTTCAATAGTGAGCTTGTGACATGGGGCACATTAAATATGCGCATATCTGTGTGTGAGCGTGCGTGTATTTGTGTGTCACCATAGTTGACACTCCCCACTGAAAGGAGGATCAGAGGGATGAGGCAGATGTTTTTGTGGAGGTGAAATCAACTGGGATTCTCACCATCTGTGTCGACCAGATTCTTTTTCTTAAAGTGTTCACAGTGTTTCACAGGTTTGTGGATTAATGCATGCTTTCACAATTAAACTCAGTAGTATAACTATGCATTCCATTAGGTACCGATACAATAATAATTTTCATGTTCCATGCACATCAGTGAGAGTAATAAATGTATTGTGGAGAGTCTGTTAGTTTAACATCTCTAAACTGGGTGTATGTATGTAGCTGCACACAGCAAGAGAGAAAGAAAAGATTTACTGTATGAGGTTTCATCAAATAACTGTACCAGTATTGCAGCATCATAAAAACATTGCATCCAAAATGAGTAGCACTTATTTGGTGATACGGCTGTGTTGGTGGCTAACTTAACATACTACTTTTGAAAAACACATTTGGAGCTTGACAAACTATGAGCAAGCAAAGAAAGGAGATGTCATGATTCGGAGAAGAATGTTGCTGAGAAATGTTTGAGCATAAATGCAATGTAAGGAAATGTCTGCGAATGTACATTTAAAGTTTTTTTTGAATATTTTTGAAATAACAAAGGGATACATTTGTAGCACAAGTACAGAATGACAAGCAAGTTGTAGTTGCCCCTGTAATAATATTAATAACAGTATTACATACAAATAAATTAATATTAGAGGGCTGATTAAAGCTTCAGTTGGTAACATGTATTTTATCATATTTGCTGGATCTGTCACTATGTTCTGATAGTGGTACAGGAAATGGGTAATTTAGGACCAAATCCATCTCCTCTGGCTCCACCTACAGCCTGTAATCATATTTGCAAAAACCCAATGCTCCCAGAGCTGTTCTACCAGTTAGGTTTAGGGGGCAGTAGGGGACAGGTACTCTCCTTCACCCCACTGCTGCACATCTGTTGATATGTTGGTGACAACTGTTAGGGAGAAATTCTGTGATGATGCAGGAAGAAGAAGCACCGGAGTCTTGGATGTCTTATACTGAAGAAGTTTAATAGACTTGATCGATCAAGGAGAACAGAAGAGTCACCGACACAACATGAGTGCGTGATGCCACCTCAATTCTGAGGGCCAAGCTGCAAAGTTCAGATTCATATACTAGGAAGGTGGACCGAGCCCCCAAAGGGAGATGTGCTAACATTCCATTGGTTATTGGGCATAAACATTAAGATAAAGACTCACACCATCTAGGTGACGCGAGAACAACAACGGTCTCTCTCTCACTCAGAGTGTTATCTGGTGAAGGCGCCAGAGGAATGAACTTGGCCTTGGCATGCCCTAGGAGAGAGTACAGGTCAGATAAACTGTCTCTAGCAATATATCTAAAAGAAAACATCTAACTCTCAACTTTCACCTATAAATGAAGAGGGATTGACCTTTAACTACACAAACTATACGGAGAAGTGAAATTCTTCCCTAACAATCCCCTCTTATTGATCATAAGATCAATAGTCTACATTTTAGCACCTTAAGGGTGAGTTAAAGTCAAGCCGTCAGAATCAAAGAACATCACGCAATACAAGAGCATCAAAGAGATCAAACGTAAAAATGTAAATCACAACATATGTAAACATACCAAGTAAATGCTTCAACACCACTCAAGATAGTGTTGTAAAATAAATCACATTTAAACAAACAGAATTATTTGCGTCAAACAGTGAGTCACCCCTCTTATATAGCATGTCCGCCTATCTAACATGTGACCCCGGGATCCCACCTTCCCGTCAACAAGGACCGCTGGAGGCAAACCCTCTATGGGATAAAGAACCCCTAAACACTAGAGTGTTCAAAGGCTCACGGTGGAAACCACAGTCACATGGGCCTACTCACAGGAGCCAAAAACCCCCCTGTCATGGGCGAGAGGAGGGAAAAAGACACCTGCGCTAACTACACTAAGCATGGAGACAGACCTACGGAAAAAACCTCAATGTCAGGGAGGAAAACCCAAATAAGTCATGTCTCATCCAGATGATGTCATAGGGGCGATCCATCACTTACTTTAACACATGAACCAACAATAATAACAATAATAATTAAGTGTATGAATATTATATAAGATGCAACTTAACTTACAGTTAATCAATGTCAGACTAAATTAATTAAAGAGAAAATGAAACTTTCAAAATGAAAACACAACAATACAATCACTGATAAAATCATCATGTAAGAGTAACAGTCGACAGAGGAGTGATCTTCAACCCATGTGCTAAGCGCACAGTAGAGGGCCACCACCATGGAGAGGTTACTAGCACATACGATGCATGGTGGTATGGAATCCATCTCGGTGATTGCAGATTTTCTTCATCAAAACACCAAGCCATGTATGGCAATATTTAATTACTCCAAATGCATGATTAAACTATGGTGTGATCAAATGAGATATGTGTAGAATGTATTAAATCAGTTAGACTAATTTTGATAACTTTCCTGTTAGATCCAAAAGCTTTCCCTGTGGGATGGACTGCAGGTTTAGCAACATAACAACTACCAAAACACATCTCTCAATCGGGCATTGAAACACAACGGTGTTTGGAGATCGTCTGGATCGAAGATGAACAACAGTCTTTCTTTCTGTGTGATCCGTGGACGTCTCAGCATAGTCACTTGTGTCAAATGCAACATCTTTATTCAAATTTATGTCAGTGCGGAGTGCTGGAGGGTTCATCAGTTCATTCTCACCACAAGAGGTCCCTGCATCGTCTGCAGGATCTCTCAGCTGGGAGCTTCCCCTCTCAGTCAGCTCTGAATCAGTATCGTTGGAGTATGGACTTCCTGTCACCTTACTCTGATTGTTCACCATCTGTAACCAGAGCAAAAGAGATCCACACAAGACAACAACAAAGAGAAGTGCTCCCCCGATCACTAGCCATGGCTCGCTGCTGCTGCGATCTCTGCTCTTGGAGCAAACCTGCACCTTGTAGCGTGCACCCATTCTGGTTTGCCCTCAACCTTTAGAGCCGTTCTCGTCCACAGCAACACCTGGTATGGTCCTTTCCACCTAGGAGACAAAGACACCTTTTCCAGAGATCTTATTAGTACAAAATCCCCCTCTTTAAAGGGGTGAATGGGCTCATCTGAAGGTCTCGGGAGTCTGTCAGCCACCTGTAAGTGATATTTTCTCAAAATTTCTGTTAGCTTTTTTACATAGTCAGACATGTACTCATCTGTCCAAATCAGAGTGGTTTTGCTTGGTGTCAAAGGAGGACTTACACCTGTGGACATGGGTCGGCCCATCAACACTTCATGTGGGCTCAGCCCTGTTGTTGCATTCGGTGTACTCCTGATGGAGTACAATACCAAAGGCAGTGCGTCAGGCCATTTTAAACCCGTTGCCATCATTGTTTTGGTCAGTCTGTCTTTGATGGTTGAGTTCATTCTTTCCACTTGACCTGAACTTTGTGGATGATATGGAACATGTAGCTGCCAAGTGAACCCAAGAGCTTTTGAGAGAGCCTGTGTGATCTGTGAAACAAAGGCTGGACCTCTATCACTGTCAATTGCGCGTGGCACTCCAAATCTTGGAATCAGTTCCTTCAACAAACATTTTACAACAGTTCGCGCATCTTCTTTTCGTGTTGGATAGCATTCTACCCATTTAGAAAAACGGTCAGTGATCACAAGCAAGTGTTTGTAACCTTGACAGTTTGGCATATGTACAAAGTCTATTTGCATATTTACAAAGGGACCTGATGGAGGCTCTAAATGGTCATGTCTTACAGTGCTGTTCATTTTTCTGTTCTGTTGACATATCATACAGCCATCTACAAGTGTTTGAGATACCTGTGTGATACCTGGAGCAAACCACTGCGAGCGTATGACATCATTCATCATCCCTCTTCCTACATGTGATGGGCCGTGTGCAACACGCGCAAGCACATGTAGGAGAGCACGAGGACAAACAGGTCGTCCATCAGGGTGGAGCCACAAGCCAGACTCCTTGTTAATAGCACAACCCTTAGCTAACCAAAGACTACGTTCTCTGTCATCGGCCTGACCCTGTAGGGTCACAACGTCATTAGTGAGAGGCAGTGAGATAGGTTCGCAAGGTTGAGCGGAAACACATTGGTGAACCAAAGAGGAAGAGGAAAGTGCAGCTTGTTTAGCTGAAGCATCAGCCCGCGCATTTCCTTGTGAGACAGGATCATTACTGTTCGTGTGTGCAGCACATTTCACAATAGCGAGTTTAGAGGGAAGCAAAATCGCATTCAGGAGGTCATTGATCAACATGTGATGTTGTAACGGTTTACCAGAAGATGTGACAAAACCACGCATTTTCCAAATTTGGCCAAAGTCATGAGCGACACCGAAAGCGTATCTGGAATCGGTGTAAACAGTTGCCACCTTTCCACTGGCGAGTACACATGCTCTCGTGAGTGCGATCAGTTCTGCTGCTTGAGCAGAGGTGTGTTGTGGCAACGCATTAGCTTCCAGAACATCAAAATCAGTGACAACAGCATAGCCGGCCAAATGAACGTTATCAGATGGTCGGCTAGCAGAGCCATCAGTGTAAAGAATCATGTCAGAATTTGGAATCGGAGTTTGCAGCAAATCTGGTCTGGGGGAGGTGCATTCACTAATCACAGCGTGGCAATCGTGATCAGAAACGTCGTCAATCATTGGAAGAAACGTGGCGGGGTTTAAGGATGGTGAGCGTCGCAAAGTGATGTTTGTGCTCGCAAGAATGATAGCTTCATAGCCAGAACGACGTGCAGCCGACAAATGTTGTGTTGCAGAAGTGGTCAAGATTGATACAACAGCATGAGATGCATAGACAACACAGTCATGAGCCAGAACAATGGAAGCAGATTTGTCAATCATTGCTGCAACCGCAGCCACTGATCTAAGGCAGGCAGGCATACCACGGACCACGGCATCCAAACGACACGAGTAATATGCAACGGGGCGGTAATGAGAACCATGCTTTTGCACAAGGGTGGCTGTGGCGTAGCCATCACGTTCATTCACATGGAGATGGAAAGGCTGCTGATAGTCAGGCAGTCCCAAAGCTGGAGCTGTGGTGAGGGCCTGTTTTAGGCTGTTGAAGGCTTGAAGCATTTCATCAGTCCACTGAATGCATGTGGGTGCAGTTTGCAGTGTAGCGGCTCTCAGAATAGAGTCCAAAGATGCATACTCAAAAATCCAATGTCTGCAGTAATTCGTCATGCCCAGGAAAGAAAGCATTTGCTTCTTTGTGGTGGGAGGAGGCATGTTTCTCAACAGCTTAACACGCTCAGGCGACAAGAGTCTTTCACCATTTCTCAGAACATGACCCAAGTAGGTGACCTCAGGTTTACAAAACTGCAACTTAGCCAAGGAGGCCCGATGTCCACATTCAGCAAGTCTCCTCAAAAGCAAGATGGAGTCAGTGCGACACGCCTCCTCAGATGGTGAGGCGACAAGAAGATCATCAGCATACTGCAAAAGTGTTGAGCCCCCTGGCAATGTAAGGTCATCCAGATCTCTTTTCACCGCTGCCGCATAAACTGTGGGGCTCGAAACGAAACCCTGAGGTAACCGTTTCCATGTATACTGCCTGTCCTTGAACGTGAATGCAAACAGATACTGGCTGTCTGGATGCAAAGGAATTGAGAAAAAGGCTGAGCACAAATCAATGACTGTGTAGTGTGTGGAATTGCATGGCAATGACGTCAAAATGGAAACTGTGTCAGGAACTACAACAGCAGGAGGAATCACTATGTTATTGATAGCTTGAAGGTCTTGCACAAAACGCCATTCACCAGGACGATTAGGTTTTGGGATGGGCAACATAGGTGTGTTACATGGACTGGTGGTGGGAGTTAACACATCCTGATCCAAAAGAGACTGAATGACATGTTCAATACCTGCAATGGCTTGTGGTGGTAACTTGTACTGTCTGATACGTGGCAATGATGCATTTGGTTTGAGTGTAACATGATGTGGTGGGGCAGAAAGTACCAAACCAACATGATTTTTATGCTTAGCCCACAAAATGGATGGAACCTCAGCGAGCTCTGAGGGAGGGCCATAGATTGGTGGAGGTGGTGGTTTATGCAAAACAAAAACACTGTGTGTCAGGTCAATGTGTTCAGTCAGTGTTATCATGTACAATTCGTCACCCAAATATGTGATTGTTTGGGCTGGCAGAGTAGATACGGCTCGCCTCAAGGCCTGACACCGCGCCACCATGGCTCCAAGATGTTTTGGTTCACAGCCAGAGGATACTGCAACTGTGACGTGGGGAGAAGAAAATTCAACATCAAACAATGCACTTTGACGACCAGAAAGTTGAATTGGAATTGCACATCCTTGTGGACCAACAAACAGACATTGCTCACTCACCAAACCCTGTTGTTGATTTATTACCGCGTCAGCTACCTGTTTATACTGCGCCGAAGGATTGAAGGCTGCTGTGCAGTGACACTGTAGCATAGGCTTCATGCCGGACATTAAAGCAGCACACGGAGGAGAGGTTTTCGCAATAGTTTGGATACTGGGCACTGTGAACATAGAGAGCAAATTGAAATTTGGCAGGTCCCAACAATACAAACAATCAGCTGCAGTTTTTAGAAATTGAAATGCATGTGGAGCTTTTTCATCAGGAAGACTCAGAAACAAACCATCAGGTGTACAGTGGATGGATGCATGCAACTTACAGAGCAAATCTCTTCCCATGAGATTTATGGGGCTTGAGTCAGAAATGAGAAATGAATGTGCCATATCATTACCTTCAACTGTGACATTTGTACATTTGGACATTGGCTCTTTCTGTGGAACACCTGAAACACCAACAGTTTTGACAAAGTTATTTGTGGGAACACACACATGTTCATTGGATTTTATGGTAGAAATAGTTGCACCACTATCGATCAGAATTTCAACAGTATTGCCATTAACCTGGACAGGCAAAAACGGGTCATCTCGTGGATTAGTGGAAATTTGAATAGTAGCCGCTTGCAACAGATAAGGTTGTTCAGATCCTGTTCCTCTTTGGCACCCCTATGCATGTTGATAAGGGGCACCGTATGCACTGTCTGCAGGAGGAAAAGAAGGGGGAGGAGGGGGTGGAGGGGGAGGAGGGGGTGGGAGTGCCAGCCTATTTCCTTGTGGGGGACCCCAGCTTTGGCCATTCTGATTTTGATATGGAGGATAACCCCAGGTCTGGGCTTGGTATCGGTTTCGATTTCTACGGCGTTTGTTTCTACATTCATGGGCCCAATGCCCTGATTTTCCACAGTTCCGGCAGTTACCTTTCACAAACCCTCTCCCTTGGTCATTCGGCTGTGTTTGCTGAACCATCTGCTTTGAGGGAGGCTTCGTCATAACAAACACACCATTCCTCTGCATTCCAATCAAGTTAGCAACAGTTGTTTTCCAATCAAATGTGGACCAAGCTGGGTGTGCCACCTTGTAAGATGCAGCAAACTGCGGTTTCATGTTGTCCATCAGAGTGGAGATGCAAAATTGTTGCATCTCTTCTTGCGGTATCGAAGAGTTCAAATCCCATTGTTTTGTGAATCTTTGAATGTAGTCAGGCACTAATTCATCATCTCCCTGAATACAATGCACCACTGCTGAGAAATCAAGCTTCTGACGTGCACATTTATCAATTGCAATTTTTGCAGATTCATTTAACCATGCGCTCAGTGGTCTGGCCCCAGGCCACATTCCTCCAGGGTCAGGAGATGGAAAAACAAACTCATCCGCACACATCGACCAATTTTCACCATATGAATATGCCAACAGCTCTTGAACATCAGGTATCAGACAATCATATATATTGCACACTCGTTTCAGCCACGCAAGATATGGGCCAGGTTGTGAAATTGGGTTGGGGGCAGCATTGATCACATCCAAAATCTCACGAGGAGTCCATGGTTTGCAAATAGGGGTGTCACCTAGCATTATTTTAGGGGCACTGAAGTGTGCGCTAGAGGCACGTCCACGTCCCCGTGCAACAACTTTCCCTTTTCTGTTTGCTTCCTTCGACTGTGACCGTGTACACCTAGATTTATCTGTGTCTGTGAGGAAGCTCACCCCTTTTGGTCTGACATCTTTCTCAGTCAATGTGGAGTCAGTTGGGTCAAAGTCTTGGTCGGAGTCATCTGATTCGTCTCCTGAGCAACTGCTACTACCCTCTGTTGTGTTTCTCAAGTTCCGTCTATGCCTTGTCAAGTGAAATTTGTGTTCCTCTGATTGTTTGGAGCTAGTTGGGTGTGTGTCAGATAGGTCCTCTTTATTATCTGTGCCTGCTGATGGTCTGTGTGCAGTCTGTGTTGATATTTTGCTTTTCTTCTCACCCTGTGTGTGTGTGCCTGCTCTGGCATGAGTGTCTGCGCTAGTGTGTGCCTCTGCTGAGCTGCCTCTTGCTGCCTGTTCTCTCTGTCTGTTTAAGTGAATCAACGCAGCAGCATGCAAAATCAGGTCATCATTGTTATTTTCAATACATTGTGGGAGCTCCGTGGGGACCCCCAACTTAGGGCAGTTCACAACAGCACGCTCCAGTTCAGGCATTCCACACTCATTCAGCACTTTTCGAAAATCTTGAGGTGAAACCGGTTGTCTAGCCTGTCGTTTCACCCATCCATAGAACATCGCTTTCGCACACGCTTTCGCATCATCTGCATGTTTCGCTTTGATTCTTGTCATTTCAGCCGCTCTTGTTTGTAAACCAACTTCCAGTCCAGGCATCATAGACACATTCACATGTTCAACTGTTTGCTCAATCACACTTCTCAGTTCATCTGAAATTTTCTCCTCTCTACACACATCCATTCCATTCCTCTGATTTGCCACACTCATCCACATCTGTACACATTCTTTCATGTATGGATAGCTCCATACTGAATTGCCCACGGCGGGGTCCATGTTCATTTTGATCACTCTCAATTTATCTGTTTCAAACGAACCAACCATGGGCCACTCTCCATGTGTCCAGTCTTGCATGAGGCTAGTAAATGGATACACGTATTTCCAACCTTTTAAACGACCAACTACGCCGGCTGGTGTTCTCGAGGAGAATATTCTTTGGAGGTGTTCTGGTTGCATACTACCCACACCATGTGCCTCTACATCAGTTCGATTAGAGTTGGAGTGTGGTGTATTTGTGTCATTCTGTCTATTAGAGGTGTGTGCCAATTTGGTGTGAGAATTTGTTTCACTCCCTGTTTTGGACAGATGACCTCCCATTGTGACTTCAAACAAATACACTCAAATAAACATACAAGAACAACTTCAGAAGCATACAGTCTCCGGGCTTACATAAATTTACAGTGATGTTGGTGTGAAGGGACTGACGGTTTCTCCGTCCTGTGTATACACTATTTATTTGCGCCTCTTGCCTCCGGGCTTATCTTCCGGGGCTATTTTGTTTCTCGTCGGACACAGAGTGGGTGGTCCTGGATTTAGACCTCGGCGAAGTAGACCTTATTTCATTCTACCCCGAAAAATTTCTTTTTCTATAGCCAGAGATCGCACCTCGGTCCCTCTGTGTCGGGCCTGGTTTTTCAACCGCACCCAGAAACGGTCGCAGTAACCATCCAGTGGCTCTGCTGGTGATATAGCTCACCTCACGCTCTTCCTCACACCCCACATGCACTTGCGAAACTGGTCTAATTTCACTCTAGATTAAAACATTTCTCTTACACAGAATTAATAATAAAATTAATATATCACTTCAATAGAATGACAAATGTTTAGTCTCCCATTTTAACATTATAGTTCATGATCTCGTCAAACTCAGACAAGGTAAGGCATGATATATAAAATTATACATATGCACTTACCGAGTCGTTGTTCTGTTGAGATCCTGTTCGTGACGCCAATTGTTAGGGAGAAATTCTGTGATGATGCAGGAAGAAGAAGCACCGGAGTCTTGGATGTCTTATACTGAAGAAGTTTAATAGACTTGATCGATCAAGGAGAACAGAAGAGTCACCGACACAACATGAGTGCGTGATGCCACCTCAATTCTGAGGGCCAAGCTGCAAAGTTCAGATTCATATACTAGGAAGGTGGACCGAGCCCCCAAAGGGAGATGTGCTAACATTCCATTGGTTATTGGGCATAAACATTAAGATAAAGACTCACACCATCTAGGTGACGCGAGAACAACAACGGTCTCTCTCTCACTCAGAGTGTTATCTGGTGAAGGCGCCAGAGGAATGAACTTGGCCTTGGCATGCCCTAGGAGAGAGTACAGGTCAGATAAACTGTCTCTAGCAATATATCTAAAAGAAAACATCTAACTCTCAACTTTCACCTATAAATGAAGAGGGATTGACCTTTAACTACACAAACTATACGGAGAAGTGAAATTCTTCCCTAACAACAACGTCATTACGACAGAAAACAGCAATGTAAACAATGGAAAGCAGCATTGAAGCTAGCAAGGCAGTGGTCAGTATTTTTTCCTGTTCCCCAGCGTTGAACCTCCTCTTCCTCACTGATCATGAGAATCGCTGTCTTGCCAGTTTTCTGCCACGCTGATTGAGTGTGAAGCATCTGTAGTGTTCTCTACAAGTCGCAACTGGCGTGACGTCACATGAATTGCGGGTTGACATGGGTGTAACATTCCCACTACAAGCCGATCAGAGATGAGATGATAATAATCTACGTCAATTGGAGAGTTGTTGGACGCGGTCAGTGGTCCTTTCCCACTATTGTCAGAAGCCAATTGTTAGCGGGTTTGAACAGGCATACCTGCCAATATTCCTGATTTACATGGGAGTCTCCCTTTTTAACCATTTTTCCTGCCCTGCTCCCGATTGGTAATTTCTCAAGCTATTCTTCCGATTTTATAATGATATGAGTGAATTGTGTGTTTCATGTGCCATGGTACCTGGCAACCCAACTCGAACAGCCCAGCTGACGTGATGTATGTGCCGTGCATCATTGCGCACATTCAAGCTCACATCCATGCCCATGCTCGAGGCGGCATTTACCAACTGAAAATAAACCAAACAGCTCCCATAAAGAAATATCCGTTGAAATTTCAGTCTGGCCTTCCCATTTCTAGTTACGAGCCACCCCAGTAAACACCACATGTTTTGCAAGCTATGTTGGTCCTTGGGTGAAGTCAAGAAGAGTGAAGTCATGGACACACACACACACACACATACACACACACATCCTCTGACAGAGATGTGGGGTTTGGTCTGAATTTGTTGACAGCAGTGTTCTTTTATTTTGTTATTACTGTTAAACATATTTGCCTCTAAATACACACTTTCCTGTTCTTTCTGATAAAAGTGTTCCTGGCAATGATGGCTCCTCAACACAGACACTCACCGACACTCACAATGTTTGCACTTGCAATTCCTGATATATATTGTAGCGCAATTCACTGTAGTAGCTATATAAGGTTCATTAGAAGTAATTTTATTTACATCTTTGTATTAAAGCTAGGGTTGGTAATCTTGGAGAGCTAGCAAGAGAGCTAGCAAAATTTGAAAATAGCACCTCCTCTGAGTCCCCCCCGTCAGTGTGTACGTCCAAGCCATGCCCCCACAAACTGGAACGCACACTGCACAAAAATGAGAAGTGGCATAATCTATTCAATACTAGCGTCACTGACCCGTTTTAAACCCACAAAGAAGCTAATATTAGCATTAGGCTAATACAAGGTACAAAAGTAGCTACGTTAGCAAAAGTTACACATTTCATAAAAATAACAAATCCTCCCCAAAGCAAAGCATATAATTACCTGTCCAACAGAAAGAGAGCAACCTCAGCATCACTTCAAATCCCTCAGTTGTCTCCACAGAAGCAACACCAATGTTTACTCTGGTTTAACCTCTAGCCTTTTTGTTAGCAGCCTTTTCAGCCTCCAGCTTTCTCTTCCTTCCTTTTTCTCAGGGCGAGCCATTACAAGTAACGGTGGAAGTAGTTTCTCAGCCATTGCTCATAAATGAGCAGGAAATCCGTTCTGCTGTAACTCTGTACACTGATTTCTTCCAGCAACAGCGACACGTGAGGATTGTGCACATGCGTAGGAGGCAGGGATAGAGGGGGACGGATACAGAGGTAGACATGAAGGCATCTGATTGGTTTTTGCTCTTCAGTGCGAAGAGCGTGGATTGGTCAGAGTTTTTTCAGTCCTGCAGCTTCCACAGAGGACTGATTATTTTCGTTCCTTTTTCTGAATAGGTAATGTATTGATTACTCAGAAGGTAGAAGGACCATTTCACCCAGTATAACAAAACATATTTCTGAACAGGATTACCGGCCCTAGCTTTAATTGTATTAATATGTGGGGGAGGGTTATATGGGGGTGGGGATGTTGCGAGTAGGCCATTCAAACCGTTACCCCTCCTCTTTTATACAGCCCAATGTTGGGAGTTATGAACAGGTTTTTTCTCCAGTGGGAAAGGGGCTATAGATATACAGAGGCTCATCATGACCAATGAATCTATCAGAGGAGACCCTGAATGTGACAATTTTTTGTCCCCCAAAAAATCTAATCAATATTTTAATATTAAAGGTCCAGTGTGTAAAATGGGGGGGGGGGGGGGGGGGGGGGGGGGCTGACATCTAGCATTCAGATTCTAGATTGCAGTGCTCACCCCTCCAATCGGCAAAGTGACGGTGGCCTGGCGTCTTCCACGACTGGCATGACTGGGAGTATTTCAGGACCATCTAGTTATGAGGTGAAGATCTAAACCATATTACGATATGTAGCCATATATCTTTTTTCCTTCCGCTTCTACTACCCTTCATGGGTAGGCTACCACTGTTATTTTAAGCTCTTTTACTTCGTGAGTGTGGCCTATCAGCAGCACAAGACTGCACTATCGTGACTGGGCTCGAGGAACTCAGCTATCAAAAGCTAATTAGCAGCAATATGCCTCCCTTTTCTATGGATGATTACCACAAACCGCTCCAGAAGATAGCAGTACTGGAAACAAAAACCCATCATCTCGAAGTGAATGTGGAGTTAAATGGACAATATGGGAATGAAACCACTCTACCAATGTCTCAAAACAGTGAAAAGGAGCAGGCGAACACAAAGCTAGTTAGCACCACCAAGGAGCAGGAGCCAGGTGAAAATTGCTTACCTCAGATATGGGAAGACAGTGAACAGGCAGAACCCAGCACCTGGAGACTCTTGATCCCAGTACCAAGGAGGAAACAACTATGGACCAAGGCTACAACAAAAACTAAGAGCAAACTGCCCCAAGACACAGGGATTCTACTAGAGAACAAATTTGCTACACTTTGGCAAAATCCTAACTTCCCAGAAGACAGCTCATCTTCCAGCACCAGAGAGAGGTATGAGGCTAAATCATATGCTAAAAGGCTACAGAAAGAGCTAACCACTGGGCCTCAAACTCTGATAGTGGGTGATGGAGATGTGAATGAGATAAAACACTTTTTGCAGCAAGAAAAACACCAAAGTACTGAAAATTCTGAAGATTGCTGCTGAGCATCTGGCAGTGAAATCTCTTATCATACACACAGGATCCCTTGATGTTGTGAAGCAACAATCTGAGGTACTGAAACGGGACTTTATTGATCTGATGAACAAATTTCAATATCTCAATACTGAGGTGTTTTTCAGTGGACCTCTACCAACAGTTCTGCGAGGAGATGAGAGATTCAGCAGGATGATGGTGCTGAACAGATGGCTCAAAGATATGTGTGCCGCTCAATGACCTTTATTGACAATTTCAACATTTTTTGGGAGCGCAGGCACCTCTTTAAGGTAGATGGATTTCACCTTAACAAGTCAGGAGTACAGCTGCTAAGCTCCAACATTTACACCTGTAGACCCTGCCAACGACAAGGGACAAGACAATCCAAAACAACAGATAAGACAGTGCTCTGGTGAGGGTGCTGAGATAAGAACTGACCATGGAGGACAGCAGGCCCAGAAAGAGCCTTCAACATCATCATCCTCACCCCAGCATGTGGAGTCTCCCCCAGCCCCATCAGCCCAAAAAGGGAAGTTTCTATCCCCAAGAGGAGATCCCCCCCCCACACACACACACACACACACACACACACACCACCCAGCCCCCAACTCTCTCCAGTCAGTCTGGACTCCCCACTTCTGGATTTCACCGACAGGATGAAGAACTTTGTCAATATTGGAATCCAATTAACACCACACCCAAATCCCATATTTTCCCCCCTTAACCTCCCTCATCATCCAGCCCCTCCGAAACAACCCTCAACCAAAAGTCACCGAGCTCCCCCACCTCCTTTGAACCATCATATCTGTGAGTCTGACTGATATGTGCCAGGTCCAGGCTGCAATACTGGTATCAATAGTGTTCTTCCCCAGGAAAAGTCAGGGCCCTCTGTAGTTCAGGTAGCCTTCTCAATCCATGTGATGTCAGGTAACAGAAAAGTGGTTAAACTGGTGAGAAATAAAAAAGGTTCAATCAAATCTGCCAATTTAGTGAGTATAGCTTGTCAACCTCAAAACATACCAGTGTCTCCTGTTATCTCCACAAGGTTAGCCCTACTCAATATCAGATCACTGGCTAACAAATCATTGTTAGTAAATGACATCATTATGACCTATAATCTAGACTTTTTACTATTTAGTGAAACATGGTTGACTGAATATAGCACTGGCACTGACTACAACCTTTTTATCATAACTAGGGAATTTTGTGATCTACATTGCACTACTGGCCTCTCTCAACATGTGAAAGGGCCCGCACAATCAGGCACATTATCTAAATCCCTAAAAGTAGCTGCCGTTAAGCCACTCTTAAAGAAGACAATGCTGGATGCTTCCATGTTAACCAACTACAGACCTATCTCAAATCTTCCTCTTATAGCCAAGATCATTGAGAAAGTGATTTTAATCAACTCAACAATTTCTTGAATTCCAATGGACCCTTTTCCAGTTTCTTGCCTCACCATAGTAGAGAAACAGATCTTATTAAAGTGTTAAATGACATAAGGTTGAACACTGACTCAGGCAAGGTGTCAGTTCTGGTCTTGTTGGATCTCAGTGCTGCATTTGACACTGTGGATCACAGTATACTGTTGAACAGGTTGGAAACCTGGGCAGGACTCAGCGGAACAGTACTAGAACGGTTCAGGTCTGGGGCGCCTTGTGGCATAGTGGGTAGAGCAGGCGCCCCATATACAGAGGCTACAGTCCTCGCTGCAGTCGGCCCCAGTTTGAATCCTGCATTGGGCAGCCCTTTACTGCATGTCATTCCCCTTCTCTCTGCCTCCCCATATCCTGTCTCTCTCATACTGTGCTATCAAATAAAGGCAAAAAAGCCCAAAAATATAATTAAAAAAAAAGAATGGTTCAGGTCCCACTTGGAGGAGTGGAGTTATTTTGTGACCATTGGAAGTTACCAATCTGATCAAGAGGCTATGATGTGGAGTTCCTCAGGGTCAGTTCCTGGACCCCTTCTGTTCAGCCTATATATGCAGCCTGGGCGAATTATCGCTCATCCAGACAACCCAATGACTAGGAAATATATAGACTTTTAAGGAACCAATGTAAAACAAAATGAAGGAATGCTAAATCTACTTTCTGTAATTATGGTTTTTGTCAAGATTTCCACAATCCTCTGAAATTTTGGAGTCATTTGTATAACATTCTTAACAAAAGCAGCAAAAGTTCTATTATTCAGCTTCATGTTGACAATAATACTATCTCTGTTTTAAATGAGCACTTTTCATCTGTCTCTCACACACTGCATACTACCCCTTATACTAAGACTGGAAATGTTATTCCCCCTCCTCTAAATGGCTAGTTTTCTTTCAGGAAAATTATGCCTCTTGATGTTTACAATGCCATTTGTGAGTTAAAAGAGAGCTTTAGTGCTGGTCCTGATGGTTTGGAAGATAAATTTGTGAAACTTGTTGCTCTCATACTGATGTATTGTTTGGCCGATTTATTTAATCTCTCCCTGTCTACACACTGTATTCCCTCCATATGGAAGTGCGCTCAAGTTGTTCCTCTTATCAGAGGTGGAGACCCAACAGATGTAAATAATTATAGACCAATTTCTATCATTTCTATAATTGCTAAAATTTTTGAGAAACGTATCTTTTATCAATTATCTCATTATGTCACTCAAGCCATTATTTATCCCCATACCAATCTGGATTCTGACCTAATTTCTCCACAACCACAGCTCTTCTTAAATTCACAAGTGACTTGTTTTCAGTGTTTGACGCTGACCAACTCACAGGTGCAATTTTCATTGACCTTACAGAATCCTTCCACATGGTTGACTGCTATGTCCTCCTTGACAAATTCCATCATATTGGTCTGAATGAGAATGTTGTCCTTTGGTTCAACTCTTACCTTCACAATAGACATCAGTATGTTTATGTTAATGTTTGTAGTCTAAACAAATGCTAGTTGATACGGGTGTCCCACAAGGTTCTAGGTCCACTTCTTTTTTTTCCATTTTATTAATGACCTACCTCAATTGTGCTCAATCTGTCATGATCATCTTTATGCTGACGATACAGTTATTTACCATTCTAATTCTGAATCACAAATCCAGATTTACAGCAAGCTTTTAATATTGTCCAACACTGGTTTAACAACAACAGGCTTGTTTTTAATGTGAAAAATCATGTCTTATGGCAGGCATGTCCAAACTATTCCACAAAGGGCCGGTGTGGCTGCAGGTTTTTGTTGCAACCAAGCAGCAGCACACCAGACCTGACTCAGTTAATCAACTGATGTCAGTCTTCAGACAGTTGATTGGTCAAACTCTGTGCTCTTGATTGGTTGGAACAAAAACCAGCAGCCACAGGGCCCTTTGAGGAATAGTTTGGACATGCCTGTCTTATGGTGTTTGGTACAAAATATCGCTTATCACACTCACCTGAGTTGTTCATTAATTTTAATGATGGAGCTCCATTAGAGAGAATTAATGTATTTAAATACCTTGGACTTTGGTTGGACCCTGAGCTCACATTTAAACCACATATTGACTGGAGAATGACTGAGAATTTATGGCTGCCTTTACTGATCCATCAACTGTTTTACTTAAAGTCAGGAAAAGAATCATCTCTCAACAAACAAGTTAATTGCATAATAAATAACAGTAAAGATAAATAAGTTTATTACATAATAGATAGCATAAGATTAAAAAAGGAGTTTAAGTTCATGGTAAATAAATTCATGGGTAATAAATGTCCTTTAAGATTAAAACAGTAAGTTAAAAGTAATGCAGTAACCTAGAGTGAGTACTGGGTAATGTTATTTATGTATTTGAAAAGTGCATATAATATGTTAATTAATTCTGTTCATGAGTGTTTGTGAAAGTGTTTAATTATGCCTGAAAGAACCAGAAGAAATAGACAGACATATGCTTTGTGAATGTCATTTCATTTGTTCCAGGGGAGGAGCAGTGATTATGTTCTGCTCTCAGTGAGTCTAACCATAGATTGTATAAAAAGGTCTAAACCGAGGTCTAAACATCACGATGACAGACAGTTCTTATATTTACTAATCTGTAAAAAACTGCAGGTCATTTGGAATTTTTATAACCAAAAAGCAAAAGTGTGTTTCTCTTCTATAAGACCTGCCTCTCTCTCGCTCCCGATCCGCAAATAGACAACAAATTAATATGAAAATAATAACTAGTGAGGGGAAAAAAATAGACACATGAAAACTACGACAAAGTAACATTGTAATAATTCTTGTAACCACAGCTGGCCACAGTGGTCTATAACAACTGTTTGGATGAAACCATTAATGTGATTGTTATGGTTGTGCAGGTAGGGGAGGGCCGGGTCCAAAGTAATGAAGCAATTTTCTCCGAGCCTACAAGTCTGATATGTCTAACTCTGTCAGCATGTACTGCATGCATGACCTAACAGAACTGCAAAAACTAGGATATGTCTTACTTTGAGAACAGGTTCTTGAAAATAAATCAGTCAATGATGGAAAGTAAATTCACTTGAGCGGTAATTTTTCTGATCGCTTGGCTGTGTTTTCCATTTCAAGTGTCGTAGTTATGATGTTTAGACTGATGAATTAGTCCTCTGACACATTCTACAAGTTTGACACAGAGATAGTTCCTCGCGATTATCGAATAATGCTTTTGCTTGAAATGCCCATCGCTATATACATGTGACTAGTGCAGGAGGAGGGCAGACACCAGTGGATCACGGTGGACCAGGAAAACAGGCTGTCGGCACAGGGGGGCGGCAGAGATCTGTTTTGGCCAAAGTCCCAAGGGAGTCAGTGTAGTAAAAAAAAAAAAAAAAAAAAAAGTTAAATTCTATTTAACAACAATTCACACAGTAGCTAATTTAAAGAAAAGAGCAGGAAAAAGCAGAATGTTAATGAGCTGATTGATTTTTCATTCTAGAAATGAAATTTAATATATATGTAAATAAGATAAAAAGGGGCTGTAGGGGTGGAATCAAACCCAGTGTCTCTGCAGAGAAGACTACAGCCTCTAGTCTCTCCAGTTTATAGGGCGCCTGCTCCAGGTACACGACGCTCACGGTTCAGTATTTTTAATCAGAGTGTCCATCAAGCATTTCACTGATGGTGATGCAGCAATCTGCCACTGCTTCATTGATTCAGAACTCGGGCAGACGTACAACAACAGTCTCAGTTACCGTTACCATACCGACAGCTAATTGTCCTCATGTTCTCACTACAGGCTGTTCTGTTGTCAGCAAACACACATGGCGATGATGCTGTAACAGAACTACACAGCTGTTAAATGATTGGCTGTTTGCCTATCACTCGTAGTGTCCTGCGCTAGAGTCACACCAGCTGCATTTCTGGATCTGTACTTGATTTGTGTGACAATGGGAGACCAAAAAGCCCATTAAGCGCAAAAGTTTGAAATGCTCATGAGGTTACTGGATGGGTTTGCCTGGCCTAAAGCATGCACTGAATACCTGCACAACTGCAAACATCTCCCAAAAGGCTGTTAATCAACCGTAATTCTTCCTCTTTAAATGTAGATTCACAACAATAAAATTGTTATCAAATATTGGCTGGAAGTTGGCTGCCATTCAGTTGGCTTTCAGCTTGAATGGGAATTTTTGAATGGCTTCCACTGTACAAAGTTTCTCTCTCTCTTTTTTTCCTGTACTTTCTTATATTTTTATTTTTATTCTCTTTGTTTTTTCTTGCTTATAATTTCTGTTAATCTTGCTTTAAATTGTTTGTTGTTTAATATTTTCAATTTTTACTGTTTCATGTTTCATGTTACTGTTACATAAAATAAAGCTGCCTAATTAATTGCCACATAAAGTACTAGGACTTGATTAATATTATTGGCACCAAATAGCCAATTCACTAAATCAGTCTCATTAGGGCTGGGCGATATGGCTGAAATCTGTATCACGATATAAGTGTTTCATATTGGTCGATATCGATAATTGTTGAAACTGAAATTGTATGACCTATTTAAAATAAGGTCCAGGAGGGAAAAATACTGAATTTAAACATTTTTATTTTAAACTTAACCTTCTGTTCAATGTTACAATCACAATGAAAACTGTACAATTATCAATAATAAAGTGCTTAACAAGTCTAAAGTGTTATAAAAACATGTGCAAAGTGTTAAATGTAAACATAGCAAAACCTGTCACAGAGAAGAATCATCATATATATGTTTTTACTGCAAGTTGTGCAAAAAAGTTCACCCTCTGGTGAATAACATTTACTGTATTTTCCGCACTATAAGGCGCACCGGATTATAAAGCGCACCTTCAATGAATGGCCTATTTTAGAACTTTTTTCATATATAGGGCGCACCGGATTATAAGGCGCATAGAATAGAAGATACTGCAGTCAAACGTTTGACTGGGGTTGCGCTATGCATCCACTAGATGGAGCTGTGCTGTGGGTGTGGGACTGTGAGTAAGCACAGTACCGGTGTTAGTGACTATGGTAGCCGTAATGCTGCAAGCGTAGGCCTTGTAGTTTACCAGTCGTACTTGTCAGTGAGATTAGAGATTCACCAAGTGTGAATGAGACTTCGTGTCTTGAACGGGAATATGAGGATCGTTAGCCTTTTATAGCTAATCCAGCGGATAGTCAATAGTTGAGCGCCGTGTACAACCAGTATCGATCAACCAATTAACCAATTGATCCATATATAAGGCCCTCCGGATTACAAAGCGCACTGTCGTTTTTTGAGAAAATTAAAGGCTTTTAAGTGCGCCTTATAGTGCGGAAAATACAGTAAAAAAATAACATTTGTCTGACTACGATCAGATTTGTAAAATCCAAAAAACTCCCATACTGGTGAGCTGACCATTCCGTTCTTATCCACAATTTCCTCCTCGCTCGTTGCAGCACCAATCTTTTGTTTCTTTCGTTTGCAACCACGAGACAACAAGATGGCGCAACCAAACTGATACTGTTACATGATTGGCTATTAGCCTGTCACTCACGTCGTTGCTAGGCACCAGATAGAGGACGAGTGCCTTTGCTCATGCAACCAAGATTGCTTCGCAACAAATATTCAAGCGGGGTTAAACTTACGCCGGTTTCTTGAGGAAAAAAAACATTCTATCGAAACGTTCTATCGAACGCATTTTCTATTGATATCGAGTACGTGTCTATTGAGATACATATCGTTATCGTTTTATCGCCCAGCCCGAAGTCTCATAGTATAAACTTCTTGTTTAACCTGTTCACTAGCGACTAGTGCCAAGGGATGACGACTTCATATTATCTAGGTGCTGTTTCCTTGACCACCTTATGGTGCCTTTCCACTACACAGTCATGGATCTACATGGTTCGGCATCGCACGACTCGACTCGGTATAGGTCCTTTTCCATTTCAACTGAGTACTTCATAGTACTCCTCAAGGTGGGCAGGGTCATAATAGCACAGCGGCCACAGCCCCGTCTTCTCGCTGTCTTTTTTTGGTCCTCTCCTCTGCTCCAAAGTCTCATTTGGAGAGTTTCGTCTCCACCTCGATTACTGACCACGATGAGGTTTTAGTTAGTGGTCCCCACTGCCCATCACATCTTACCTGTCCAGTGTCCTCACCTGGCCTAGAGACTTGGTTGTTCTGTTGCACAGTTCAATCCATCACATGTCCGTAACCCACTTTTCCATCTGGTATGTGGCTGATGGGGGTCTGGTCCTAAGCTTTCGTTTCATGAGCGTTTCCACTGGTGAAAAGTCCATTCTTGTTACAGCTGCAGTGTGCTTGTGTGTCTCTTCTGCCTTTGGGTTCTCCTCCGCCGTCCGGGATTGGTGCGGCTCCTGGCCCAATAACCCCGCCTTTGCCTCGCTCCGCCATCTAGGATTGGTGCGGTACCTGGACCGATGGCTGCACCTCCTCCACCTCCACGGCTGTAAAAGCTCACCTCGTCAGACGTGCAGGGCGGCTGTCTGTGATGGACGGCGCGCCTCTTCAATTGCTTTGTTGTGTTGAAAGAGACCTTTTCGATTGCTTTGTTGTGGTGAAAGAGATAAATTGTGCTACCTGTGAACCTGTTACACTTTGGTGCTTCCCTTTAGTGGGTTTTTTTTTGTTGGTCGTATTCAATTGTGTGTGTATGCCATTTGAAGAAGTGTGGCCTGGTTTAAATTACCTACCTGCCTAAGTTCGTTTTCCCGTAGGGTTTTTTTTTTTCTTTTTCTTTTCCATGTATAGTTATACCAGGTGCAGGGGGCGCTGGTCCTTTTGTAGTTTTTGGTAGAAGCTGTTGTGTTCTTTCTTTGTTAGTAGCTCTTAAAAAGCCCTCTTTTTGTTTTATTACTTTTTTTATTTAACCAGCACCCTCGGCCCTCTCCCTCAGTTTGTTTTGTTTATTCTTATCTCACATTTATTCTGATGGAACTGCAGTAAACCCTTTTGTTTGCCACGTTCCATCTGGCTCTTTTTGTGTTGCTTCCCTTTCCCTAGACAGGGTCGTAACAATTCTCCAGGGGCGATGCTCGGTAATTCAGGATAGCTCGGTGGGAAACTTTCTGCATTTTCTGCAGAACGTGTTTCACTATTTGCACTCGTTTCTCTGCTTATCAAAGCAGGTAAAGAGGGCTCAAGGTTACATAATCAAAGCCATACTTGTGTCTGCAGTGCGTGTGTAAGCTGTGACTGGCTGGTACTCCTGCTCCCTCTACCTAACTGGAGGAACAACACCGGGAGCATTGGATATTTTGAAATATGATTACAGGCGGTAGGTGGAGCCAGAGGATTTGGCCCTAAATTAGGCAAGGCGAGGCAAGGCAATTTTATTTGTATAGCCCGTTTTTACAAACAGTTTGTTTCAAAGGGCTTTACACAGCATTATGACAACATCCTCTGCCCTTAGACCCTCACATCGACTGAGGAAAAACTCCCAAGAAAACCCTTTAACAGGGAAAAAAAAAAATGGAGAAACCTCAGGGTGAGCAACAGAGGAGGGATCCCTCACCCAGGACGGGCAGACGTGCAATAGATGTTGTATACAGACAAAGAAAACAATTTACAACATGAAATATGGAAATCATGGAGATGGAATCAGTCAGTTAACGAGAAACGAAAAATGATGAAGGCAGCTCCTGGTGGGCAGGGAGTGCAGGCCGGTTTAACAGCAGGACAAAGGAGGTGATGGAGGTGGCGGTTGGTTGGTTGGTGCAGGGGGATGGAGCTCTGAAGAGATCTGTGGAAATACAGAGAGAGTGCGAGACACCAAGGCCAGACTACAAAGTGCAACAAATAATGGCAGTTCAAAATGTGAGGGGAGAGGAGAGGAGAGGAGAGGAGAGGAAGGAGAGGGCTCCATGTAACCTGATGTGTCCCCCAGCAGTTTAAGCCTATAGCAGCGTAGCTATGGAATGGATCAGGGCTACCTGACCCAGCCCTAACTAAAAGCTCTCTCATAGAGGAAGGTCTTAAGCCTAGCCTTAAATGTAGAAAGAGTGTCTGCCTCTCTGACCCATGGAGAGAGCTGGTTCCATAATAGAGGAGCCCGGTAACTGAAGGCTCTACCTCCCAGTCTGTTTTTAGAAATACTGGGGGTCACTAACAGACCTACATTCTGGGAGCGAAGTGCTCTGGTAGGACAGTATGGAATGACGAGGTCTTTCAAATAAGTTGGAGCTTTGTTATTAAGAGCCTTGTAAGTAAGTAGAAGGATCTTGAAGTCTATTCTATATCCTACAGGAAGCCAATGGAGAGAAGCTAGAATGGGAGAGATGTGCTCTCTCTTATTAACTCTTGTCAATACCCTCGCTGCAGCATTCTGGACCAGCTGGAGACTCTTAAGAGAGGTTTTTGGGCATCCTGACAAGAGAGAGTTACAGTAGTCCAGCCTAGAAGTAATAAATGCGTGGACCAGTTTCTCAGCATCACTCTGAGAGAGGATATTTCTGATTTTAGACATATTGCGCAGGTGAAAGAAGGCAGTCCTAGTCACATGCTTTATGTGAGAGCTGAAGGAAAGATCCTGGTCAAAAATGACTCCAAGGTTCCTCGCTGTTGGACTGGAGTTAAGGGTGATGCCATCCAGAGTAGCAATCTGATTGGAGAATGTGTCCCGGAGATGCTTGGGTCCAATCACAATAACCTCTGTTTTGTCAGAGTTCAGTAGAAGGAAGTTAGAAGACATCCAGGATTTGATGTCTTTCAAGCAATCTTGCAGATTGATGAGGCGGCTTCTATCATCTGGCTCTATTGATAGGTAGAGCTGAGTATCATCAGCTAACAGTGGAAATTGATGGAGTGCTTACGGATTGTATCCCCTAATGGGAGCATGTAAAGAGTGAGGAGAACTGGCCCTAAAACTGAGCCCTGCGGCACACCATACATAACTCTGCTGTACTTTGAATGGACATTATTAACATTAACGAATTGAAATCGGTCAGATAAGTATGAAGCAAACCATTTTAGAGCAGATCCTTTGATCCCGATTTCGTGTTCTAGTCTATGCAGTAAGATGCTGTGATCGATGGTATCAAATGCAGCACTGAGGTCCAGAAGTACAAGTACAGAGACAAGACCTCTGTCGGAAGCTATAAGAAGATCGTTGGAAACTTTGACCAGTGCTGTTTCAGTGCTATGGTGTTCCCTAAATCCAGATTGGAAAGCTTCAAAGAGCTCGTTACTGTGCAGGTGTTCATGAAGCTGCATTAGGACAACCTTCTCAAGGATCTTAGAGATGTAGGGAAGGTTGGATATAGGCCTATAGTTGGCTAATGCATTTGGATCAAGAGAGGGTTTTTTAAGCAGAGGATTAATGACAGCCACCTTAAAGGCCTGTGGCACATAGCCTGTGACTAAGGAAAGGTTGATCTGGTTCAGTATAGCAGCGTTAACTAAGGGGAAGACATCCTTGAGCAGTCTTGTTGGGACTGGGTCAAGCAGACATGTAGCTGACTTGGAGGAGGTGATTACAGAAATTAAGTCTGACAGGTCGATGGGGACGAAGCTGTTCAAGTATGCACCAAGTCTGGGAGGTGCTTTCGTAGGGGCTGTAATCTGTGGTCCACTACTGCCGATCCTTGTTCTGATATTTACAATCTTTTCAGTAAAGAAATTTAGGAAATCGTTGCTGCTGAGAGTCGGAGGGATGCATGGCTCAACAGCACTGTGGTTCTTAGTCAGCCTGGCCACAGTGTTAAAAAGGAACCTGGGATTGTTTTTATTCTCTTCAATTAAAGATGAAAAGTATGTACTCCTGGCGCTGCGAAGCTCTTTTTTATATATTAATAAACTATCTTTCCAGGCTCGACAGTCTTCCTCACGTTGGCTGGAGTGTGTTTTCCTTTCCAGCTGTCTGGTCTTCTGCTTCAGGATGCGCAGATTTGAATTGTACCAGGGAGCTATTCTCTTCTGGTTGATGACTTTCTTTCTCAGAGGGGCTACAGCATCAAGTGCCCCGAGGAGTGTTGCTGCAGTGTTGTCTACAAGATAATCTACCTGCGAGGGAGTAAGATCAGCATAGCTGCTCATCGTATTACCAGAAGGTGTGGCCGCAAGCTCTGCTGGAATGAGCTCTTTAAATCTAGAAACAGCAGTGTCAGATAAACACCTACTGTAGTGGTATTTTTTCCCAGGCAAGGTGTAATTTGTTAAAGTAAATCCAAAGATTATTAGAGAATGGTCTGACAAGACCGGGTTCTGAGGGAAAACTGTGATGTGATCCACTTCTATTCCATAAGTAAGTACCAGATCAAGGATGTGATTAAAAGAGTGAGTGGGCTCATGTATCCTCTGGGAGAAGCCAATTGAATCTAAAAGCAACTTGAATGCTGAGGCCAGACAGTCGTCATCGACGTCCACGTGAACGTTAAAGTCGCCCACTATAATGACTTTGTCTGAGTTCATTGCTAAACTTGACAGAAAGTCAGGGAATTCTTCTAAGAACTCAGAGTAAGGAGCAGGAGGACGATACACCACAGCAAGTAAGAGTGGTTTCTCTGCTCTCCAGTCTGGGTGAGAGAAGCTGAGCGTAAGGCTTTCAAATGAGTTATATGAAGCATTAGGTCGAGGGTTAATAGGCAGATCTGACTGATAAACTGCAGCCACTCCTCCTCCTCTACCAGTGTTACGAGGCACATGGTAGTTAATGTAACTGGGAGGGGTAGATTCATTTAAACTGACATATTCATCCTGTTGCAACCAAGTTTCAGTAAGAGTTAGTAAGTCGATTTGGTGATTGGTGATCAAATCATTTACTAGCAGAGACTTAGATGAGAGAGATCGAATATTTAGCAAACCACATTTAATAGTTTTATTTGTTTGGTTTGCTGATGTAGCGGTTTTGATTTTAACTAAGTTTAACACAGTTTTTATGGGGTATAAGCAGGGTTGGGTGGGTGGCAGCACATAAGAACCTGCAGAGGGGCGTGTAAGACTGCGGTTCTGCTTGCTGGTCTGAACTCTGATGATGTGATTGGTGACTGGTGATTGTCAGGGGTTAGAATGACTAACACAACGTGCTATATTTCTCGATAAGAGAGATGCACCATCCAAAGTAGGATGGACGCCATCTCTCCTAACCAGACCAGGCTTTCCCCAGAAACTCTTCCAATTATCTATATAGGCCACGTTGTTTGCTATGCACCACCTAGACATCCAGCGATGGAACCACCACATGTGGCTAAACATGTCGTCACTAGACAAATTGGGCAGCGGGCCAGAGAAAACTACGGAGTCCGAAATTGTTTTTGCGTAGTTACACACCGATTCTATATTAACCTTAGTCAACTCCGACTGGCGAAGTCGGGTGTCATTAGCGCCGACATGGATTACAATTTTACTGTATTTGCGTTTACTTTTTGTCAGCAGCTTCAAATTTGCCTCAACGTTGCCCGCTCTGGCCCCTGGGATGCACCTAACTATGCTCGCCGGAGTCTCTACCTTCACGTTCCGGAGAACAGAGTCGCCAATGACTAATGTCGGCTTCCCGGCGGCGGTGCCGCTGAGAGCAACAGAGCCAACATGCTCAGTTGGCTCGCTGAGTGGGGAAATCTATTGGACACATGAAGGGGTTGGTGATGCAACACGGGCCGTGTGGACTTGTGCTTCCTGCGTACTGTCACCCAGCGAGCCTGGCTTCCCGGCTGCTCGGGAGCTGCGGGGGAGCTGTTAGCGGCGGCTAGGCTAGCTGGCTCCGCAGTGGCTAAGGGGGCCTGAGATGCTACCTGAGCTACAGGGCTAGCTTCCATGGTGCGGAGCCGGGACTCGAGCTCACTAAGCCTCGCCTCCAGGACTGCAAACAGGCTACACTTGTTACATGTACCATTATCATTAAAGGAGGCAGAGGAATAACTAAACATCAGGCACACTGAGCAGGAGAGAGAAGGAGAAGTGGAGGGAGAAGCAGAGGGAGAGAGAGAGGCCATAGCAATGCTAGGTAAGTTTGCGTTTCTAGGACGTTGAGTGCAGCAGTACAGATAGGGTCTTGTGATAGACCAGAGTTATAAAGACTTGTGTAGTGAACTAAGCGTAGCGTGCAGTGGTGCTTAAAGTGATTAAGTTAGCAGAAAGCTAGACGGAGGATTGAGGGAGAGCGTCTAACTCAACAGGCACACACAACAGGAAATGACGCAATACGCTCACCGTAGCAGGAAGGCGGCAGTTCCAAAATTACCCATTTCATATACTATTTCATATACTACTATCAAAATATAGTGACAGTTCCAGATTGATTGAATGATATGATTGAATAACTGTTACCAACTGAAGCTTTAAAGCCCAAAACTTCCCAAACTTTTCCAACTCAGGGCCCACCTGAAAATCTGAAAAATGTCTGCGGCCCACCTCTCCCCCTGTAAACAATACCGATGGCCAAATAATGCATTCTCAGAGCACTTTCTTTTTATTTAATGATATAGAGAATACATTCAGGACTGAACTGAAAGCAACAGGTAGCTCCAAAGCAAGGGCGTAGGTTTGTTCTCAACACTGGTAAGGACACAGACACAACAGCTTTTTTTAGTTTTTATTTTTACCTACAGTGAGGTCATGTGCTACACATACACTTCCACTATACATTATGGGTTGGAGGTGCAAACAGACCAAATACACAGCCTGGATTCATAATGGATATGTGTGGGGAAACCCGGGAGTGTGTCAATGTCTGTTAAAAAAAATTCTCTGATACACAAATGTTTACCAACATAGGCCGACTACAGTAACAGTAACAGCATTACAGCCTGGCACAGCGGCAACACACACACACAATATCTTACCTTTGATGATGACACCAGCAATGACGGGGCTGTGTTGGATGTTATTTCTTTACAGTCTAATTTTTCAGTCAGTTCTCTTTCAAAGCATCGTCCATGTTAGTGTCTACTACTGAGTTACCTGTGCTGGGGGAGTTGATGACCAATTCTTTGGTTTTGGACACATTGAGGTGCAGGTGTTTGTCCCTGCACCACTGTGTGAGGTAAGAGATGGAGTTATACTATTCTGTAGGTGAGTTGTCTAATAGTCCATCTACGACAGTGTCATCTGAGTATTTGAGATATGTGTTAGTGAGTGAGGGGTTGGTACAGTTGTTATTGTAGTGGGTAAGGAACAGGCTCAGTACACAGCCCTGCAAGGGAACCAGTGTTGTTGATGGTGTATGATGATGTCACACTGCTCACTCTGATGGATTGTGGTCTGTTGCTGAGAAAACTGTGAACCCAGTGATTCAGGAGTGGTGGGATGTTCAGGTGATGGAGTTTTCTGGTCATCTGGTGGCGCTGAGCGGTATTGAAGGCGGAGCTGAAGGCAATGAAGAGAAGTCTGGTAGAATTACCAGGGATTTCAAGGTGTTGGAGGAGTGAATGGAGGAGGCATGCCACAGCATCCTATGTCCCTCTCTTCGCCTTGTATGCAAACTGGTATGGGTCCAAGTATTGCTCAACAGATGGGAGGATGATATCAAGAAATAGTTTCTCCAGACATTTCATCAGAATTGAGCTCAGTCCAACTGGGAGGTAGTGGTTGGACTCTGAGGGGTGGGGTTTCTTGGGCACTGGTATGATGGTGGATGTTTTCCACAGGCTGGGCACTGTGGCCTGTCCTGTAGGACTCCATGAAGAGGGAGTGCATGATGGGAGCAAGCTCCGTGGCACACTCTTTTAGCACCCACCCCTGGATGCCATCTGGCCCTGGAGCCTTGCCGGGTTTACATCATCTCAGCTGCCGACATATATCCTCCTTACTAAAGGGGGCCTAATTTACTGGTTCCAAGAGGAGGAGGGTCTCCAGCAGCACCTTACACTCCTCTGAACAGTCCACGATGTCAAAACGGGAATAAAAAGTGCTCAATGTTTCAGCAAAGGTTGTAAGGTTGTTTATTGCAGCTAACTTGGGTTGTGGGTCTAGACCAGTGAGTGTTCTCACTTTCTGGAATGCTTGCCGGGTGTTCATGGTGCTGAATTCTAGTTCCAGTTTTTCTTTATAGCAAGCTTTGCCTTGTAGATTTCGTTCTTGATCTGCCGTGTTATGAGTTTAAGTGAGACCCAGTCCTGTTGTTGGAACGCTTTCTGTTAATAGGTATCAAAATTTTTAAAATTTAAAAATTCCTAACAAACTAACTTTACGTCCTACAGTTTGGCAACTTTCACCAAAATGTAGCCCCAATACTACAGAAACTTTTGTACAAAGAACGTAGCCAAAATAGACATTTGAAAAACTTTATGGGGAAAGCCTGGTCTGATTAGGAGAGATGGCGTTCATCCTTTGGATGGTGCATCTCTCTTATTTAGAAACATGGCACGCTGTGTTAGTCATTCCAACCCCTGACAATCACCCAGAGTTCAGACAAGCAAGCAGAGCCACAGTCTTACATGCACCTCTGCAGGTTCCTTTGTGCTGTCACCCACCCAACCCTACTTATACCCCATAAAAACTGTGTCTGCCTCGAGGCTGTATAAGCCTAAACCCAAAACTGGAGGAGTCAATTATAGCAACCTAGTTAAAATCAAAACCACTACTTCAGCAAACCAAACAAATAAAACCATTAAATGCAGTTTGCTAAATATCCGTTCTCTCTCATCCAAGTCTCTGCTAGTAAATGATTAGATCACTAATCACCAAATTGACTTACTAACTCTTACTGAAACCTGGTTGCAGCAGGATGAATATGTCAGTTTAAATGAATCTACCCTCCTAGTTACATTAACTATCATGTGCCTCGTAACACTGGTAGAGGAGGAGTGGCCGCAGTTCATCTGTCAAATCTGTTTACTAACCCTCAACCTAGTGTTTCATATAACACAGCTTCTCTCACCCAGACTGGAAAGCAGAGAAACCACTCCTACTTGCTGTGTTGTATCATCCTCCTGCACCATATTCTTAGTTCTTAGAAGAATTCCCTGACGTTCTGTCAAATTTAGAAATGAATTCAGACAAAGTCATTATAGTGGGTGATTTCAATGTTCACGTGGACGTTGATGATGACTGTCTGGCCTCAGCATTCAAGTCACTTTTAGATTCAATTAGCGTCTCCCAGAGGGTACATGAACCCACCCACTCTTTTAATCATATCCTTGATCTGGTGCTTACTTATGGAATAGTAGTGGATCACATCACAGTTTTCCCTCAGAACCCAGTCTTGTCTGACCATTCTTTAGTAACCTTTGAATTTACTAAGAAGAGAGTAGATGTTAGATGTTTATCTGACACTGCTGTTTCTAGATTTAAAGAGCTCATTCCAGCAGAGCTTGCTGCCACACCTTATACTGCCTTACCACCACTGGGCATGTCAGATCACAACTTTTTTCTGCAGCCCCGTTACAAACCTTGTGTGCAGAGGGAACCTTCAATTACACTCACAGTAAGGAAATGGCCACCTGAGGCTAGTGAGGTTCTAACGGACTGCTTTGAATGTACAGACTGGGATGTGCTGCTGGAAACAGATAAGAACAGTATGGACATTGACAGACAGGTTGACTGTTTTACAGAGTACATCAACTTCTGTAAAGACACAGTCATACCTACAAAGACTATACGCTGTTTCCCCAGTAACAAACCCTGGATCACAAGTGACGTAAAGGCAGTCCTCAACCAAAAAAAGGAAGCTTTTAGAGATGGTGACAAAGAACGGCTCAAACAGGTGCAACAAGAGTTGAGGAAGACATTGAAGATGGCAAAGTTGGAATACAAAAAGAAGAGAAGAATTTACAACACAACAACATCCGTGAGGTGTGGAGAGGAATCAATACCATGTCTGGCTACAACAAAAAGAAAAGACAGCCAGTGGTGGGTGATTTGGATAGAGCTGATGAACTCAATCAGTTCTTCAACAGGTTTGACACAGAGGCCACATCCCATTCCACTCCTTCTCCCCCTCCTTCTCCTTCTCCTCAGCGTGTGGGCATCTCTATTGTGGCTCCTTCTCCTCCACAAGTGTGTTTCTCCACCACAGCTGCTCCTCCTCCTCCTCTTCCTTCTACACCTGAGTACATCTCCAATGCTGCAGCTACTCCCCTTCTCACACCTGTTCCTCTGTCCTTGTTTGTCACAGAGACAGGGGTGAGGTTGGAGCTTGAGAGACTTTGCTCTGGGAAGGCAGCTGGCCCAGATAATGTGTGTCCAAGGCTGCTTAAAGACTGTGCTGCCCCACAGGATCTTCAACCTGAGTCTACAGCTGGGGCGGGTGCCGGCTCTGTTGAAAACATCCTGTATAGTGCCAGTACCAAAAAGAAAATGTCCGGCTGAACTAAATGACCACAGACCCATGGCCCTGACTTCGCACATCATGAAAACCCTGGAGTAGCTGATTCTATGCCTACTGAGGCTTGAGGTCAAAGACAAACTAGATCCCCTGCAGTTTGCATACAAAGCACATTTAATACCATCCAACCCAACATACTCAAAAACAAGCTCAAAGAGATGGGAGTGGATTCTTCCTTTGTCTCCTGGATCACAGATTACCTGACAGAAAGGCCACAGTTTGTCAGGTTGGGGGACTGTTTTTCTGGGACATTAATGAGCAGCACGGAGGCTCCACAGGGGACAGTCCTTGCTCCATTCCTGTTCATATTGCATACAGCAGACTTTAAATACAACTCTGAGTCCTGCCACATCCAGAAATACTCAGATGTCACTGCTATTGTGGCATGTATTAGGAATGGACAGAATTCTGAATATATGGATTTGATAAAAGCCCTCTCTTCAGCCAGTGAATACTTTTGGAGTGGACATTGAGGTAGTGACAAGCTATAAATATCTAGGTGTTCACCTTGATAACAAGTTGGACTGGTCTGTTAACACAGATGCACTCTACAAAAAAGGGCAGAGCCGCCTCTTTTTCCTAAGAAAGCTCAGATCTCTAAACATCTGTAATAAGATGCTGCAGATGTTTTATCAGTCTGTGGTGGCAAGTGTTTTATTTTATGCTTCAGTCCTCTGGGGAGGAAGTTTAGGGAAAAAAAGCAGGCAAAGAGGCTGGATAAGCTTGTCAAGAAGGCTGGCTCTGTAATCGGAGTAAAAATGGACTCTCTGGGGGAAGTGGTGGAGAGATACTCAATGAGGATGATAGAGGCCATCCTGAACGTCCACTTCATAACACCTTGATGGATCAAAGAAGCAGCCGAGGTGGACAGATCTCTCTTTGTTGCAGGACAGAGAGATACAGAAGATCTTTTATACCCACAGCGATCTGACTCTTTAATTCTTCTGCAAATGGTAGATGAGCTAGTAGACAAATGAATTTCCCTTTGGGGATCAATAAAGTATTTTCTATTTCTATAGTAATATGATGGACAGGTAAGCTGATTTTACTCCCTTGCAGGTAGATTATCTTGTAGACAGCAATGCAGCAACACTCCTTGGAGCACTTGATGCTGTTGCCCCTCTGAGAAAGAAAGTCATTAACCAGAAGAGAATAGCTCCCTGGTACAATTCAAATCTGCGCATCTTGAAGCAGAAGACCAGACAGCTGGAAAGGCAAACACATTCCAGCCAATGTGAGGAAGACCGTCGAGCCTGCAAAGATAATTTATTAATCTATAAAAAAAGAACTTCACAATGCCAGAAGTACATACTTTTCATCTTTAATTGAAGAGAATAAAAACAATCCCAGGTTCCTTTTTAACACTGTGGCCAGGCTGACTAAGAACCACAGTGCTGTTGAGCCATGCATCCCTCCGACTCTCAGCAGCAACGATTTCCTAACTTTCTTTACTGAAAAGATCGTAAATATCAGAACAAGGATCGACAGTAGTGGACCACAGATTACAGCCCCAATGGAAGCACCTCCCAGACTTGGTGCATACTTGAACAGCTTCTCCCCCGTCGACCTGTCTGACTTTACTTCTGCAATCACCTCTTCCAAATCAGCTACATGTCTGCTTGACCCAATCCCAACAAGACTGCTCAAGGATGTCTTCCCCTTAGTTAACGCTGCTATACTGAACCAGATCAACCTTTCCTTAGTCACAGGCTATGTGCCACAGGCCTTTAAGGTGGCTGTCATTAATCCTCTACTTAAAAAACCCTCTCTTGATCCAGATGTACTAGCCAACTATAGGACTATATCCAACCTTCGTTACATCTCTAAGATCCTGGAGAAGGTTGTCCTAGTGCAGCTACATGAACATCTTCACAGTAACAAGCTTTTTGAAGCTTTTCAATCTGAATTTAGAGAACACCATAACACTGAAACAGCACTGGTCAAAGTTTCCAACGATCTTCTTATACCTTATGACAGAGGTCTTGTCTGTACTTGTACTTCTGGACCTCAGTGCTGCATTTTATACCATTGATCACAGCAGTTTGCTGCAGAGACTAGAATTTGAAATTGGGATTAAAGGATCTGCTCTAAAATGGTTTGACTCATACATATCTGACAGGTTTCAATTCATTGATGTTAATAATGACTATTCGGAGTACAGCAAAGTTATATATGGTGTGCCACAGGATTCAGTTTTAGGGCCAGTTCTCCTCACTCTTTACATGCTTCCATTAGGGGATGTAATCCGTAAGAACTCCATCAATTTCCACTGTTATGCTGATGACACTCAGCTCTACTTATCAATAGAGCCAGATGATAGAAGCCGCCTCATCAATCTTGCTTGAAAGACATCAAATCCTGGATGTCTTCTAGCTTCCTACTACTGAACTCTGACACAACAGAGGTTATTGTGTTTGGACCTAAGCATCTCAGGGACACATTCTCCAATCAGATTGCTACTCTGGATGGCATCACCCTGAACTCAAGTACAACCATGAGGAACCTTGGAGTCATTTTTGACCAGGATCTTTCCTTCAGCTCTCACATAAAGCATGCGATTAGGGCTGCCTTCTTTGACCTGCGCAGTATAGCTAAGATCAGGAATGTCCTCTCTCAGAGTGATGCTGAGAAACTGGTCCACGCATTTATAACTTCTAGGCTGGACCACTGTAACTCTCTTGTCAGGATGTCCAAAAACTCCAGAGAGTCTCCAGCTGGTCTAGAATGCCGCAGCGAGGGTACTGACAAGAGTGAGTAAGAGGGAGCACATCTCTCCCATTTCAGCTTCTCTCCATTGGCTTCCTGTAGGATATAGAATAGACTTCAAGATCCTTCTACTTACTTACAAGGCTCTTAATGACAAAGCCCCATCTTATCTGAAAGACCTCATTATTCTATACTGTCCTACCAGAGCACTTCCCAGAATACAGGTCTGTTAGTGACCCCCAGTATCTCTAAAAACAGACTGGGAGGTACAGCCTTCAGTTACTGGGCTCCTCTATTATGGAACCAGCTCTCTCCATGGGTCAGAGAGGCAGACACTCTTTCTACATTTAAGTCTAGGCTTAAGACCTTCCTCTACAACAGAGATTTTAGATATGGCTGGCTCAGGTAGTCCTGGTCCATTTTAAACTGCTGGGGGACACATCAGGCTACATGGAGCCCTATTCTACCCCCCCCCCCCACACACACACACACACACACACACACACACACACACACACATTTTGAACTGCCATTATTTGTTGCACTTTGTAGTCCGGCTTTGGTGTCTCACACTCTCTCTCCATTTCCACAGATCTCTCCAGAGCTCCATCCCCCTGCACCAACCAACCAACCAACCGCCGCCTCCATCACCTCCTTTCTCCTGCTGTTAAACCAGTCTGCGCTCCCTGCTCATGACCCTGTCTGCCATCCAGTAGTCCCATTAAGATGGCCTTCTCTCCCTGCCCACCAGAAGCTGCCTTCATCATTTTTCATTAACTGACTGATTCCATTTCCACGTTTTCCATGAGGGATCCCTCCTCTATTTCTCACCCTGAGGTTTCTCCATTTTTTCCCTGTCATAAGTGTTTTCTTGGGAGTTTTTCCTCAGTCAATGTGAGGGTCTAAGGGCAGAGGATGTTGTCATAATGCTGTGTAAAGCCCTTTGAGACAAACTGTTTGTTAAAACAGACAATACAAATAAAATGGCCTTGCCTTACATTCAAACTCAGTGCAAATTATGAAGGACGACTCAGTTTCTTACAAAAACTGTAAAACTTATTAAACCTTTCTTGTCCCACAATTTTGCTCAGTTGACACCAAATTTGCTACACTGCATCTTCAGATAGTCCTCCACAAAGTTAACACCCAGATTTTTGATCTGAAAAATTGAGCCTACAGTGCATGAAAACATTTGATTGTAAACAGTACTGTAAACATATACCAGCCAATTCCTGGTAAATACAATTTCAATCTTTCTGAAAAAAATTCACAATGTTTTGGAGTCGTGGTTGATGAAGTTTGGCAGATATTAGAATTTTATCTCAAAAACTGAATTTTTGAAGACATTTTGAATTCTGCTGTCATGGGAACAACTGCAGTCAATGGAAGAATGGCAATTTTAAACATCGCCAAAAGTAAATCACCAACATTTTCATGCTGTGAAAATACAATTAATGTTTTATCAGATTTTTGACATTTTTGACAGAGTTCATTTCTTAAGCGTATATACTTTAAAACTTTGAAGCTTTTATTGTGTGTATCTTTTAAAACATGGACGAATTCGTGACACCGAACCACATTAGCAAGGTGTCAATTTTTAAAAATCTTTTGAACTGTGTGGGATTTGCAACCCACTAGTGAAGTGGAAAGGTCTCCGTGGGCATTTTGGCACCGGGACCGAATCAAAATCTTAATTCACCTGTGTCCCGGGGTGATTGATCTCCAGCACAGGCTGCAGGTATGCTGGCGGTGTGTGAGTCCTGAGGGAGAGCATCTCTGGTCTGCAGGCTGACCTCAAGGAGAGGGACGTGATTCCACACGGAGTCGCAGTGCTTCATCAGGGAGGATGGAGTGGAGGGTCCAGTGAGCTCAGCTCCACTCAACTGAGGGAACCCTGGTCAGTGGTGCACAGGGGCGCTGGGGCACTGGGGCTCATCCATCTCCTCCTCCTCTGGGACTACACATGGCAGTCCATGGCAGCCAGACCTTCTGCCACCCTGGAGCCCACGTCAAGGAGGTTGCATCCTCCGCCCTCCAGCTGTGTGCACAGCACAGCTCGGCCTCCAACGACCTCAAAAACTAGCAGTTGGAGGTACTCAAACAGGACTTCATCTCCCTGGTGGACCGCCTGTTGGACATGGAGAAGCGGCTAATTATCTCTGGCCTGCTTCCCCCAACTCCTTATAGTGATGGTGATGGTTATGGTCACCACCAGCCACCATCGTCAGCTGCACGAAGGCATGAAGGGGTACTGCCTGGGCAAAAGTATCCCTTTTGTTGATAATTTCACACTTTTTTTTAAACAGATCTCACCTTTTTAAACAGGACATTCTCCACCCAAATGAGGAGGGTTCACAGCTTTTAACAGTTAACATCAACCTGACTGTCTGGTCCTGCACCACAGCCTCCTCCTGACTCACTGTAAACACATATGCACACAGACCCTCCGCCCCTCACTCACCCCCACCCTCACCTACTACCAACACACCCACACTATACACACCTTACACCTTTCCATCGCTAGCCCCTTCTCTGCCACCAGAATCTCATTCACACCATCAAAACCATCAGTTGAAACCCACAAATGTTTTTAGACCCAGCAGTGTTTTTACATTCCATTGAAATGCCATGATGAGCGCACTCTTTTAAACAAATATTTTATGATTTAATTTTAGATAAAAAACCATGACCGTATTCT
Organism: Caranx melampygus; assembly: GCA_019059645.1. Classification (NCBI taxonomy): domain Eukaryota; kingdom Metazoa; phylum Chordata; class Actinopteri; order Carangiformes; family Carangidae; genus Caranx; species Caranx melampygus. The sequence continues at coordinate 110,820 of JAFELL010001091.1, forward strand.
CCTTATAGAGACATGGCTTGGCACTGATGCACCTGTTGTTCTTACTGAAGGTTCCCCACCAAATTTTAACTTTCTATTCTCATTCTATTCTATTCTCATCCACATCACATACAACAAGATTTCAATAGCTGGTGATTTTAATCTGCACGTAGACAGCACCTCAGACCCAGTATCCAGAGAATTTTTAAACCTCTTAAACTATTTGGATTTTAAAAATCATGTCATGCAGCTGACCCACAACAGAGGGCACACTCTGGACCTGGTCATAACCTATGGCCTGTCCATGGGTGTGTCCTCTGTTGTGGACTTGACTGTGTTTGACCATTACTGTGTGTTTTTTAACATCACCAGTTTTAACCAGCGGGAGGCCCCAGTGAGAATGGTGAGGAAACGCTACCTAACTTCTATAGTGGCTGCAATTTTTATCCAGATTTTACAGAGCACTCCTGCAGAGATTTTACCAGAACCCTGTGATTTTATCATCGACAATTTTAAGAAAAATCTGAAGTCAATGTTGGACTCAGTGGCTCCAACTTTAACCAAAACAATCAAGACAGAACCTACACCCCCATGGAGAAATGAGGAAATAAAGAAACTGAAAAAAAAACTGCAGGAGTGCCAAGAGGAGATGGAGAAAATGGAAACTAGCAGTCCACTATGACCCACTCTGGGTATATTCTCATGGCTATATAATTACGATGGTAATAACCTGACTTTGTTATGCTTTTGTCATGTAGAATAAAACTGAGCTCAGGGAGTGATCCCAGATTTTTTACAGATTGTGATGGTTTAAAATCTTGTCATTTTGTTAAACGTTTCTCTCTCTGGCCTCCAGGACCAATGACTAAAACCTCAGTTTTGTCCTGGTTGAGCTGCAGGAAATTTGCTGCCATCCATGATTTGACATCTAAAATGCAGTTAAAAAGGGCATCAATTGGCCCTGTGTCATCAGGAGACAAGGCGATGTACAGTTGCATATCATCAGCATAACAATGAAAGCTGATGTCATGCCTCCTGACGATGTTCCCAATGAAAAGATTAAAAGGAATTGGACCAAAAATTGACTGCTGGGGAACCCCACACTTGATCTCATGGGTTCCTGGGGAACATGTATCCATACTTACAAAGAAGTGTTGGTCTGTGAGGTAAGAGACAAACCAGTTAAAAGCAGTAGCAGGGGGGCAGAATGGGTTCCTCAGTCTTTTTAAAAGAGGCTCAAGACTCACCATTTTAATCAGGCTTTCAATTGATTTCTCTGATTTTATTTATTTATTTTTTCCTTAAAGAGGCTTCTTATTATATTTAACCTTTTAATTGATGTCTTATTCCTTTTAATCGGGTTTCTTATCATATTTAATCCTTACTTTATATTGTTTTAGTTACATGTTTTAATGCCTGTTTTTTGAGTACACTTACCTGTTTTCTAATTGCTAATGCTAATTTTATGAGTATTTTATCTATTTTGTTCATTTTATACCTTTTATCTCATTTTACAGTTTTAGTCCCTCAGTTTGTAGCCCCAGTGTTTCCTCATGGGGGCCTTCCACACTGGGAGTTGCTTTTGGTCTACTGATGGGGGTGCTGTCCTGTGGACAGCTCTGGCCCGGGTGGCTAGAGTGCTCCGCACCTTTGTGTGGGGCCTCCTGTCTGCCCAGGTTGGGGTTGTCCAAAGGTGGCTCTCTCCTTGAGAGAGAACACTGTTCATATGTGATAATATGATATTTATGGTGGCACACCTTAGAGTGCAATCTCTCTGATAATGGCCCCGATGCCCTGAGTCTGGACAAGCCTGAATACTTGATTGTCATTCGCATACACAGCTGTGCACAGAGCGAAATTTTGTTCGTAATTTTTTCTTCCACAGCAGTGTTGAGGTAGACAAGAATAAAATAGATAAACTACAGTTAAAAGGTAGAAGTACAAATAAATATATAAATAAATGAGTGAAAATACAAAGGATAAGGTGCAGTTTGCATTAAAAGGTGCTTGAGTTCAGCAGTCTTATGGCATAGGGGATGAACCTGTTGCAGAACCTGGCTGGTTAGGGTTACGGTACCTCTTTCCAGAGGCCAGCAGAGTGAACAGTCCATGCTGGGGATGTGTGTTGTCCCAAGTGACAGTGTTTGCTCTTGCGAGACAGTGTCTAAGCCCAACGTCCTTTACAACTTAAGAATTTAAGAAAATACTTAAGAAGATATTGGTGAATGAGGTCCATTTTTCTTGCTAGCAATGGCTGCAAAATCAGGCTTCACCTAAACACCCTGGCATTGCCCCTTTTAAGCTTAGCAAGGAGAGTTCCCATCCCATCCCATACAGCTCTTTCAGCCTCACATATAGCTCCTTGGGGTTCTCATCAGGTCCAACATCTATAGAGCGTAACCCCTATAGATGTAGAGTCTCAGGATTGATGTCGTGTTTTTTTTCAAAATAGTAGTTGTTGCATATTTGAGGGAATCATCAACACTAATATACACATAAGCTCCTCTGGCATTACAGTTAGTAGTGGAATGAATTGGAAAAACAAGTCAGATTTTGGTCACCGACATTCTGCCTCTACTCTCTCAAATGTAATGATATAGTGCTCAACATCATTTTCTGTTCATTTCTCTAGTCTGTGTTCATGAGAGAATCGAGACTGATCTGATGGATTATTGGAAGGGTGGATGGGTTATGAAGATGACACAGCTTGGGCCTGCTGGTGTTAGTTATCCAAATCAGGAATCTCCAAAGGATGTTACTCTGTTGAAGTGACCTCTGGTGCTGGAGGTGTGTCAGCCTATACTCCCTGGGGCACATATATAATGGATAATCATCCTCAACCACTTTCTTTTTATGAGGGGGAAATCGGTACAGGTGTTGCTTGATGGGGGTCACCCCACCAAAATCCACATAATGTACTTCAGACCTCCTCAGCACATCCCTGAACAAACCAGGAAAGGAGTCAAACAAATGGAGAATTTTCTGCCTTTTAGGTTTATTCAGATACAGTACAGGAGGTCCAAGCTCACAGTGACTGAATATATGGTAACACGAACAAACCTCCACTGGCTGATTAAGCAAAAGTAGTCTGGAGGAGGTTACTAATATTGTTAATCAGGTTTGATACACTGAGAACCGTTGCCCAATGTAAAAAAAAAAACACACACACACAAAAAAACATTCTCTCAGCCATAAACATTGAGGGCTTTGGTGGGATTGAGGTTGGGATTATGGGTAAAGCAATTGTCTTTTTCCACAATTAAAGAAACATACATTTAGAAACCTATATTTAAACCTGTGTAACAAAGATGAGTTGTGTGCACAGATCACAACATAAATAAATACAATGCATAATGGGGATGAAATCTGAAGCACCTGTACATAAATGATGCATCACCAAGCTCCATGGCCTGGCCCTTTTCAGCAAGCATCTCTCTCTTTTTCTATTTTCTTTTGAATTTTCTGAGATGATAGATGCCGAATATAGCCTCTCTATGTGATGCCGAGACTGTTTGTGGTTGGCTGAGAGAGATGCGTACTTGTTGGTTTGCATCACAGTTTCAGCTGTGTTCATTCCGTCAGGTTGAGTTTCCAGCCGCCTTTAATCTGTCATCAAATGTGACGGGACAAACGATATAATCGATATTGATACAAATTTATGTGCTGTGTAGGTAGTGGTTGTTGTGATTATTTATTGCATTGAAATGTGTCTGACATTCTGGAAACCTGCCTGTGAGGCTTTGGTGATGTGTGTGCACTGTGCACCCATCAGCCAAATTACCACTCGACCAGCAGTGCTCCACCTGCACCAAAAAGTAGACCAGGTTTCAGTTGGCGAGCTTTCAGCGCACTTTCGGCACAGCCTTTTGGCACGAAACTATCACTGTGCCAAGCTGAATCTGTCGACACCTCACCCTACTGCACCAATCTAACAAACTGCCAAATTGACTGTGTTGTGCAAGACGAAATTAGTACTGTGTGGGGTTCTTTTTAGCCTGCGCACAGGTGACCACACATGCAGTGAAAACCTCAGAGAACAGTGACTCCATTTCCCTAGTCTCAGAAGGGGCAACAGGGCATTAGATACCTCAGGCGAAACCTTAACTCCAGCCACATCCATTTCTAAATCTATGGTCTGTAATGGGAGGTCTCAACCTTCTGCCACCAGCACAAAGCCAGTTACCAACTATCCCATAAAAACTAATGGGCTTAAGCAGAATTCTAAAGGAGGTGGCTGAACCTTTTGTGTCACTTCGTAATGTTGTAATATCATTAACACCCACAGAGTGGCCATACGGTCATTGCTGGTACTATTTTCAACTTGTTTGTTCGTGTGTTGGATCAGCGCAAAATGTTGTTCTGGAGACACCAATAATAGCTGAAACCACCACAGAACGGATTAGATATTACTTTGGCAGGTCTTAATACACATGTCTGTCTGTGGGACACCCAGATTGCAAAAATAATAGCAAAATAAAAAAAGATAATTTGGAAATAAATGAAGTAAAGACTCTCCCTGGTTCTTCTTACAACCTCATAATTTTTCAAGGTGCAGTGTATTAAGCTGCCAAAGCCACCATACAGACCACTGCCTTTTCACATAAAGAGAAGCAATACTCAACCCTCCCCAAGTTTTCATTGCTTTTCCCCACCTCTATTGTTCATTCAGTCCCTTATGTAATAGTATTGAATTTTATCAGTATTAATGACAATCAATCTGAACATGACAACTAGTACGATGATATGACTGCTGCTTCCCAGGATTATAATAACACATAACATTGAATGTGTCTGAAAGCTTTGTGGGTTGCATCCACATTTACCACTTTAAAATACATATTGTAACAGCTAAAAATTATTGGAAGACCTTGGTGCAAAATGACTGGGCAATGATCCAATTCAATCAAGTCAAGGAGTGGGGAGGCATACATATTCATGACCATCCTTTGTTTGTTTTCTCAATAACTGATTAGGGGAGACAAAAACACAGTAATTATTTGTGTGCTGAGATATATTTGTAAAAACTGACAGTGTTTGCAAATTGCTAACTGTGAGCTGCAGAATACAATTGTTCTCTGTAAGTAACCAATCAAATAGCCAATAATCATTGTCAAGACAACAAGTGTAAGGTTAAACTCCACCATCCACGGGGAAGTTTAGAGGGTTTCAGCTGAGATTAATAGCAGGACCTGTTTAAGATGTCCTGCAGGGGACCCATATGGCCATTCCAGCAACAATCTGTTTCCTAGCTGTCAGGTGGAAATATTAAATTGAGGAGATTAATCACTTCTGTCTGGAGCACTGTGGTTTGGGTCGCCTACACTGAGAAAAATATGGCACTTGATCTACTTAAAAATAAAGTAAGGCAACATTTTATCCCATAGATCAAACAAGAGTAGACTTTGTATATACAACATTAATTTTGCAAGTACAGTCAACTTACTTTTGCAGGTGATTTCAACTTACTTTTGCAGGTGCTGTCAACTTATTTTTGCAAATAAAGTTAACTCAATTGTGTTAAGTTAACTGTACTAGCAAAAGTAAGTTGACTTGCAAAATTATTGTGCATACAAAGACATTTTGGCCTCATGGTGCTAGAAAAAAAAATAACAAAAGACCAAAATCAAGAGGGTTAGGGTTAATATGCATAACCAAGCATAACATAAGCTCAAATTTGCCAATAACTAGGAGCATAATGAAATTATATGTGTGTGGTGTCAAACTAAGGAACAACAACAAAGAAACTTCCTGGGCATGATTCATGGTGTTCATCTGCCTTTGCTCTGTGCATCCATTGGTAAAATGAGAAACACAGTTGGTGCTCCAAAAGGAAGTCACCCTAAAGATAGAATATGGTTAAAAAAAAAAAATCTAGAAGCCCCTTCGTCTTTATGTAAACATTGTGAATCTTCGCAATGCATTTCAGACTAACTAGCTAGATAACTAGCAGTATTTTTTCAAGCTGGAATATATTGTTTGTGTTTTGTTTGTGTAACAACTAAAAACAGACAACAGAACCAGTTGTTTAGCCAAATTAAATTCATTATGATAATCTCTGTATAAGAGGCTATAAATTAAAATAACATGGGAAAACACAATTTTGGACGAGTGTGTCAGAAGATCTGATTTGCTCTGGAGAAATGGTGTTGAGCAGATAACGAGACCACAGAACACAAAGTGTCCGTTTTTTTTTCTGTTTAAAAAGAAGGTAAGTAATAAAATTTATTCTCTCATTAATCAGATTTGTTTTTTTTTCAATTCTTTCTCTCTTTATCTGTCTCTTCTTATCTCTTTCTTAAATAAAACTTAATACATATAACAACAACAACACCACATATAAACACAAAACAAAAACAAAAAACTGAATGATTAATGACCCTTTTTTTTCTTCAAATTTATACCCAGAATCCACATGTCAGGTAAGTATCTAATATAGTTAAGTATTAGCGTAGTATTAACCCTCCTGTCGTGTTCACCTCCCGCCCCTTACTTTAGTGTTCCCGGTCAAAATTGACGGGTCTGTTTTAACTGCTCTTAAATAAGCAGAAAAAAACATTTTTCACCACCAAATTTTTATTCAACATTCTTTAGCTGTGAACAATTTCTCAAAGTAGTGTTTAACATAAATTTATAGAATTAGACATAACATAACTGCAGTGAAAATACAAACAGGTGCTGAAAATTTATTACAAAATGAACATGTAATGTAAAAAGAAATGGAAAACCAAAGACCAAATTCAACATGAAGTCGTGTGTGTGTGTGTGTGTGTGTGTGTGTGAATTCATGCACATGAGTGGCATATGACATTCAGGTCAGGGTGGGCCTTGCAAACATAGGCATCACATTTGCATGTTACCATGTTGGCCCTGGCGTCATCTTTATGATGTTTTCCACTCTCACTCTACTTCCTCTGTCTTGGGAGATGAAGACCAGAGCAAGTGTCCACTCTTGGACTGGAATGTCTCCTCCGGCACCTGTTCTTCAGGTGCCTCTCCCTCTCCATCTGTTGACTGGTCAGTCTCCTCAGTCTCCTTCAGTGCCCTCTTCATCATGTCCAAAAACCTGGACCAGAACCTCTTCGACAGAGAACCGCTTGGTCAGTCGCCTACTCATTGTGCTCAGAGTAAAAGGAGTGCAAGGCAAACATCAAGCTACATATATGGGGTCTGTGTGAAGATGATACATTGATTAATCTGGAAGGTGTGGTTCACGTGGGGGATAGGCACAAAAGCGTGGGGAAGAGATGGGTTCACATAACAGACACCCGTCTAGTCTGTGTGAAGATATAATACATTGTTTCATCAGGAAGTTGGTTCATGTGGGAGGATCAGCACATAAGCATGGGAAAGAGATGTGTACCTGCAAAAGACATTGTTCAGTCTGAAATGTGTGTGAGTGAGTGAGTGAGTGAGTGAGTGAGTGAGTGAGTGAGTAAGTTGGGGTGGTGTGTATGGGGATGTTTTCTGTCTGATGGATGAATATAGTCTGGATACCCATTCATTTCCTATGGCGGTCACTTTTGATTAAAACACTCAAAATTCATTGAAAGAGGTGATCATCACTTTTATATGTTCAAGTGCATACTGTGGAGGATATCATAGGGCCTTGAGGCAATCAGATGTAAATCAGATGTAAAACACAATATTCAGTGTTTTAAGTTGTAAATCGGTCAGATGTGACCCGAACACGACAGGAGGGTTCTAATATTAAGTTTTAAAAGTATTTCTATTTAATTAAAATATCTTGTTTTGTTATTACTAATTAGGCTGTATATTTATTCCCATTTTATTAGCTATGTTTAAAATCTATTTTCTTTCTTACCTGCAGGTGGTGTGTCTTTCTTTTAATCAGCAATTAAATAAATAAAATAATAAACAAAATATAATAATGACAACAACAATATCAATGTAGCAAGTAACTTGTCAATAAAAGAGATAAAACAAGAATCAACTTCTCTGACAGGCTCAAATGGGTTGGCTCGCCACCTCAGTCCCAACTGCAATGTCCTAAAGACCAGCTGAGCCGAAGAAAAGATCTTGTTGATGAGTTATCAGGAGAAGGTGATGAAGTTGATGAGGGGCGAAGTCTTGAAGGGAGTGTAGAGATACTCCCTTCAAAAATATTCTAAGTCCGACAGAGCTTGGTGCAGTAGAGTTTAACCCACGCAACGGTGAGGTCAAAACCCGAGTCAGATCTGGATCAGACTAACTCGGAGGTCTCTGTACCCTCTTTTTATACCCCCCAAAGTGCACAACCTTTTTATTTAAATTAAGGTAGGTTTCCTCCTTTATTTTTCTTAAAACTAATTTTATTTGTCCAAACAATCATGGCGTCATTTTTCACACATTAGGCCCCTGCCCTAAACAGGCGCAGCTATCTCTTAATATCACATTTTCTCTACTCGTGCATTGTTTTTTCTAAGTTGGTGTTGTCATTGTTGGCACACTTCACCTCTGCACCTGGTGTCAGCACCTGTGGCCTTGAGGCTTCTTGGTACTTTCCCAGCAGTGGACACTCACCCCTCCCCCTTATTCTCTCTCTTTCTACACAGGGTTAAGTTTTGGTCCTACCCACATACACTTGCTCCTCCTTCACTTTCTCTCTTTTGCACAGGGTTGAGTTTTAGGTCCTTCCCTCCTACACTCGCTCCTTCCTCACTTTCTCTCCTTCACACAGGGTTGAGTTTTAGGTTCCTCCCTCCTACACTCGCTCCTCCCCCCCTCTCTCTCTCTCCACCTCTCTCTTCCCAGGGCTCTGTTTTGGTTTTTATCATCTACACTCACCCCTCCCTTCTCACTCTCTCTACTTCTCGAAGCTCAGTGCATTTTCCTTTTTTTTTTTTTTACACAACGCCAGGAAGATTATTATTAACTATGTCAATTATATTCAGAATGATATTAAATTATAATTTGATTGTAAAATTACTTATGCTTTTAATATTATAAATATTTCAATTCAATAAATAAATAAAAACATTCTTCCTTAATATCTTTTTTTACCAACGGTTTTAACGTTAGCCGTTGATAGCGGCTTTACCGCTGCTACCAGCTTTCTGACATTGACTTTATCAGTTAACGGAAGTTACTTGGTGAGAAATGATCATTTCACTCACCAAGATCTCTTTGATTTAAAACAGCAGGATTGTTACTGTTCCAGGAAGGGTTTATCTTCTTTTCTCTCTGAGGTTTCCGTTATTGTTCTGTCGGTCTGTCTCTGACTCTGTCTGTCTGGGTGTCTCTCAGGGTGAAGCTGTGAGTGTGAGGGCACTTGGTTCTACACAGCCTTTATCGTTGTTATGGTTACAGTATATATATATATATATATATATATATATATATATATATATTTATTTATTTATTTAATTAATTAATTATTATTTATTAATTTAAATCATGTACTGATAAATCATATACATAAATTATTATTATTATTATTATTATTATTATTGTTATTATTATTATTAATAATAATAATAATAATAATAATAATAATAATAATAATTAATCATGTAATTAATTTGTATTTATTTCATGTCTCTGGTAACCAGGGGTTACATGTGGGTGACAATGCTTGGTATGGGCATATAGCTGAGCTTCTCCCTGTCATTTTGGTATGCTACATGTTATGATTGGTGCTACAGAGCATTGAGACCATCTATGCAGCACGCATCTCACACTGCCCCCTGTACAGAGGGCTATCTATGTGGGAACTCTGAAATCGGCGCTGTTTAACACCTGTGGTTGTGCTTGCTCTTGCCTGCTGCTGTGGTTCAACAGCTAACTGCCTACAGCCACCCCCGCAACCAAAAACCTCCAGAAAGTAACTCTCAAGTGTCTCCGGTTATTTTACTTATACATTTCTACAACAATCAACCTGAAAGACTGTAGTATTTAAGCAGCTTTATCACTAACATTAACTTTATTCTTACTTTAAAGTTCAGTCTCCCATGCTCTCAATTTTCAGACGGACAGTTTGAACTAGTTTGGTCTGACACGAAGTACCCAGAATGCACCACACGGGGCGCAGTTGGAGCAGAGTAAATGTAACGAGCAAATTATTTGTTGTGTGGATCTGCATAAGAATTGTTGAACCACTTACATACAGCTTGTTAAGAAAAAAAATTAAAATGACTCGTGTGTTGAACAAATGTAGACTAATTCACAACTTCATATATTCAAGTTACACGACAGCCATTGTTTTTTTTATTGTTATTATCACAGACTTAAAATTATGTTACAATTACATACTCTCAGATTTACTTTTTTCAGTGTAGTTTGTCACCACAGTTACAAAAGCAAAAAAAACAAAATTACATTGCCATCTGTCACTCATGTTTTGCACCACTTTTTAAGATACTGTTTTTAGTTGGAGAACTTTCCTTTGACAGTGCACCTGTTCTTCCCACAATGCTCCATGTCACATTCACAGTTTGAGGCAGACTGGGTCATGAGCAGGGAGTGCAGGCCGGTTTAACAGCAGGAGAAAGGAGGTGATGGAGGTGACGGTTGGTTGGTTGGTTGGTGCAGGGGGATGGAGCTCTGAAGAGATCTGTGAAAATGGAGAGAGAGTGCGAGGCACCAAGGCCGGACTACAAAGTGCAACAAATAATGGCAGTTCAAAATGTGAGGGGAGAGGAGAGGAGAGGAGAGGAGAGGAAGGATAGGAAGGATAGGGCTCCATGTAACCTGATGTATCCCCCAGCAGTTTAAGCCTATAGCAGCATAGCTATAAAATGGATCAGGGCTACCTGAGCCAGCCCTAACTAAAAGCTTTCTCATAGAGGAAGGTCTTAAGCCTGGACTTAAACGTAGAAAGAGTGTCTGCCTCTCTGACCCATGGAGAGAGCTGGTTCCATAACAGAGGAGCCCGGTAACTGAAGGCTCTACCTCCCAGTCTGTTTTTAGAGATACTGGGGATCACTAACAGACCTGAATCCTGGGAGTGAAGTGCTCTGGTAGGACAGAACCGAGAGTGAGAGGAGACAGGGACAAACAGAGAAAACAAGGACGCGCATAACAAGGACACTCTCTCTAGTTGCTGTAGGGATATTGCAAGAGCAAAGGAGGGAATTTTGTATTAAAGGGCCAGTTCCTATTTGGCCCAATTCTGGCGGATGTAGGGGAGTGCAGGGGTTCGACTGGAACAACTGTGTGACTGTGTGTTTTGCTTTAAATACTTTGTATGACAAAACAAGCATATGACTTAAACAAAAGCATACGACACAAGACACCACTGGTTGTCAGCTGTGAAGTTGTTCTAAGTAGAGCCATTATCTGTCTTGAATGCCTAAACCAATCCAGTCTTTTCCCAAAATACTTTTACATCATAGAAAGTAGATAATTGGTTTAAAGTGTGTTTTTGACAACTATGAGGAAAATGTGTTGGGTTATAAAGATCCCAAATTGCACACACCTGTCTAAATAAGGCCTTACAACTAATGTGCATATCTGGGCAAAATGAGATCCATGAGGTCGAATGAACTGCCTTGAAGTCCCCAGAGACAGAATTGTAGCAAAGCACAGATCTGAACAAGGCTACAAACATATTCTGCTGCACTTTTTGTTTCTAAGAGCAAAGCAGGCCACATTTTGAAAGTACACAAGCCCAAAGTCCCAACTCCTTTCCTCAGACTTCTCTCTGATCGCGCATGCCAGGGGAGGGAGAGAGGGAGAGAAAGGGCAGCTCAAGTGGGCGTAGGCAGAACTAGACATGTCTGATTATTTTTGTTCCTTTTACTGAATATATAATGTATTGACTACTCTCAGGATAGAAGGACCATATCACCAAGTATGACAAAAAGTGTTTCTGAACATGACTACCAACCATAACTTTAAATCCTCACTCACCTTGGTAATTTTTAGACAAGATTACATATGCATTTTGTAAAAGTATAACCTGCAATATGCTCTTCAATAGCAGAATTGAATTCTTAAAGGCTTATATTCTTAATTATTGGTCAACTATTAACAATAAATAATATTTAATGGTAAAGTTATCTTTAAGTAAATGGAGTCAGATTGAATAAATTAACTACTTTGACAACACCCCATCTTAACACCGAAAAGACAGAATTTGTATTGAGATAATCAATAAATCAGTAAATCAGTAAATATTTCCTCCCCTACAGCGTCATTTAGTTTTGATAACTTTGCATATTCCTTTAGAATTAAATATTCCTGCATAATTAATAGGGTCTTTATTTCAATAAGAAGCTTATTTGTCATTTGAGGTGTAAGAGTTGGTGTTTTTATTATGATGATTATTATTATTAAATGTATCCAGTTCCAGTCAGCCTAAGCTATACAGTGCACAGTGCAAATTAACAAATGTTAGCATGCTCAGCATCTGCATATTGGAAATATGATCCACACAATATTCTATACTGTTTGCTGGTGTTGATTGAGATGGTGAGTGTTAAAGGCTATTCAGCCTAACTAACTAAATATTAAACAGGTATTTGTCGTGCACAATATTCACCAAATTCTACCTGTGAATGTGTAGTTCAGTGCCTTTCTGTAATGTGCCACAGTGTGTCATGCTGTAAACATAGTATGTGACCGGGAAAAAAAATCATGATGATGGGGTATCTTGGATAACTTTGATCTTACATCTATCTCCCCGGACATGCACACATTTAAGTGCAAGCAAGGAGGGATATAACTGTGGTATAAATGTGCTGGGTAATTGGTGCACCATTTTGTCAGTCTATGAATTATTCATTTCTGGTTGTTGCTTCTGCAAGTTGTAGTTACCTCGTCTAAAATGGTCCAAGGAGAGATTTATCACTTTGCCTGCTGTCAAATGAGAATATATTAAAGTGAGGTTTGTGGATTGCTTCTGAGATAAATGCCATATTTATAATGCCTTAGGAGAGATGATGGCAGCTGATAATTTGCTTTTTTGATATTTGCCCCATGCTGACTTTGACTCTGGTTTGTTCGGAGATAGATGTATAAAAAAAAGAAAAATGTCCACCTGCAGATCATGAGTGATTGTGAATGAATAATGAAAAGGATATATTGTTTAGGCTCAAAACAGAGGAGGCAAGATGCATTTAGGTAGTGGGACCAGATATTTATTATGTCATTTGCACTTTAATTTTTCACTGCTCTGTCACTGATGAGGCTATCCTATCACCTAGAAGGTCTGTAAGTTGAATTTTTAGTGACTAATGAATTTTAATTAAGTAGAACTTTAGGGTAGGGGTATGTTGTATTGTGTTAAATTTAATTCATTAAAGTGGATAAGTCATCCATTTTCAGATTATGGTGTTGTTTTGCTTTCCGCAGAATTCTGCTGCAGAAAGTGAATTTCCTAACCTTTAGATAGAACCTACTGCATCTAATTCTTTCAGATATGTCAGAATGAACATCATTGACCTGTTTGTTTTTGACAGTGTTCTGACAAGCTGCCCTTTAATCACAGAGTTCGGACTTAAAAATACATCTTTGTTTACTCTTTATACTCTGACATTTAACCTATCACGCTGACTGACTGGATTCATTTTCTTCCTTCTTCACAGCAGAAAATAAATACTTTGTCCACTGTACGCACTTCTTTGAAATTCAAACATGGAGTCAGCTCTTTATCCAATAGTTAAGAGCAAACACTGTGTAGGTGATACATAAACACCTCTGTGGGTCAATAGAAAGAAGAAGGAAGTTGGCGTCTTGCCAGTGACGTGCAGTCAGGGTAGGCAGTGCCTACCCTAGGCTGTCAGAAAAAAGTAAATTTTTCAGTCAATGTAACATTTGATTATTTTTTAATTCCAGATAACTACCACAAGTTCAAATGTGTCAGAATTTGGTGATTTTTATAGTCTAATAAAAGGGACTTAAACAGAGCCAGCCTGTGGCCACGCAGCAGCTGCACAAACCACTTGGCATTTCATTGTATTTCAGAGCATATGCACAGAGCTCCTCTGCCTCTTTGTTGGTACAGTGTGCACTTGGCTTCGCATGCACAGTAAGTTCCCACATACAGTTTACATGTGTATCAAAAGGCAGTACGCTACACTGCCTTTTAACATAAATGTACTATGTCTGAGCCACAGTTAGGTTCCCATTGCATTCGTGAATTGTCAACACACAGACAACATGCCCCCCCGCTTTTTTGCATCCAGCAGTTTAGCAGCTGAATGAACTGCAGATGGCTCCAGCAGAGAGGCTAAACAACTTAATTTCATATATACAATACAATAAAAAGGGCAGCTTTTATCTGACTGGAGACCATCACCTGAACTCTGGTAGCGAACAGTAAGATTTAATGTACTCTCCTCTCTCTCTCTCACACACACACACAAAGCCCAGGTTGTCTATCATATCAGCTGTAAAACTTGTAATTATAGCTTGTTATATACAGTTAACATCGCTGTTGCTTAGGCTTAAGTATGGATTTTGTTCATTGTTTGTTGTGTGATGTGAGTGGTGGTCTAATGTGTGATCCTCTGCTGCAAGTTATTGATTTGAGTTGCGTGTTAATAACTGCTGATGTCTGGATAGCCATGTGGATGGCATGAATTGTGGAGGTGTTGCACATTTTTAAGACTTGGACCTGTGCAAACGATTGCGCATAAACATCTTTGTTGTGATGTTTCTGCGTGATGAGCTGTTTGTGGTGCTGACCTGGGCAGAGCTAGGCTAGCTGTTAACTATGCTATGCTGCTCCAGCTCCATAACAAACTAATAGATATTAAAGTGGTGTCAGTGATCTATCTTGCACTAACCTGCAATTATGTGACCTCTTCAGCAACTAATGTTCTTGCACGTTTTTCTTTCTTTAAAATCATGCACAGCACTTTATCTGCACTTTCGTTATTGCTATTCTTCTTATACATTTTGATTCTATTTTTATACAGTTATTTATTATATTTTATCTCTATTTTTATGCTAGATACTAGCTGCTGTTACAAGATTTTGCTGCTAAGCAAAATTTTGTTGACAATAAAGTTTCTTCTTCTTCTATGTCTGTGCAATAAAGTTACTAAACATACTTCCGAAATATCTTTAAATAACATCAAGGGCTCTAATTTCGTACCAGGTGCAGGCGTGGCGGACGTTGGCGAACCCTGCACAGTGGTAACTTTCTCTGGCTTGGTAGACCGAGGTGTGCCAAGACGGGTGTGGCCGTGCAGTAGGGGGAGGTGTCGACAGATTCAGCTTGGCACAGTGACAATTTTGTGCCAAAAGGCTGCACCGAAAGTGCACTGAAAGCTCCCCAATTCCAACCTGATCTACTCTTGGCGTAAGGCTGGTCAAGTGGTATTTTGGCTAGCCGGCGCACAGTGCGCACACACCACCAAAACCTCACAGGCAGGTTTCCAGAATGTCAGGTAATTTAATCATATATTTAAATAAAATTTAAGATCATTGTCATTTAATCACAACAACCACCATTCAATGTAACTATCTGAATCGGCACATAAATTTATATCAATATTGATTGTCCCGTCACATCTGATGGTCAGATCAAAGGCAGTTGGCACGTGTAATGGAAACTAAACCTGAATTAACAGCTGAAACCAATGAGCTCACATCTCTTTCAGCCACAAACAGCCACAGCATCAGATAGTGAGGATACATTCAGCATCTCTCATCTCAGAGAATTCAAAAGAAAAGAAAAAAAGAGAGACGCTCGCCAACAAGGGCCAGGCCACGAAGCTTGGTGATGCCTCCTTTACGCACAGGTGCTTCAGATTTCAACCCCTTTACACATGGTATTTGTTTCTGTTGTGATCTGTGCACACTACTCATCTTTGTTATGCAGGCTTTAAATATGTGTTACTGGGCGTTTTTATTTGTGGAAAAAGGGTGTTTCTCTGTGTATCAGGTCAAACCTGATTAACAATATCAGTAATCCCCCCCAGACTACTTTTGCTTCATCAGTCAGTGGAGGTCTGTTCATGTTACCATATATTCGGCCACTGTGCGCTTGGACCTCCTGGACCAAAACATCAGTTTCCTCCTGGGAGAAGTCTGGCCATCTGGTGTTGCTATCTTCTTCGTCCATGTCGAAATATAAAATGACAAATTTGCAGTGCGCCCCGCCCACAGCAGATTTAAAGGTGAGGAGAGGAGCTCATTTGATTGGTGAAGATCTGAATTGGCTGTGTTAAACCCACTCTATGCCTTCTCCCCTCCCTCTTCCCCACTTGCACAAGTAGGAGGGACGGAGGTGGGAAAGAGGAGCACTTGCAATAGTGTGCGTGGTTCACAAAAAATGCTAAGTGCGCCTGGACACGCCCTGTTGGCGCGGCAGAGCAGCGTTGCGCTTCGCTTCTGCCAGGTCTATGAAATTAGAGCCCCATGTGAACAATTTAACAATAGGATATGTGAGGCCCATTTAGAGGGTTTTCTAACCTGTAACATAACCTTGTGCCTGTAAGATAATAGGCTGTAAGATAATACTGAGAATTGCATTTCTCTCACAAGCCTGCTCTTCCGAAACAGACCAGGAAAAAAAGAAAAGGAAAAAAAACTGAGGTCTCACAGCATCTTTATGCACATGAAAGTTTATTTTTCCCATTTATCATGAGCCTTCTTTATTGGTCAGCATTGTGCAGCATTCTGTTTCCATGGGCCACTTGTAATGAATTAGAATCACTTTATGCTGATAATCATGACATGGATGTTTATTTGCAGGGTTTTTCCCTTGGGATGATTTACAGTGTCAGTATTCAAAATGTCTGCTCACATAAATCATATTATTGTGTAATGAAACCTCATTATGAAACCAGTCACAATTCAGACTGATAGAGTGAGGTTTATGGCTGAGGCCATTACATGGCAGGGGATACCTCTGCTTTCAGCTGCAGTGACAGGAAGAGCATTATAACTTGTACAGTACGTGTGGAGATCAGTGTTGAGCTGGTGTGCTGACTGCATGTGTGTGTGAGTGTTTCTCATGTAACCTGATCTGCTTGATTCTCACCATGAGGAGTTAGAGGTTGTAGCTTTTTTTCTTCTTTTGAGGGACTGAGGGACTGAACGAAAGCCTTTTCTTATTGTTGATGTGGAATAGGCCTCGTCAGCTCACCTCCTACAACATTAATTAACACTACAGTTCATGATGGATCACCTGAGCTTTTACTACCTTGCTCCCATTCATCACAACACACGTAAAGGGGTGGAACTTCAAATCTTTAATTTCACTCCTTTCTTTTGTGCAAGCACAGTCATAACGATTTTCTTTAGAACTCAAATAGCATGACACAGAAACAGGCTGGGTAAAGATCTGGTTTTATTTAAGAGTTCTAAACACAACTCCAGTGGCTTTGGGTTGATGGGGCTAAGTCTGGGGGGAGTTCTCCAGGGATGGGAGGAGAGAGTGCAGTGGGTGCAAGGAACAAGGTAGGAGGGTAGGTAGGTGTCAGTGGAAAAAAACAGGAAGGTTGGAGGCATGGCTTGATGACCTGTACGAAAAGCATGAGGTTAACAAAGGTAAAAAATTGAGTAAAATATTAAACAAACTAAGGAAATTAATTTCTGGCATCAATATCAGCACAATTCATTTGAGAACTAAGCATGCATTCTCATGTCTCCACAACCTGAATGACACCAAACAAACTGCTCCATGTATGAGGTCCTCCCTCTACCACTGGACATTCAGTTTTCATTGTGTGCATACCTTTCAGTTCAAATTATAGGACAGGTTTGTTACAAATGTCATACGCTTACTATAAGTTATGTTTATAAGCTTACTTTTAAAGCACGAAAGACAATAAAAATTAAAGCTGCAAGCAGCTGTGAACGGGCCCTCGCCACATGCGACCGCGGGCCCCTGCGGCTCGGGGAGGGTCCTGCGGGTCGGGGAGGGCCCTGCGGCCCGAAGCGGGAAGAGAGGAGAAACCTGGAGAAAGAGGAAAAACGCAATGTTCGGCTCGTCCACCGGGTGGCGCTACGAGCGTTGCCAGGGCCGGTCGGGTGCATAGAGGGGCAGACCCTGATCACACATGTGAAGTTTGGAGCAGATCGGACAATGCACGAAGGAGTTACAGCACGTTGACGGGTGATCCACCAGGTGGCGCTGCGAGCGCAACCAGACATGCGCAGCTGCGTTCGGGGGCGGGCCTTCATCACACATGTGAAGTTTGAAGCCACTGGGACGATGCATGATGGAGTTATGAGGATTTGATGTTCCATGGCGAGGCATGAGAAATGGCGGCGCCATAGCGGCCACGTCCCTTAACGTAGAGCAAAAGTTTTAATAAAGTTTGATCACAAAGGTGTTGAGATGATGTTCATGAAGTATGAGATCGATCCGATGAAATCCTTAGGAGGATTTTGTTCAAGTATGTTGTGTAGAAATCACCAAAACTTGACCTTTGAGGTCAAATGGCTGACTTCCTGTTGACTTTAGAGCTTGGACCCATGACCTTTTTTGTGCGTCTTGATGAGTTCTATCAGCCTACCGATTTTCATGCTCGTAGGTGAAACACACGCAAAGTTATTCAAGTTTCAAACATGATGAAATGGCCAAAAAAAGTAGACCATTAAAATCAAAATGGCGGACTTCCTATTTGGTTTTGACCAGTGGTGCCAGAGACTTTTTTGTGTGTCTGGACAAGTTACACATGTGTACCAATTTTCATGCGTGTATTCCAAAAAAACCCCTATGGGGAGGGGCTTTTGAAAATTTCAAGGTGGCGCTGTTGAGGCATTCTCCCCCGCCCATGTGCCAGACCTATATCACTGGGGAATACTTGCCACTCTTCACATGTGTACCAATTTTCATGAGGCTATGAGCATATTAAAGGCATGAACAAACACCAAACATTTTGTTGTTGAATAATCGCAATTATAGCCACGCCCCTTGAGATAGAGAAAAGCTTTTAATAACTTTTGATCACAAGGGTCTTGAGATGATGGTCATACAATGTGAAATCGATCGGACGAAATCCCTAGGAGGAGTTCGTTCAAATAGGATGCGTGGAAATCGCGAAAAGTTGACAATGGAAATCAAGATGGCCGACTTCATGTTTGGTTCCGACCATTGGTGCAAGAGACTTTTTTGTGCATCTGGACAAGATAGACATGTGTACCAAGTTTCAACTTCCTACTCCAAAAAAACCCCTATGGGGAGGGGTTTTTGAAATTTTCAAGGTGGCGCTGTTGAGCCGTTTGGCCCCGCCCATGGGCGTGCCACATATCAAATGAAAGAGCTCGTCAGTCTCGACCTGCGTGCCAAATTTCACGCGGGTACGAGTTTATTAAAGCCATCAAAAAGCCAATCGTAATTGGTGGCGAGGGATCGACAGTCGCGGCGCCGCCACACGGACGCCATTAGGCGTAGCTTCATAACCTTAATAATGTAGCTTCACCATGTTGTCCTGCATTTAGTAGAAGTGGAACGAAGTCGATGGGGTCAACTATGTGGTATTTATTGACATTAGAGTAAAAGCTGCACACTTCCTGTGACCACCGGGGGGCGCTATGAGTAAGGTGGGAAGTCAACACATCGGAACGTTCAGGGCGGAGCCATCGACATGTCTAGCAAGTTTGAAGCCGCTGGGACGAAGTATGTGGGTGTGAGAGCCGTTCGAAACGAAATTGCGAGAAAACAAAAATTCGCCAAACTTTGGCGGGCCCTAGCAGCCATGCCCTCTGACCTACAGACATTCTTTTAATAACTTTTCATTAGCATGGGCTCTAGATGCCCTGTACCAAAATTGAAGTCGATTGGGCGAAATCCCTAGGAGGAGTTCGTTCAAATACGAAAAAAATACAAATCAAAATGGCTGACTTCCTGTCGACATTTCACCACGACGTTAATGGACTTTTTTGTGCGTCTTGGGATGATAGACATGTGTACCGAATTTCGTTGTCCTACGCCAAAAAAACCCCAATGCGGAGGGGTTTTTGAAAATTTCTAGGGGGCGCTATTTCGCCATTTTGCGTCGACCTTGTGCGACGACCCCAAAATATCGAATTTTTTCACCGTCCGGACATGTGTGCAAATTTTCCTGACTTTTCGAGCATGGGAAAGTCCCCAAAAATGCGATCGTTTACGTGTAAGAATAATAATAATTAAAGCTGCAAGCAGCTGTGAACGGGCCCTCGCCACATGCAACCGCGGGCCCCTGTGGTTCGGGGAGGGCCCTGCGGGTTGGGGAGGGCCCTGCGGCCTGAAGCGGGAGGAGAGGAGAAACCCGGAGAAAGAGGAAAAACGCACTGTTGGGCTCCTCCACCGGGTGGCGCTATGAGCGTTGCCAGGGCCGGTCGGGTGCATTGAGGGGCAGAGACTCATCACACACGTGAAGTTTGGAGCAAATCGGACAATGCATGAAGGAGTTACAGCATGTAGATGGGTCATCCACCAGGTGGCGCTACGAGCGCAGGCAGACCTGTCCAGGCGTATTTCGGGGCAGACCTTCATCACACATGTGAAGTTTCAAGCCACTGGGACAATGCATGATGGAGTTACAAGGATTTGATGTTCCATGGCGAGGCATCAGAAATGGCGGCACCATAGTGGCCACGCCCTTTAACGTAGAGCAACGCTTTCGATAACTTTCGATCACAAAGGTCTTGAGATAATGTTCATGAAGTATGAAATCAATCCGATGAAATCCCTAGGAGTGGTTCGTCCAAATAGGAGGCGTGGAAATCGCGAAAAGTTGACAATAAAAATCAAGATGGCCGACTTCCTGTTTGGTTGTGATCATTTGTGCAAGAGACTTTTTTGTGCGTCTGGACATGATAGACATGTGTACCAAGTTTCAACTTCCTACTCCAAAAAAAGCCCTATGGGGAGGGGTTTTTGAAATTTTCAAGGTGGCGCTGTTGAGCCGTTTGGCCCCGCCCATGGGCGTGCCACATATCAAATGAAAGAGCTTGTCAGTCTCGACCTGCGTGCCAAATTTCACGTGGGTACGAGTTTGTTAAAGCCATCAAAAAGCCAATCGTAATTGGTGGCGAGGGATCGACAGTCGCGGCGCCGCCACACGGACGCCATTAGTCGTAGCTTCACAAGCTTAATAATGTAGCTTCACCATGTTGTCATGCATGTATTAGAAGTGGAACGAAGTCGATGGGGTGAACTATGTGGTATTTATTGACGTTAGAGTAAAAGCTGCACACTTCCTGTTACCACCGGGGGGCGCTACGAGTAAGGTGGGAAGTCAATACATCGGAACGTTCAGGGCGGAGCAATCGACATGTCCAGCAAGTTTGAAGCCGCTGGGATGAAGTATGTGGGCGTGAGAGGCGTTCGAAACGAAATTGCGAGAAAACGAAAAATCGCCAAAATTTGGCGGGCCCTAGCAGCCACGCCCTTTGACCTACAGACATTCTTTTAATAACTTTTCATTAGCATGGCCTCTAGATGCCCTGTACCAAAATTGAAGTCGATCGGGCGAAATCCCTAGGAGGAGTTTGTTCAAACACAAAAAAACTACAAATCAAAATGGCGGACTTCCTGTCGACATTTCACCATGACAATAAGAGGATTTTTTTTGCGTCTTGGGATGTTCTGAAAGGTCACCGAATTTCATGCATGTAGGTCAAACACAGAGGCGGGGCTCGCAGGTCGAAAATTTCAAGGGGGCGCTATTTCGCCAATTTGCGTCGAACATGAGCGTCGACCCTATCAGATGTAAATTTTGGGCCGTCCCAATGTGCATGTCGAAACTTGTGAATTTTCGAGCATGGGAAAGCCTTGAAAAATGCGATTCATTACGCAAAATAATAATAATTAAAGCCGCAAGCGGCTGTGAACGGGCCCTCGCCACATGCGACCGCGGGCCCCTGCGGCTCGGGGAGGGTCCTGCGGCTCGGGGAGGGCCCTGCGGCCCGAAGCCGGAAGAGAGGAGAAACCTGGAGAAAGAGGAAAAGCGCAATGTTCGGCTCGTCCACCGGGTGGCGCTACGAGCGTTGCCAGGGCCGGTCGGGTGCATCGAGGGGCAGACCCTGATCACACATGTGAAGTTTGGAGCAGATCGGACAATGCACGAAGGAGTTACAGCACGTTGACGGGTGATCCACCAGGTGGCGCTACGAGCGCAACCAGACGTGCGCAGTTGCGTTCGGGGGCGGGCCTTCATCACACATATGAAGTTTGAAGCCACTGGGACAATGCATGATGGAGTTATAAGGATTTGATGCTCCATGGCGAGGCATGAGAAATGGCGGCGCCATAGCGGCCACGCCCCTTAACGTAGAGCAAAGCTGCGAAGACATTTTGATCAGAAGGGTCTTGAGATGATGTTCATGCAATATGAAGTCGATCGGACGAAATCCCTAGGAGGAGTTCGTTTAAATAGGAGGCGTGGAAATCGCGAAATGTAGACAATAGAAATCAAGATGGCCGACTTCCTGTTGGGTTCTGACCATCGGTGCAAGAGACTTTTTTGTGCGTCTGGACAAGATAGACATGTGCACCAAGTTTCATCTTCCTGCTCCAAAAAAACCCCTATGGGGAGGGGTTTTTGAAATTTTCAAGGTGGCGCTGTTGAGCCGTTTGGCCACGCCCATGGGCGTGCCACATATCAAATGAAAGAGCTTGTCAGTCTCGACCTGCGTGCCAAATTTCACGTAGGTACGAGTTTGTTAAAGCCATGAAAAAGCCAATCGTAATTGGTGGCGAGGGATCGACAGCTCTGGCGCCGCCACATGGACGCCATTAGTCGTAGCTTCACAAGCTTAATAATGTAGCTTCACCATCTTGTCCTGCATGTACTAGAAGTGGAACGAAGTCTTTGGGGTCAACTATGTGGTATTTATTGACGTTAGAGTAAACACTGCACACTTACTGTTACCACCGGGGGGCACTATGAGTGAGGTGGGAAGTCAATACATCGGAACGTTCGGGGCAGAGCCATCGTCATGTCCAGCAAGTTTGAAGCCGCTCGGACGAAGTATGTGGGCGTGAGAGCCGTTCGAAACGAAATTGCAAAAAAAACGAAAATTCGCCAAACTTTGGCGGGCCCTAGCAGCCACGCCCTTTGACCTACAAAAATTCTGCGAACACATTTTGATGAGCATGGTCTCTAGATGGCCCGTACCAAAATTGAAGTCGATCGGGCGAAATACCTAGGAGGAGTTCGTTCAAATACGAAAAAACTACAAATCAAAATGGCCGACTTCCTGTCGACATTTCACCATGACAATAAGAGGATTTTTTTTGCGTCTTGCCATGTTCTAAAAGGTCACCGAATTTCATGCATGTAGGTCAAACACATGGGCGGGGCTCGCATTTTGAAAATTTCTAGGGGGCGCTATTTCACCATTTTGCCTTGACCATGTGCGCTGACCCCAAAATATCGAATTTCGGAGAAGGCCGGTCGACCCTGCAAAGTTTCATGCATTTTCGAATTTGGGAAAGGGGCGAAATTGGGGCATGAAGTTGCGTAAGAAGAATAATAATAATAAACAGCGCGATTACAATAGGGCCTTCGCCAGACGACTTGCCAGTCGTCGCTCGGGCCCTAATAATAATAAACAGCGAGGTTTCAATAGGTCCTCGCCGACGCTTGTCGGCTCGGGCCCTAATTAAAGCTGCAAGCAGCTGTGAACGGGCCCTCGCCACATGCGACCGCGGGCCCCTGCGGCTCGAGGAGGCTGCGGCCCGAAGTGGGAGAGGAAAGGAGAAACCTGGAGAAAGTGGAAAATGCAATGTTAGGTTCAACCACCGGGTGGCGCTACGAGCGTTGCCAGACCCGGTCGGGTGCATTGAGGGGCAGAGACTCATCACACATGTGAAGTTTGGAGCAAATGGGACAATGCATGAAGGAGTTACAGCATGTAGACGGGTCATCCACCAGGTGGCGCTACGAGCCCAGGCAGACCTGTCCAGGCGCGTTTGGGGGCGGACCTTCATCACACGTGAAGTTTCAAGCCACTGGGACAATGCACGATGGAGTTACAAGGACTTGATGTTCCATGGTGAGGCGTGTTCTGGGATAATGTCCTCCAAATCTGAAGTTGATTGGATAGAATCTATGGTGATATTCCATGGCAAGGGATTGAAAGTTGCCACTTCCATCAGCAGTGTGTCACATGATCTCACTCGGACATACCTGGAGCATCGTCATCGTTGTGATCGTCATGTGACTACGTGATGAAGTGAATGGGCTTTACGGTGTGTGGTGGATGTCAGTGTAAAACACTGCGTTTTGTTTCCACAGGTGCACGACATGAGTCAGAGTAAATATGAGAAAATGGAGGCTTCTCATGTCCATGTAATTGTCATGGGAGATCATCTGTCTCAAAATTTATCTTTAAAAAAAAAATCTTTTAATTTATAATTGTGTCTTGCTTTTATTTTGATTAAAAAAAAAACGGTGTTTAACTTCGTCTTTGATTCTAGCACTTAAAATCCATCCATTCATCCATCCATCCATCCATCCATCTTCTTCCGCTTCTCCGGGGCCGGAGGGCAGCAGTCTGAGCGGGGTCCCCAGACTTCCCTCTCTCTGACTTCCTCCTGCTCTTTCGGGGGAACCCCAAGGCGTTCCCAGGCCAGCCGGGTGACGTAGTCACTCCAGCGTGTCCTGGGTCTTCCCCAGCACTTAAAATAAAAAATAAAAATGAAATAAAATGAAAAATAAAATGTATTATTATTATCATTATTTCAATATATATTTTAAACGGAATAATATTTAATCACCGATACAGTTAAAAACAGTATATTGGGCTTTAATTTATTTTATCCTATGACATTCCGTTGTGAGCTTCCTGTTTATCTCCGCTGCGCTGTGATTGGTTGCGATCATTTAAAACCCAGCCGTATAAATACTCAGCGCCCGCCTCCGCTCGGCCTGTTTGTTTCGGACTTTCGAGCTCGTGACCGGACTTTGTGTTGGTTATTGACACTTTGAGAGCGAGACAAACAATTTTCGAAGCTTTTGCTGAGAAAATATCATCACAACCACTACACGGCAGACTTCTACCACCCGGAGTCCCGTTTTATTGGATTTTTCCGGAGGACGAGCGAGGCTATCACGGTAAGTGCATCGAGAACTCAATGGAAATGTCGCTGGAGCTAGCGTGTAGCATGGTTATTTTGATAATGTTGCTCGTGCTTGTGACATTATTTGTGCTTTTGTGTGTCTGTATGAACTAAGCATGTACGTGCTGTATATTAATTGCGGTGTTTTGTCGCTACCTTAGCTTAGTAAACTGGCGTAGCGGCTAGTTAGAGCAGCGGCTAGTTAGCTGCCAGCCTCCTCTCAGCAGGTGAGGGAGGGTGTGAGTGCTGTGAGCTCACACTGGTTGTTTCAAAGTCATAGAGCGATGCACTGTGTTATATTCAGTATGTGCAGTAATGGTGTATATCCAAATTAGCAATAAATTAACAGCTATTAAAAAAAATGCTTTGTTTAAAGTTTAAAGCTCTATAAATGTTTATGGAGATAATTAATGTGAATACTCTGTGGTGGTGAATTTGTTTTGGCTTTGTAAGTAAAAAGCTTCATCATTTATGACATTTTTAAAGTTAAACCTCAGAGGCTCTAGCTGTGTTTTGCATGAAGCAAATATTATAAGAACAGCAGAGTGGCCTGAGACTATCTGTGATATCTGTGTTTAGCTCAGCATCTTCCAGTGATATTAAAGCTTTATGTGTTTGTGGAGATAATTGATTTAATGATGAAAGTGTGCAGTGGAAGAAAACGTCAGAATGCAGTGTGGTGGTGTAACTTGTTTGGCTGTGTCAGTCATAAAACTATATCAGTATGGTGTTTTTGTGTGTGTGTGTGTGTGTGTGTGTGTGTGTGTGTGTGTTTTGATTTATTTACTAAAAGCAAATCTCAGGCTCAGTATTTTTACAACAGCAGAGAGGTCTGATACTAGGCCTGACAGTAGCCTTGACATGTGCTGTTTAACTAAGCATGTTTTTGTCCACTTGAAGCTGTGCTGCTGGAGATATTTGATTTAATGATACAAGTGTATAGTAATGAAACATGTCAAAATGCAGTGTGGGGGTGAAATTATTTTGTATTTGATCATTCAAAAGCATTAGCAGTGTGATGTTGTTGTTGTTGTTGTTGTTGTTGTTGTGTGTGTGTGTATGTGTTTTCAAGCAAACCTCAGTCAGAGTTTTTAGCTGTGTTTTATATTATAAGAACAGCAGAGTGGTCTGACACTAGCCTTGATATGTGCTGTGTTCAACTAAGCATGATCCTGTCCACTTAAAGCTGTGCTTGTGGAGATATTTGGTTTAACATGTCAAAATGCAGTGTGGGGGTGAAATTGTTTTGGATTTAAACATTCAAAAGCCTTAGCAGTATGGTGTTTTTGTGTGTGTGTGTGTGTGTGTGTGTGTGTTTTGTTATGTCTTTAAATCAAACCTTAGTCAGAGGCTCTAGCTGTGTTTTGCAAGAAGTAAATATTATAAGAACAACAGAGTGGCCTGAGACTATCTGTGATATCTGTGTTTAGCTCAGCATCTTCAGTGATATTAAAGCTTTATGTGTTTGTGGAGATAATTGATTTAATGATGAAAGTGTGCAGTGGAAGAAAAAGTCAGAATGCAGTGTGGTGGTGTAACTTGTTTGGCTGTGTCAGTCATAAAACTATGAGTATGGTATTTTTGTGTGTGTGTGTGTGTGTGTGTGTGTGTGTGTGTGTGTGTGTGTGTGTGTGTCTGTGTTAAAGCAAACCTCAGTCAGAGTTTTAGCTGTGTTTTATATTATAAGAACAGCAGAGAGATCTGACACTAGCCTTGATATGTGCTGTGTTCAACTAAGCATGATCCTGTCCACTTAAAGCTGTGCTTGTGGAGATATTTGATTTAATGATACAAGTGTACAGTAATTTAAAAAAAAAAAAAAAAAAAAAAACTTGTGAAAATGTAGTGTGGGGGTGAAATTGTTTTTGATCATTCAAAAGCCTTAGCAGTATGGTGTGTGTGAGTGTTTTGTAATGTTTTTTTAAATCAAACCTTAATCAGATGTTCTAGCTGTGTAAGTAAAATAGTAAATATTATAAGAACAGCAGAGTGGTCTGATGCTAGCCTTGACATGTGCTGTGTTTAATTGAGTATGTTCCTGTGCCCTTAAAGCTGGCAAGAAGTGATATGAATACAAAAGTGTGTATATTAATTCAACAGTATATTTACTCAGTGATTGTCATTCAGTAGTTGTAGTACTTGAAGTAATGAAGTAATTCATGAATTTGAAGTTGTGTAATGTGATTAATTGATTGACTGGGTCTTTATACTTTTAGATGCCCCGTGGGAAGTCGTACCGTCGCTCTGAGGCAGCGAAGTGGAGGATGGCGGTGCGACGCACTGAGGTTCTTGGACCTCAGTCAGCCCCCACTGATCCTGGTGCATGTATGTATATGTCTTCCATGATTAAAATGAACATTTCATTTATGTGGCGTATGACATTTAAACTCATAACTGTGTGTATTTCTGTAATCTTGAAATATTCAGAAATGATGGTGAAATGCTTGAAGTTTGTGTCTTTTTTTTTCTTATTGTTTTATGTTCATCAACAGGTCGTGGCACAGGGTGGCGCCACAAAGTGCACCAGTGGTCAGTGTCGGTGCACACTGGACGCCAACATAAGTTGGTGATTCCAGATGAGGTCCCGGGCAAGAAGGTATGTCCAATTCATAAAGAACACACTGATGGTTCAAAGTTTTAATTGTTTGTATTCAGACTAAAAGAAATCCTGTCTTTTGTTCCAGCTTGTTCTTCTTGTGGGAGCGTCCCATCTTCGCTCCCTTGCCGATGGGATCGTGCCGATGCCGGAGGATCGCTACACCTTCGGCATCATGTCCACTCCGGGGGCGTGCGCGGACCAGCTCAGGACTGAGGTTGAACATGCTGTTCTTCCTCGGACCCCTGAGGCTGTCTGCGTTATTGCCCCCGGTAATAACCTGACGGCCAGCCACACGCCTGAGCAAGGGGGCGTTGCCTTTGGCCGATACCTGGCCACTGTCTGCAGCGTCTGGCCGACAGCTCAGGTAGGTTATTGATGTATTATTTTTAAAGAGCCTGATGTGTACAGGTCAATGGGATTTGTTTAATTAACTATT
Organism: Caranx melampygus; assembly: GCA_019059645.1. Taxonomy (NCBI): domain Eukaryota; kingdom Metazoa; phylum Chordata; class Actinopteri; order Carangiformes; family Carangidae; genus Caranx; species Caranx melampygus. Next base: position 138,780 of record JAFELL010001091.1, read on the forward strand.
ATTATTTTGTGTAGGTTTTTGTTGCGGACCTCGTCCCACGTTTGACGGTCCCGGGGGATGTCCAAGAGTTTTTCCGGCAGGAATTTCAGCGTGTGGCAGCACGTTTTGGTATGTTTCAAAATAATAATTATAGGGCTCTAAACAGTTGTATGAGAATTAAAGAGTCTAAGTATAATTTATAATATTATATGTATTATGGTTTTCTAGTAAGTTGACATTACCTTTTAGAAATTTGTTGTTCAATAATCCATGTTTTTTCTTGTTCCTTTTTTTTTTAAGGTGTGAAGTATTACCACCACGCTGACCGCTTCCCCCTCAGCAACCGCAAGCTGTGGTGCCGTGATGGTGTAAGTAGAATATTATTTGAATATCAGCAATATAAAATGATAGAACACAGTATGTTTGACAGTAAAAGTCACATTGTTTAAAATAATATTAAATATTTTTTTTTTGTTATTGTTTCCTCTTTGTAGGTGCACCTCAGTGACGACATGGGGATGCCTATCCTCGTGGAGTCGCTGTTGGATGCCACCACACAGCACCTGGAGACACCGGCACCTAAGCCACAGGTCCCTCGTCCGGTGTCTCCTAAGCAGAGACTGAAGCCACTGCCGTGGGTGGTTCCACGGGTCATTGTGGTGGGGGAGGTCCCTGTCCCACGGCCACCCCCTTCCGAGTGGTCTGTGGAGTCGGGCAGGAAGGTAAGGGACTGAACCCTGTGAATTTACTTTCATGAAAGAGAAATAAAGTTGTACATTGATCCTAATTTTTTGTGCTGTTTGTCATTACAGAGGAACCACTCTGCTGAACAGGAGCAGGGCTCTCGTTCTTCCAAGAGACGGGTGGTTCATCATATGGTGAGTTATCTGGTCATTTAACCATTATATTTAAATGACAGTGATAGTTTGTGTGTTGTATTTAAGAAAATGACCAGTGTTAGAAATAATCCTCATGTCTGTCATACAGGTGGATGGCGCTCCGATGACCTTCATGGAGTGTTTCATCCCACTCAATCCTGTCCGGTTCTCACCGGCCATGCTGGTTGCCATGGACAAAGTTGTTCCATCGGCTCTGGGCGGCGTTCCCACAAGCAACAAGGTAATTAACCTGAAAGTTACAGCTGATAGATGAGATGTTTTAATGATGTTGCTTTGCCATCTTTAGACCTGAAATAATCTAATGGTGTTTGTCTCTAAGGGGTTGTTGTCCAAGTATTTGACAGATTGATTTTGTTTTTCTCACATTAGAAATCAGCTGTGGAACGTCAGAACAAGCCTGCCCTGAAGCGCAGACATGCCAGGAAGCAGGTATGTAATGTTTTCTTCCAGATGGAGACCTTGTGCTGCAGGTTGAGCATTTAAGCAGCAATTCAAATTTATAAATGTGTTAAATTATTGTGAAAGAAAGAGGAAGTCACTGGTTGTTTATAAGGTCATTTATGATGATTTGATTTTCTTTATTTCCAGGTGGTGGCGACCCCAAGAGCTCGGGTGTCTGCCAGTGTCAAGAAGGAGGCGGCAAGGAAGAAGGTAGTTGCAGTTTTCATAATGATGTACGAAAAAGTGTGAACTGAATGTGAAGCAGTAATGTATCCCAGTTGAAAATGAAAATTTCACAGAACTTGAGCAAACACTGTGATTATTTACACAGAAAGTACAAGATGAAAACCATGAATATGTTTTTTCTGTGTGGTTGAGGTTTTATTTTTTTCTTCCCATTTCCTTTTTCTCTCTAGGTCGAAACCTCAACACCCGTGTTGACTGCTCGTCCTGAAGTCCGGGTCTTGGAGGAGAAGGCAAGTCAAGTTATTTGATGGATCCACACAAAGCCCTCTGGTGTTAGTTATTGATATGATCATGTCTGTGTGTGCCATTGTTAATGTTTTTGTTGCCTTTTCTTTGTCTTGCAGGTGGAGGCGACACCACACCTTGTGTCGACCTGTGCTGTGTCGGGGACCGCTCTTCCTCCAAGTGTGCCTGTCCAGCCTGCTGCCACAGATGTGAGAGTGGACCAGGAGGTCGGAGGCTACATCAGTTTTTCTTTAATATCTGTTAAAGAGTCAGGAGATGTTCAATAAAAGAATAATGTGTTGAAATTGTACGTGCTTATGAGATTTAGTAGAAATAGACATTTTACACTTGGCGTTTAAGGCTGGAGGTGTCTCCAGCTGAGCCCTGAACCATTTACACTCCAAACTGTCTGTGTCATGATACATGTGTATAAATTAAATCCATTAGACACATGGACATGATTTAGTTATCACATGACATTTAGAAGACAGTGTAACAGACACACAAGCAATTCATGTAGATAATATATAATTATGTACAAATGTTGTCCGTGTACTAAAGTGCTGGAGAGAGCTGATGCTGTATGTGTTGAATTTCTGTTTATTGTAGATGCCAGAGGAGACTGTTTGTGGGAAGCAGCACAGACCAGGAGCTACGGGCGACACACCAGGAGCCACGCAAGGTCAGTGCCGTTTCCCTTGCAGGTGTAACGAGAAGGACCCAAGATCAGTAGTGTTAGGGAGCAGCCTGCGTACAGCATCGTCTCATTTCGATGTCGGTGCTTACGTGTCGTGTTGTGTTGTTGCAGCAGCCAGACATAACATTTCTCCGGTTTGTACCTGGCGTGCTGCAGACATTGATAATGTTTGCGTCGAGGGGTGTAAGTTGGCAGGTCGGGTCGGGAGGGGAGGCGGTGGGTTTAGCCGGCAGCAGCTTCATCTGTTTGACCGGAAGTGGAGGGTGGATGTGGGTGCAGCCGTTTACCGTGACTTTGTGGCGTGTGATGATGGGACTGAGTTGCGGGAGGAGCTGCAGCAGCATCTTTTGAGGGATGGGATGTGTGTGTTGAACCTCCACAGAGCAGTCAACTTGATCATTCAGCACGGGGACTATTTCGTAGTGGTGGATTGTGGGGAGCGTAATGCTTCGGGGTTGGCTTCGGACATTGGTCGGTGTGTTGTTGTGTTTAACACGTGCTGGAATGACCTGATGATTCACATCCTGAATCTGAAGGAGTCGTTAGCTGCAGAGTGGTTTGGTGTCAGTAGGATCTCTGTGGAGGAGTGTGTTGCTGAGGGAGAAGTCTGCAGTGCTCCTGTGTTGATGGCTCCACAGGCTCCCACTCAGTCCCAGGGTCGCGCTTCCGTTAGAGGAAGTTTCCATCAAGGCGACCCACGGTTTAAATACGGTGGTGTTCAGTGTGTGGCCGTTAGTTTGGTTGCTCTAGTGAAACACACCACCGACAGTGTGTTTTCATGGCAGCCTGACACACTGGACCAGGTTGTGGTCTCAGGTGATGAGCTGTACACATCCCTGAGGGACGGCAACCTGATCTCTGCTGGGTCTGAATACCTTTGTATTCCAGATTTGCCTCAGCAGTGTGTCCTTGATGGACAGACATTTGATCTGGATTTCGGTGAGTTTGTTGCTGGAGATGTTGATGTTGTTGAGGGACAGTTTATTGATGCAGGTGTGCACACCACTCTCTCTGATGGTTTGAGTACGATGTGCACAAAGTACAGCACCTGCTTTTTCACGCTGTGTGGCAATACTTGTGCCATCATTAGTGAAGATGGCCAGTATGCTGTGGTTGACTCCCATGCTCGCAGTGCAGATGGGAGGGTAGATGGTGCAGGGCAGAGTGTTGTGTTGTATTTCAGTTCACTCCAGCATGTCTTTGACCACTTTAAGAAGTTTGCAGGTGATCTAAAGCAAACACCCAAGCTGTTTGAAATCAGTGGTGTTTGTGTGAAAGCCCCAAGTGAAAGACATACTTTGTCCTTGGGTGCTAGTGCAGCTGTTGACTGCACACAGGGACAGGTTGCTGCTCCTACTGAGGAGAGTCCTGTCCAACCAGTGGTCTGTGCAGCCACTACACGAGGTGAGAAGCGTAAACTCACACTGAGCAATAGCACATTTAAGAAGGTTAAAAGTACAGATGATGTTTCTGTTAATTCAGATGTTGTTTTTGTTGGGGATGTAGGAAGTAAAAATTTACAGTTCCATCCCCTTTCTAAAGATGTTGCTCTCGCTCTGTGTAGACAGTTGAACATAGAGTCAGAGAGAGTTGATTGTTCATCCTCTGCTGTCGGTCCATTAGGGACTCCGTGTAGGACAGAGAAGATTGTGGGTGACGGGAACTGTTTCTTTAGAGCAGTTAGCCAGGCCATTAGTGGTACTCAGAAGTACCATAGGAAAATTAGACTTGCCGTTGTCAAGCAGCTAGAGAGCAATTCTGTGACATACCAAGGTATTCTGAGAAGTGAGTATTCCTCCATGTCAGAATACCTCAGTATGTCACGGATGCGCTATGTTGGTAGCTGGGCCAGTGAATTAGAAATTCAAGCTACAGCTGATTGTTTAGGTGTTAGTGTTTTCACATATTATAGTGATCGCTGGCTTGAATATAGTTGCAAAACTAGGCGTTTAGCAAATGAGGCTGTGTATGTAGCGAACTGTAGTGGTAATCATTATGAAACAGTGGTCTGTGTTCATCAGCCTCAAACACAGAACTGTTATAGTTATTGTAAAGTTAACACATCTGGTTCAGGAGGCTACAGCTTTAGATGCCGTAAACCTGAGAGTGATGTTTCTGGTGTGGATAGTTTGAATCTGGTTAAATATGACGTGTCTGATTATTTTAAAAAGAAACACAACTTACAGAATAAAGCTTTGTATCAACAAAATAGGATTCGTCGTGAAAATTTGAAGGAATTTAGCAAAAGGAAATATAAACAAGATATGCTGCATAAGAAAATGAAAAAGCAAGCGAGTGTGACTAAATACAGAGAGGATGTTAGACATAAGATGTGGGTGAGGGCATTTAGTATAAAGAAATATAAAGATAATATTGTGCATAAGGCAAAGGTAAAGGCGCTAAGTTTTAAACAATATAAAGTAAGTGCTGTGCATAGGGAACAGGTAAAGGCGTCAAGTTATAGGCAATATAAAGTAAGTGCTGTGCATAGGGAACAGGTAAAGGCGTCAAGTTGTAGACAATATAAAGTAAGTGCTGTGCGTAGGGAACAGGTAAAGGCATTTAGTGTTCGTAAATATCAGCATAATGTATTGCATAAAAGAAGAATGATTGAAATTAGTAAAAGTAAATACCGTTTAAATAAATTTCATCGAGACAACGTAAAAGCTGCAAGCATCAAGAAATATTGTGAAAACCCTGATCATAGGAGACGTGTTGCAGCTGATGTTAAACTAAAACGGCTTGTAAAGAAAGAGAAGACAGGGCAGTTTGAGTTTGTTGTGCAGCAGTTTTTAGACAAAGTGAAGGATGGGCCTGATTTGTTTGTTGTGTTTGCTACAGATTGTTGTTTAGACACCAGGTGCTGCACTGTAAACAGGAGGACTATAGCAAGAGGGAGACAGTAGCCTCAATAGCAGCAAACTGCATCACTGAGGTCTACTTGCATAAGTGTAATGGGGATTGTGATTTGCCATGTAATTTGTTAGACACAGCTCGGGGCAAGCTGTGGATTTGCCATAGTTGTCATTATAAGATCAACAGAGGTGAGGTGCCACCTGAGTGTTGGTCAAACAATTTAACAGTTCAGGCCGTCCCTCCTGAGCTGTCTTGTTTGAATAGTTTAGAGCAACATTTGATTGCTCTCCATATTCCTTTTATGAAGATGTTAGCTTTGCCTAAGGGGGGGCAAAATGGAGTACATGGTCCAGTGACCTGTGTTCCTGCTAACATCGTAGAGACCAGTAAGTTGTTGCCCCGTTCCAATATGGAGGGGTCTTTGTTAGCTGTAAAGTTGAAGCGCAAGTTGACCTATAAAGGTCACTATGAGTATCAGTTTGTTGATACTCTGCGCATTAGACAGGCCTTACAGTGTTTAAAACAAACCAATAGCCTTTATAAGGATATTGAGTTTAATGAGGCCTGGTTAAACGAGTTTCGTCAGGAACAGGAAGCTGAAGTTCCTGAGGCATCAGATACTGTAGACAGTGCTGATGCTGATGCAGCTGCAGCTGAGGATGAGGGTGAGCTTCTGCATGACAGACAGCAACATGGCATGTTTCAGGACACATGTCTCATGCCTGTTGATATTGGTCAGGAAGTTTTGGACCAATATTTTGACGACATTTTGAATGTCGCTCCAGCAGAAGGCAACAATCCTGTGAAGCTGCTGACTGACACATCGAATGAAGCTAAGTGTTTCCCTGTGCTTTTTCCACGGGGCAGAAACACTTACCATGAGCGTCGGTCGCATCGCTTGACTTTGTCGCGATACTTTAATAATCGAATTTTGCATGCAGATGGCAGGTTTGCGAATAATGTCGAGTACATTTTTTTTGCTCAATATATGTCCGAGGTAGAGCAGGTCGTATCTAACGTGTCCATTGCTCTACGTAAAGGGAAGGGGGGTCAAAGGTCCTACAAAGTCTCTGACATTTTAAGAAATGAGGACTCTTTGAAGCAGATGTTGGAGTTTGATGACGGTTATCGTTTTCTTAAGCCTATTAGAGGCACTCCAGCTTTTTGGCAGGGAGCACAGCGTGACCTTCTGGCCTGTGTGCGTCAGCTCGGGGTTCCCACCTGGTTTTGCTCTTTTAGTTCAGCAGATATGCGCTGGGGCAATCTGCTGTCCTGCATCTTGAAGCAGGAAGGTCGACCAGCCACTGTAGATGATCTACAGTGGGCTGATAAATGTGATTTGTTGCGTCGCAATCCTGTCACTGCAGCTCGCATGTTTGATTATAGGTGGCATTGTTTCCTCAAGGAGGTTTTGATGTCTCCATCTCACCCAATAGGTAAAATTAAAGATTACTTTTACCGGGTTGAGTTTCAGCAGCGAGGTTCTCCTCATGTCCATTGTTTGTTCTGGGTAGAGAACGCTCCGCTGATTGATCAGAACACTGATGAGGAGGTAGTTCAGTTCATTGATAAGTATGTTACTTGTGAACTACCATCATCAGATGGGGAGTTGCTGGACATTGTTACTACTGTTCAGCAACATTCGAAACGACATGCAAAGACTTGTAAAAAGAAAAAGACTGTCTGTCGTTTCAATTTCCCCAGGCCTGTGTCAGCTAGGACATTTATTAGCCGGCGAGAACCTGATGAGGAAGTCGAACCGTGCACTTGTCCTGTGACCCCAGCACCATGTGCGTGTCAGAAGCGGTTAGCTGACAAGCAGCGTAAAAAAGAACAGGCCAGGAAGACTCTGACAGCCATTAAGGAGGCTTTGTCAGATGAGAATAGCAGTTTTGATAGCGTTGAGCACCTGTTTGATCATTTAGGGATCACTCAGGAAGCTTTTGAAGACGCTTATAATAGCTGCGCTCGGAGCACTCAGGTCGTTTTGAAAAGGCAGGTTAATGAAACGTGGATTAACCATTACAGTAAGCCTTTGTTAAAATGCTGGAATGCCAACATGGACATCCAGTATGTTGTAGATGCATATGCCTGTATAGTTTATATCATTTCCTATATTTCCAAAGCTGAGCGGGAAATGGGGTTACTGCTGGGTAACACACATAAAGAGGCCTCTAAAGATGGTAATGTTAGTGCAAAAGAGGCTCTCAAGAAGTTAGGCAGTGTGTACCTGCACCATAGGGATGTGTCAGCCCAGGAGGCTGTTTACAGGCTTAGCAATATGCATCTCAAAGAGTGCTCCAGGAAGGTCATGTTCATTCCCACAGGGGACAGTACCGTTAGGATGAGTTTGCCTATAAGTGTGTTAAAACAGAAGGCATCCTCTGCGGCATCACATGAACTTAGTGGCGAAGACATGTGGATGACCAGCATTGTTGACCGGTACAGGAACAGACCTAATGATGATGTTTTCAGCGACATGTGTCTGGCTCAGTTTGTGTCTGAGTATCGTGTTCTCACTAAAAATGAGAAGTGTAAAGCTGCCATCAAGTTAAAAGGCAAGCATGGTTTTGTAGCAAAGAGAACACGGACACAGCCAGCTGTCGTTCGATATGCTCGCTTCTCTGAGACCAAAAGTCCAGAGTTGTTTCACCAGAGCATATTGCAGTTGTTCCTGCCGCATCGCACAGACTCCCAGCTAAAACCTGCTAACTGTGTAACCTTTGAAGAGTTTTACAATAACGGTTATGTGAGGTTTAGTGATGGGTCCAGGCATTCTGTGAAGTCTATTGTTAATTCAAATAGACGTCACTTTGAAATAGAAGCTGATGAGCTGGATAATGCTCAGAAGCGAGTTGATAATGAGGGTGTGTTAGAGGATGCCTGGTGCGAACTGTGTCCAGAAGCGGAGCTGGAGCGGTTAGAGTGCCTGCAGGAACTCAGGGAGAATCCACAGGTTGTGGATGAGCATCAGGAAAATATTCCTGATCTGTCTGTAAACAGGCAACAGGTCTCCCATTTAGAAAAGCGAAATAATGTCATGACCAGGCGCGAGGGCTTGACATTAATTCGCTCACTGAACGAGACCCAGATGTCCATTTTTATCGGGTCCGTCAGTGGTGTTTAGATCGAGTTGCGGGTAAAAAGCCAGAGCCACTCCATGTATTTATTACAGGTGGTGCTGGCACAGGCAAGAGCCATTTAATCAAAGCTATTCAGTATGAGGCCGGGAGGCTTTTGTCTACCGTTAGTCGTCATCCTGATAGCACATGTGTTTTATTATGTGCTCCGACAGGCATTGCTGCATATAATTTGAATGCAGCAACGATACACAACACATTTAGCATAGGGAAGAATGTGCGCTTGCCGTACACTCCTCTGGGGAAGAAAAGCTCAATTCTTTGAGAGCTAAGTTTAGTGATCTGCAGATTTTGATTATTGATGAGATCTCCATGGTAGATCATAACCTCCTGGCTTATATCCATGGACGGTTAAGGCAGATCAAACAAACAGGTGATTTCTCACCGTTTGGTAATGTGTGTGTACTGGCCGTCGGAGACTTTTATCAGCTGCCTCCCGTTAAAGGGAAATCGTTGTACACTGATGATGTGACTGTGAACCTTTGGTCCAGTTTATTTCAGGTTGTAGAGTTGACAACGATTGTAAGGCAGAAGGATAGTGCGTTTGCCGATTTGTTGAATCGGCTCAGAACTCGTACTAAAGGGACTGTGATGCTGAACAGTGACGTCGAAATATTGAAAAGTCGTGAAACAGGTGAAGTCCGCTCAGCTTTACATATTTTTGCCACAAATCAACAAGTAAATGAGCACAATGTTCAGCAGCTGTTTACAGCATGTCCCGAGTACGAGGAAATCCATGCCCAGGACTTTATTAATAGTAAAAGAACTGGGAAATTGGAGCTGATGAGTGGCCATCACAGCAAGACATCTAACACATGTTTGGATGAAAAGTTGCTGTTGGGTAAAGGCGCTCGAGTGATGTTGATAAAAAATGTTGACGTCACTGATGGTCTGGTGAATGGCGTATGTGGCACTGTCACTGATATTGTGTATCAGACTGGCTGTAAGTTTCCTCAAGTGGTGTTTGTAAAGTTTGACGATGACAAAGTTGGCACCCAGAGGAGGAAAAACAGTGCACATACCACACCAGTTGCAGCTGGCTCGACAGGGATTGAACCTGAAGAGGAACGAGCCACTGGTAAAGGTGGGATGCGCAGGCAATTTCCATTGAAACTTGCCTGGGCTTGTACTGCACATAAAACACAGGGCATTACTGTAGATGAGGCAGTGGTCTCTCTAAAAAAGATATTTGCTCCTGGACAGGCCTATGTCGCTTTGAGTCGTGTTACGACTCTATCGGGTTTGATAATTAGGGATTTTTCAGACAAGGCCATATTCTGTAATGACAGAATCAAGGATGCAGTTCAAAGCATGCCTCAGTTTTTAACTGAAAACATGGCCAGGCCTAACATGGAGTCAAATACTTTCTCTGTGTTTCTCATGAATGTGCAGGGTTTATCTGGACATGTTGCAGATTTGGCGTCATGTACACAGCATTTGCAGCTTAACTGTATTGCTGTGACAGAAACATGGCTGCCTGCAGATTCCTCACTGGAATCAGTCCAGATAAATGGGTTTAGTTTTTATAGTCATCCCCGCTCCACATCATATTGCAGCAATCACCCAGCACTGGCAGACCTGCAAGGGCAGCAACATGGTGGTGTTGGTTTGTATTGTTGTAATGGTTTAGTGGGTGATGTCATTCAGGCACCAAACGTGAACTTGGAGTGTTTGGTTTGGGCCTGTGACAGTCTGGACACAGTGTTGGCGGTGGTTTACCGACCGCCATCTTACCCTGTGTCCTTGTTTAAGGAGAATCTCAGCATGTTGCTTGACTGGTTAGAGTCCTTAGACAAGACTGTAGCTGTAATGGGGGATTTCAATGATGATGTTTTAACATCTTCATCGATTTGTACTTTTATGGTGGGGAAAGGGTTTGTGCAGCATGTGGCACAACCCACAACAGAGAGAGGCACACTCATTGACCATGTGTACATCAAAACAGTGGTTTATGATGTACAGTCACTAGTGTGGCCTGTTTATTTTAGTGATCATGAAGGCATTTTGTCTTCATTTAGGCTCAGCAGTGTTGATAGTGGGGGGGTCATTTGATTTTGTATAGTTTTAATTGTGTAGTATTGCGGCAGGTTTGTGTTATGTATGTGCGGATGTGTTGTTTTCCTTTTGCTGGCTCTCTGTCTGTCTTCTGTTTCAGGTGGTTCCTCCCTGTTCTACATGGACAGCAGAGCCAGAGTCATCTTTTTCAGTTTGTTTGTTTGATTTTTTTGAATGTTAGTATTTTTATAAGGAGTAGTATGTAAATAGTTCATATATAATGCTGTTAATGTTCTCTCTCTCAGCCCTGTTCCCATTCATGTTCATTAGTTCAAATTAATGTTCACATACTTCATGTATTTGGTGCTGTACATGTTCTCTCTCTCTCTGTTCTCTCTCTCTCTCTTTCTGTTCTCTATCGACCCTCTCTCTCTACCCCCATCCCCACCTCTCTCTTTTCAAACCCAACCGGTCGAGGCAGATGGCCGCCCACACTGAGCCTGGTTCTGCTGGAGGTTTCTTCCTGTTAAAAGGAAGTTTTTCCTCTCCACTGTTGCTTAATGCTTGCTCTTTGTGGGAGCTGTTGGGTCTCTCTCTTTGTGCAATAGTTCAAAATAAAAAAAAAGTTGTTTATAAAACAGAATACAGCCTTGACGTTTTATTTGACATTTGTGCCAGGTTACACCATGTGTTCCAAGTAGTAGAAATAATTATGATGATAAAAATGAGCTACAGCTATCTGTCAAATAGCATTACAACAGCTTGAGCTCTTATGCTTTAATGTTTAAATGATTCAATTAATATTCAACAATATATATGTATGCATGGGGAAAAAAGATTTTTTTCCCAAGACAACCATGTAAAATTTTGAGAGGAAGTACAATTGACACTCATGTTTGCTACACACTATCAACACTTGACGTCCTAAACCAACTGAGGAGAACAACCTGCTGGGAGTAATGAATAAAGGAGTGAAGCATGAAGTCACACTTGTCCATAAGGTGGAGCTGTTAGTCAAATCAAATATTCACATGTTAATATGTAAAGTGATGGACACTTATGATACAGGGGTTGACCATGATCACACATATCAAATTGTAACCAATGTGGGCAATGCATGATGGAGTTAAAACAACTTGATGTTCCATGGCGAAGGATCAAAAGTCACCATCACCATCATGGGCAGCCTGTAAGATGAAACAACAGAGGTCTCACTGTCAAGATTCATGAACTTGATCATAATGTGGCCTCAAAATGAACTGGATCAGGTCAACATTGTAGGATTGGTTGATGGTAAAAAATGTGGCATTTCCTGTTTCCACAGGGGGGCACCAGCTGCTTTAATATGCATAGCAAATCAACAGAAATGGCATCATCACAGCAGCCACACCCCTTGACATAGAGAAAAGCTTTTAATAACTTTGGATCACAAATGCCTAACCCTAACCAAATGTGAAGTTGATAAGACAAAATCTATAGGAGTTCATTAAAATACAAAAAAACTACAAATCAAAATGGCTGACTTCCTGTTTACATTTCACCATGATGCAAAGCGGGAAGAGAGGAGAAACCTGGAAAAAGTGGGAAAAAAGCAATGTTCTGTCAATCCACCAGGCGGCACTATGATGGTTACCAGATGTGGACAGGTGTGTTCAGTAGCAGACATTCAACATACATGTGAAGTGTGGAGCAAATGAAACAATGCCTGAAGGAATTACAGCAAGTTGATAGTTCATCCACCAGGTGGCACCACGAGCGTTGCCAGAGCTGGTCTGGTGCATTGAGGGGCAGACTTTCATCACACACGTGAAATTTGAAGCCAATGGGACAATGCATAATGGAGTTATGAGGATTTGATGTTCCATGGCGAGGCATGAGAAATGGCGGCGCCATAGCGGCCACGCCCCTTAATGTAGAGCAAAGCTTTTGATAACATTTAATCACAAAGGTGTTGAGATGATGTTCATGAAGTATGAAGTCGATCTGATAAAATCCCTAGGAGGACTTTGTTTAAGTATGTTGTGTAGAAATCACCAAAACTTGACCTTTGAGGTCAAATGGCTGACTTCCTGTTGACTTTAGAGCTTGGACCCAATAACCTTTTTAGTGCGTCTTGATGAGTTCTATCAGCCTACCGATTTTCATGCTTGTAGGTGAAACAGTTAGTTATTCAAGTTTAAAACATGATGAAATGGCAAAACAAACTAGACCATTAAAATCAAAATGGCGGACTTCCTGTTTGGTTCTGACCAGTGGTGCCAGAGACTTTTTTGTGCGTCTGGACAAGTTACACGTGTACCAATTTTCATGAGTGTACTCCAAAAAAACCCCTATGGGGAGGGGTTTTGAAAATGTCAAGGTGGCGCTGTTGAGGCATTTGGCCCCGCCCATGTGCCAGATTTCTATCACCGGGAGTACTTGCCATTCCTCATCTGTGTGCCAATTTTCATGAAGCTATGAGCGTATTAAAGGCATGAACAAACACCAAACATTTTGTTCTTGAATAATCGCAATTATAGCCACGCCCCTTGAGATAGAGAAAAGCTTTTAATAACTTTTGATCACAAAGGTCTTGAGATGATGGTCATAGAATATGAAATGGATCGGACGAAATCTCTAGGAGCAGTTAGTTCAAATAGGATGCGTGGAAATTGCGAAAAGTTGACAATAAAAATCAAGATGGCCGACTTCCTGTTTGGGTCCGACCATTGGTGCCAGAGACTTTTTTGTGCGTCTGGACAAGATAGACATGTGTACCAAGTTTCAACTTCCTACTCCAAAAAAACCCCTATGGGGAGGGGTTTTTGAAATTTTCAAGGTGGCGCTGTTGAGCCGTTTGGCCACGCCCATGGGCGAGCCACCTATCAAATGAAAGAGCTTGTCAGTCTCGACCTGCGTGCCAAATTTCACGTGGGTACAAGTTTGTCTAAGCCATCAAAAAGCCAATCGTAATTGGTGGCGAGGGATCGACAGTCGCTGCGCCGCCACATGGACGTCATTAGTCGTAGCTTGACAAGCTTAATAATGTAGCTTCACCACCTTGTCCGGCATGTATTAGAAGTGGAACGAAGTCGATGGGGTCAACTATGTGGTATTTATTGACGTTAGAGTAAAAGCTGCACACTTCCTGTTACCACCGGGGGGCGCTACGAGTGAGGTGGGAAGTCAATACATTGGAACGTTCAGGGCGGACCCATCGACATGTCCAGCAAGTTTGAAGCCGCTCGGACGAAGTATGTGGGCGTGAGAGCCGTTCCAAACGAAATTGCGAGAAAACAAAAATTCGCCAAACTTTGTGGGGTGCTAGCAGCCACGCCCTTTGACCTACAAACATTCTTTTAATAACTTTTCATGAGCATGGCCTCTAGATGACCTGTGCCAAAATTGAAGTCGATCGGGCGAAATCCCTAGGAGGAGTTTGTTCAAATACGAAAAAACTACAAATCAAAATGGCCGACTTCCTGTCGACATTTCACCATGACAATAAGAGGATTTTTTTTGCGTCTTGCCATGTTCTAAAAGCTCACAAAATTTCATGCATGTAGGTGAAACACATGGGCGGGGCTCGCATTTTCAAAATTTCAAGGGGGCGCTATTTCGCCATTTTGCGTCGACCATGTTCTGCGACCCTATCAGATGTAAATTTTGGGCCGTCCCAATGTGCATGTCGAAATTTGTGAGTTTTCGAGCATGGGAAAGCCTTGAAAAATGCGATTCATTTCGCGTAAGAATAATAATAAATAAAGTAAGAATAATAAACAGTACGATTACAATAGGGCCTTCGCCAGACGACTTGCCAGTCGTCGCTCGGGCCCTAATTAAAGCCGCAAGCGGCTGTGAACGGGCCCTCGCCACATGCGACCGCGGGTCCTCTGCATGTGGCCCTGCGAGCGAAACCGGATGTGGGCAGGCGTGTTCGGGGGCGGACCTTCATCACACACGTTAAGTTTGAAGTCACTGAGACAATGCATGATGGAGTTAGAAGGACTCGATGTTCCATGGCGAAGCATGAGAAATGGCGGCACCATAGCGGCCACGCCCCTTAACGTAGAGCAAAGCTTTTGATAAGTTTTGATCACAAAGGTCTTGAGATGATGTTCATGAAGTAAGAAGTCGATCCGATGAAATTCCTAGGAGGGGTTCTTTCAAATAGGAGGCGTGGAAATCACGAAAAGTTGACAATAAAAATCAAGATGGCCGACTTCCTGTTTGGTTGTGACCATCGGTGCAAGAGACTTTTTTGTGCGTCTGGACAAGATAGACATGTGTACCAAGTTTCAACTTCCTACTCCAAAAAAACCCCTATGGGGAGGGGCTTTTGAAATTTTCAAGGTGGCGCTGTTGAGCCGTTTGGCCCCGCCCATGGGTGTGCCGCCTATCAGATGAAAGAGCTCATCAGTCTTGACCTGCGTGTCAAATTTCACGTAGGTACGAGTTTGTTAAAGCCATGAAAAAGTCAATCGTAATTGGTGGCGAGGGATCGACAGTCGTGGCGCCGCCACACGGATGCCATTAGTCGTAGCTTGACAAGCTTCATAATGTAGCTCGACCATCTTGTTTTGCATGTATTAGAAGTGGAACGAAGTCGATGGGGTCAACTATGTGGTATTTATTGACATTAGAGTAAAAGCTGCACACTTCCTGTTACCACCGGGGGGCGCTATGAGTAAGGTGGGAAGTCAATACATCGGAACGTTCAGGGCGGAGACATCGTCATGTCCAGCAAGTTTGAAGCTGCTCTGATGAAGTATGTGGGCGTGAGAGCCGTTCGAAACAAAATGGCGGGAAAACGAAAATTCGCCAAAATTTGTCGGGCCCTAGCAGCCACGCCCTTTGACCTACAGACATTCTTTTGATAATATCTGATCAGCATGGTCTCTAGATGACCTGTACCAAAATTGAAGTCGCTCGGGCAAAATCCCTAGGAGGAGTTCGTTCCAATATTGATAAACTACAAATCAAAATGGCCGACTTCCTGTCGACATTTCACCATGATGATAAGAGGATTTTTTTTGCGTCTTGCCATGTTCTAAATGCTCACCGAATTTCATGCATGTAGGTCAAACACAGAGGCGGGGCTCGCATTTTGAAAATTTCTAGGGGGCGCTATTTCGCCATTTTGCGTCGACCCTGTGCGACGACCCCAAAATATCGAATTTTTGCGCAGTCTGGACACATGCGCCAATTTTCCTGACTTTTCGAGCATGGGAAAGTCCCCAAAAATGCAGTCGTTGACGAGTAAGAATAATAATAATAATTAAAGCCGCAAGCGGCTGTGACGGGCCCTCGCCACATGCGGCCGCGACCCACGCCCCGCCGGCCTTCTGCACGGCCTCAGATCATTCGTTCCCTGCGGCCCCTGCGGCCCCCACGGCCCCCGAGTCCCCTGTGACCTTGAGGCACCCGTGCTCTGCGGCCCCTGAGTCCCCTGCAACTCCTCAGAAGCAATATATGATGCGAAGCCTGCGAAGCTAGTTCAGGCAGACAACTCAAGCTGAGCCCGTCCTGATCAGCTGATCAGTCACGTGCTCCCCTCAACCAAATAGGGCGGGTTATTTAAACCCACCCAGCTTACCTGCTCTACTGCTGGTGCTGCTGGTACTGCTGGTACCCTTGCTGCTGCTACTGCTGCTGCTCATGCTGCTGCTGCTGCTGCTGCTGCTGCTACTGCTGCTACTACCCCTGCTGCCCATGAGGTTTTGCAAACCCACCACCTGCCCAGCATCCACCTGTGGGCTCTGTCTCTATGATCCCCTGCGGGGGTCTGCTTTCATTCCCTGTTAGGTCTGTCAAACAGATCATTATTCACGGAATGAATAACTGAGACAGAGCCTGACGCCAAACCTGCTGCAGCCATGCTCAAGGATAGGCTACCTATGCTGTGCTTCAGCTCGCTGTGCTTCAGCTTGCTTATGTCCAATAAATTTTTTATTCTCATTTCAGAGTTGTCTGACTGAAATAAGTGAAATGAAGCTTAGTGAAAGTTTGATCAGGAAGACTATCTCTTTAAGCATGTTCACTCAGTCTATTTTATCTCTCTCGCTTTTGTCTTGATCCACCCCTCATCACTTCTCCTCATCCAATCCCAATCCATTACATTTTCTGCTTCTTCAATCAGCTGTCATGTTTAAAAGTGCTTTCTCTCTACTCTCATCCAGCTGTCATCCAGCACATGAAATCTCTCAACCCACCTCCTCCCCTTCACCTCCTCGACATCTAGGCCATCTCCATCTTCAGCCAGAGGCTTCCATGTCAGGAGGCGTCATCCCTACCACCATTGGTGTCTGGGCCTGGGGGAAGTCCTCTTCAGATAGAACCTTCACATCCATCAGTCTCTCTTCTAAGCTGATCCATTCCCTGGGGCCTAAGCGTCAAAATTATTTGTACACTGTGGGGATTCATCAACCTGATTGTTACATGGCCACAAAATAGAGAGGATGAGGTCAGGAGGTTGGGGTTGGTGTTAGCCAATGTAAAACGTGGCTTTTCCTGTTTCCACAAGGTGGCGCCATGAGTGAGGTCACCTATGAGCACGTGGAGGTGGTCAGGGTGAGGCTCTTATCATCTCCATAAATTTTGAAGCAGTTTGGACCAAGTATGTGGGAGAGAGAGCTGCTGGAATATGCCTGGCAAGGCATCAGAAGTGGCGGCATCGTAGTGGCCACGCCCCTTGACATAGAGAAAAGCTTTTCAGAACTTTTGATCACAAAGGTCTTGAGATGATGATCACACAATATGAAGTCAATAAGATGAAAACCCTAGGAGAGGGTTGCTAAATATGTTGTGTAGAAATCCCCAAAACGTGACCTTTGAGGTCAAATGGCTGACTTCCTGTTGACTTTAGAGCTTGGACCCAATTACCTTTTTTGTGTGTCTTGATGAGTTCTATCAGCCTACCGAATTTCATGCTCGTAGGTGAAACACACGCAAAGTTATTCAAGTTTCAAACATGATGAAATGGCCCAAAAAACGAGACCATTAAAATCAAGATGGCGGACTTCCTGTTTGGTTCCGACCATGGGTGTAAGAGACTTTTTTGTGCGTCTAGACACCTTACACACGTGTACCAATTTTCATGTTGCTACTCCAAAAAAACCCCTATGGGGAGGGGTTTTTGAAAATTTCAAGGTGGCGCTGTTGAGGCGTTTGGCCCCGCCCATGGGCGAGCTGCATATCAGATGAAAGAGCTCATCAGTCTTGACCTGTATATCAAATTTCATGTAGATACGAGCTCGTTAAAGCCATCAAAAAGCCAAACGTAATTTCACGACGAAAGGTCGATAGTCGTCGCACCGCCACACGGACGCGGTTGGTCGTAGCTTCACGGCGTTAATAGTGAAGCTTCACCAACTTGTTCTGCATGTACTGGAAGTGGAATGAAGTCGATGGTGTTAACTATGTAGTATTTATACATGTTGGAGTAAAAGGTGGACATTTCCTGGTGCCAACAGGGGGCGCTATGAGTAAGGTGGGAAGTCAATATATCAGAATGTTCAGGGCGAAGCCCTCATCATGTCCAGCAAGTTTGAAGCTGCTAGGACCAAGTATGTGCGCGTGAGAGCCATTCGAAATTTGATTGCGAGAAATCGAAATTTGCCAAATTTTGTCGCCCCCTAACAGCCACGCCCTTTAACCTACCGACATTCTTTTAATAACGTTTGATCATCATTGGCAGTAGATGGTCTGTACCAAATTTGAAGTCAATCGGGTGTAATCTCTAGGAGTGGGACTTGAAATACGAAAAAAATTCAATTCAAAATGGCGGACTTCCTGTTTGGTTTTGACCAATACAACCTTAGACTTTTTTGTCCGTCTCACTCTCGTCCACATGTGTACCAAGTTCAAAGCTGCTAGGAACACGTATGTGGGCGTGAGAGCAGTTTGAAATATTGTAGAAAATGGGGTTCATTTGTTGCCCCCTAGTGGCCACGCCCTTTGACCTAACGACATTCTTTGAACAACCAGCAATTTGGATACTTAGCCGAAGATCTGTACCAAATTTGAAGTCAATCGGGTGAAATCCCTAGGAGGAGTTCGTTTTGAGCGTCAAAACTTCACCTCAAAATGGCCGACTTCCTGTCGGGTTTTGGACGGGTCTGTAATGAACTTTTTCGTAGATCTCTATGATATACATACATGTATTGATTTTCGTCCATTTACGCCAACTGTCCTATGGACTTTTCCAAAATATTCAAGGGGGCGCTATTGAGCCATTTTGCCCCGCCTATGTGCAAGACCACTAAAATATCAAATTTTTCGCGTGAACGCTTGAAAATAGAGAAATCCGTGAGTTTTCCAGTATGGGAAAGGGGCCAAATTGGGGCATGAAGTGTCGTTAAAATAATAATAATAATAATTAAAGCTGCAAGCAGCTGTGACGGGCCCTCGCGACCATGCGGCCGCGACTCACGCCCCGCCGGCCGTCTGCACGGCCTCAGGTCATTCGTTCCCTGCGGCCCCTGCGGCCCCCGAGTCTCCTGCGACCCCGAGGCACCCGTGCTCTGCGGCCCCCACGGCCCCCGAGTCCCCTGTGTCCTTGAGGCCCCCGTGCTCTGCGGCCCCTGAGTCCCCTGCAACTCCTCAGAAGCAATATATGATGCGAAGCCTGCGAAGCTAGTTCAGGCAGACAACTCAAGCTGCGCCCGTCCTGATCAGCTGATCAGTCACGTGCTCCCCTCAACCAAATATAGGGTTATTTAAATTCACCCAGCTTACCTGCTCTCCCCTGGCTTGCTGCCGATGCTGCTTCTGTTCTCTGCTGCTGGTACTGCTGGTACCCTTGCTGCTGCTACTGCTCGTGCTGCTGGTACTGCTGGTACCCTTGCTGCTGCTACTGCTGCTGCTGCTGCTGCTGCTGCTACTGCTGCTACTACCCCTGCTGCCCATGAGGTTTTGCAAACCCACCACCTCCCCAGCATCCACCTGTGGGCTCTGTCTCTATGATCCCCTGCGGGGGTCTGCTTTCATTCCCTGTTAGGTCTGTCAAACAGATCATTATTCAGGGAATGAATAACTGAGATAGAGCCTGACGCCAAACCTGCTGAAGCCATGCTCAAGGATAGGCTACCTATGCTGTGCTTCAGCTCGCTGTGCTTCAGCTTGCTTGTGTCCAATAAATTTTTTATTCTCATTTCAGAGTTGTCTGACTGAAATAAGTGAAATGAAGCTTAGTGAAAGTTTGATCAGGAAGACTATCTCTTTAAGCATGTTGACTCAGTCTATTTTATCTCTCTCGCTTTTGTCTTGATCCACCCCTCATCACTTCTCCTCATCCAATCCGAATCCATCACATTTCTGCTTCTTCAATCAGCTGTCATGTTTAAAAGTGCTTTCTCTCTACTCTCATCCAGCTGTCATCCAGCACATGAAATCTCTCAACCCACCTCCTCCCCTTCACCTCCTCAAGATCCAGTTCTTCTCCATCTTCAGCCAGAGGCTTCCATGTCAGGAGGCATTATCCCTACCACCATTGGTGTCTGGGCCTGGGGGAAGTCCTTTTCAGCTAGAAGCTTCACATTCATCAGTCTGTCTTCTAAGCTGATCTACTCCTTGGGGCCTAAGCACCAAAATTATTTGTACACAATAAATGTCTTTCTGCATGACATCCTGCCTTATTCCATTCTTAATAGTCTGTCCTGATTGAAATGTGAACAAAAGTCTGTAAAGACTTACTTCCTGCTTTCAGTAGGTGGCGTGTAAGTGTTACCCTCATCACACACGTCAAGTTTGACCTGAATCGGCCAATGCATGTTAAAGTTATGCCAAGGTGAAGGTTCATCCACCAGGTGGCGCTAAGAGCATAACTAAATGTATGCATTTACATTCAGGGGCCATCCCTGATCACACACGTCAAGTTTGACCTGAATCGGGCAATGCATGTTAAAGTTATGGCAAGGTGAAGGTTCATCCACCAGGTGGCGCTAGAAGCGCAACCAGACATAGGCAGTCGCGTTCAGGGGCCAACCCTCATCACACATGTGAAGTTTCAAGCAAATCAGACAATGCATGTTGGATTTATAAGGAGTTGATGTTCCATGGTGAGGGATAGAAAGCCGCCACTGCTTCCACGGGCAGCCTGTCACATGAGACAAGGCTTGTTTCACTCTGGGGATTCATCAACCTGATTGTCACATGGCCACAAAATAGAGATGATGAGGTCAGGAGGTTGGGGTTGATGTTAGTCAATGTAAAATGTGGCTTTTCCTGTTTCCACAAGGTGGCGCCATGAGTGAGGTCACCTATGAGCATGTGGAGGCGGTCAGGGTGAGGGTCTTATCATGTCCATAAATTTTGGAGCAGTTTGGACCAAGTATGTGGGAGAGAGAGCTGCTGGAATATGCATGGCGAGGCATCAGAAATGGCGGCATCGTATCGGCCACGCCCCTTGACATAGAGAAAAGCTTTTCAGAACATGTGATCACAAAGGTCTTGAGGTGATGGTCATACAATATGAAGTCAATTAGATGGAATCCCTAGGAGGAGGGTGTTTAAATATGTTGTGTAGAAAAAAACGGAACTTGACCTTTGAGGTCAAATGGCAGACTTCCTGTTGACTTTACAGCTTCGAACCTGACAATTTTTTTGTTCGTCTTGATGAGTTCTATCAGCCTACCGAATTTCATATTTGTAGGTGAAACACACACAAAGTTATTCAAGTTTCAAACATGGTGTGGAAATGGCCAAAAACACTAGACCATTAAATTCAAGATGGCGGACTTCCTGTTTGGTTGCGACCATGGGTGTAAGAGACTTTTTTGTGCGTCTCGGTATCTTACACATGTGTACCAATTTTCATGTTGCTACTCCAAAAAAACCCCTATGAAGAGGGGTTTTTGAAAATTTCAAGGTGGCGCTGTTGAGCTGTTTGGCCCCGCCCATGGGCAAAGGCCCTATCAGATGTGAGAGCTCACCATTCTTGACCTGTGTATCAATTTTCAAGAGGATTCGGGCTTGTTAAAGCTGTTTAAAGGCCAAACGTAATTGGCGGCGAGGGATCGCTATTCGTGGCGGCGCCATTAGTCATAGCTTCACAACGTCCATAACGTAGCTTCACCAACTTGTTCTGCATGTACTAGGAGTGGAACGAAGTTGTTCGGGTCAATTGTGTAGGATTTATACGTGTTAGAATGAAGCTGGACACTTCCTATTACCACTGGGGGGCGCTATGAGTAAGGTGGGAAGTTAATATATCGAGCCGTTCAGGGCGGAGCCGTCATCATGTCCAGCAAGTTTGAAGCTGCTCGGACCAAGTATGTGGGCGTGAGAGCCGTTCGAAATTTCGTGGCGCCTCAAAGACACATCATCGCACTTTGCGGCCATGCCACAGGGACACCGTTGCAGGAAACTTCACAGCGGTCGTCTTGCAGCTCCACCAACTTGTTGAGCATCTATTAGAGCAGAAATGAAGTGAATAGGGCCATCTCTGTCACATTGGCTGCAGGCAAAGTAACAAGTGGTCATTTCCTGTTACCAGCGGGGGGCGCTATGAGTAAGGTGGGAAGTTAATATATCAGGGCGTTCAGGGCGCAGCCATCATCATGTCCAGCAAGTTTGAAGCTTCTCGGATAAAGTGTTTGGGCGTGAGAGCCGTTCAAAGCCGATGGTGAAAAACAGGAAAATTCGCCAAAATCTGGCACGCCCTTACAGCCACGCCCTTTGACCAACAAAAATTCCTTCGATAACTTTTCATCAGCATGGTCTCTAGATGACCTGTACCAAAATTGAAGTCGATAGGGCGCAATCCCTAGGAGGAGTTCGTTCAAATACCAATGGTGGAAATCGGCAAAACGTGAAAGGTCACGCCATAATGGCGGACTTCCTGTTGGGTTTAGGGCTTCGCTCCAAGAGACTTTTTCGTGCGTCTTGGCATGTTCTATAAGCTCACCAAATTTCATGCATGTAGGTCAAACACGGCCGAGGGGCCCACACTTTCAAAAATTCAAGGGGGCGCCATTTCCCCATTTTGCCCCGCCCTGATTGCAGGTTGCCAAAATGTTAAATTTTTCACCAGACTGGACGCGTGTGCCAAATTTCGTGAGTTTTCGAGGTCGGGAAAGGGGTCAAATTGGACTTAACGCGTTCGAAATAATAATAATAATAATAATTAAAGCCGCAAGCGGCTGTGAACGGGCCCTCGCCACATGCGACCGCGGGCCCCTGCGGCTCGGGGAGGGCCCTGTGGGTCGGGGAGGGCCCTGCGGCTCGGGGAGGCCGCGGCCCGTAGCTGGAGAGGAGAGGAGAAACCCGGGAAAAATGGGAAAAATGCAATGTTCCCTTCATCCACCGGGTGGCGCTATGAGCGTTGCCAGACCTGGTAAGGTGTATTGAGGGGCAGAGACTCATCACACGTGAAGTTTGGAGCAAATCGGACAATGCATTAAGGAGTTACAGCACGTTGACGGGTCATCCACCAGGTGGCGCTGCGAGCGCAACCAGATGTGGTCAGGTGTGTTAAGGGGCGGGCCTTGGTCACACATGTGAAGTTTGAAGTCACTGACACAATGCATGATGGAGTTATAAGGATTTGATGTTCCATGGCGAGGCATGAGAAATGGCGGCGCCATAGCGGCCACGCCCCTTAACGTAGAGCAAAGCTTTTTATTAACGTTTGATCACAAAGGTCTTGAGATGATGTTCATGAAGTATGAAGTCGATCCGATGAAATCCCTAGGAGAATTTTGTTTAAGTATGTTGTGTAGAAATCACCAAAACTTGACCTTTGAGGTCAAATGGCGGCCTTCCTGTTGACTTTAGAGCTTTGGACCCCCGACCTTTTTTGTGCGTCCTGATGAGTTCTATCAGCCTACTGATTTTCATGCTCATAGGTGAAACACACGCAAAGTTATTTACGTTTCAAACATGATGAAATGGCCAAAAGAAGTAGAGCATTAAAGTCAAAACAGCGGAAAATCACCAAAACTTGACCTTTGAGGTCAAATGGCGGACTTCCTGTTGACTTTAGAGCTTTGGACCCCCCGACCTTTTTTGTGCGTCCTGATGAGTTCTATCAGCCTACCGATTTTCATGCTCATAGGTGAAACACACGCAAAGTTATTTACGTTTCAAACATGATGAAATGGCCAAAAGAAGTAGAGCATTAAAGTCAAAACAGCGGAAAATCACCAAAACTTGACCTTTGAGGTCAAATGGCGGACTTCCTGTTGACTTTAGAGCTTTGGACCCCTGACCTTTTTTGTGCGTCCTGATGAGTTCTATCAGCCTACCGATTTTCATGCTCATAGGTGAAACACACGCAAAGTTATTTACGTTTCAAACATGATGAAATGGCCAAAAGAAGTAGAGCATTAAAGTCAAAACGGCGGAAAATCACCAAAACTTGACCTTTGAGGTCAAATGGTGGACTTCCTGTTGACTTTACAGCTTCGAACCTCCTACCTTTTTTGTGCGTCTTGATGAGTTCTATCAGCCTACCGATTTTCATGCTCGTAGGTGAAACACATGCAAAGTTATTCACGTTTCAAACATGATGAAATGGCCAAAAAAAGTAGACCATTAAAATCAAAATGGCGGGCTTCCTTTTTGGTTCTGACCAGTGGTGCCAGAGACTTTTTTGTGCGTATGTACATGTTACACACGTGCACCAATTTTCATGTTGCTACTCCAAAAAAACCCCTATGGGGAGGGGCTTTTGAAAATTTCAAGGTGGCGCTGTTGAGGCATTCTGCCCCGCCCATGTGCCAGACTTGTATCACCGGGGAATACTTGTCACTCCTCACATGTGTACCAATTTTCATGAAGCTATGAGCATATTAAAGGCATGAACAAACACTAAACATTTTGTTGTTGAATAATCGCAATTACAGCCACGCCCCTTGAGATAGAAAAAATCTGCGAACACGTTTTGATCACAAAGGTCTTGAGATGATGGTCATACAATATGAAGTCGATCGGACGAAATCCCTAGGAGGAGTTCGTTCAAATACGAGTCGTGGAAATTGCGAAAAGTTGGCAATAAAAATCAAGATGGCCGACTTCCTGTTTGGTTCTGACCATTGGTGCAAGAGACTTTTTTGTGCGTCTGGACAAGATAGACATGTGTACCAAGTTTCAACTTCCTACTCCAAAAAAAGCCCTATGGGGAGGGGTTTTTGAAAATTTCAAGGTGGCGCTGTTGAGGCGTTTGGCCCCGCCCATGGGCGTGCCGCATATCAAATGAAAGAGCTCGTCAGTCTTGACCTGCGTGCCAAATTTCATGTGGGTACGAGTTCCTTAAAGCCATCAAAAAGTCAAACGTAATTTTACGACGAAGGGTCGTTAGTCGTTGTACCGCCACACGGACGCCATTGGTCGTAGCTTCACGCCATTCATAATGTAGCTTCACCAACTTGTTCTGCATGTACTGGAAGTGGAATGGAGTTGATGGGCTTAACTATGTAGTATTTATACATGTTGGAGTAAAAGCTGTACATTTCCTGTTGCCAACAGGGGGCGCTATGAGTAAAGTGGGAAGTCAATATATCAGGACGTTCAGGGCGAAGCCCTGATCATGTCCAGCAAGTTTGAAGCTGCTAGGACCAAGTATCCGCACGTGAGAGCCGTTCGAAGTTTGATAACGAGAAATCGAAATTTGCCAAATTTTGTCACCCCCTAGCAGCCACGCCCTTTGACCTATCAACATTCTTTTAATACCTCTTCATTAGGATGGAGAGTAGATGATCTGTAGTAAATTTGAAGTCAATCAAGCGAAATCTGTAGGAGTAGGACTTCAAATACGAAAAAAATTCAATTCAAAATGGCGGACTTCCTGTTGACATTTCACCATGACATAGGCCGACTTTTTTGTGCGTCTCACTCACGTACACATGTGTATCAAGTTTGAAGCTGCTAGGATCAAGAATGTGGGCGTGAGAGCAATTTGAAATATTTTAGCGAATAAGCTAAATTTGTCGCCCCCTAGCGGCCACACCGTTTG
This sequence comes from Caranx melampygus, assembly GCA_019059645.1. NCBI lineage: Eukaryota > Metazoa > Chordata > Actinopteri > Carangiformes > Carangidae > Caranx > Caranx melampygus. The sequence goes on from JAFELL010001091.1 coordinate 164,190, forward strand.
ACCTACAGAAATTCTGCGAATAACTTTTAATGTCGATACTTAGCCGATGATCTGTACCAAATTTGAAGTCAATCGGGTGAAATCCCTAGGAGGAGTTCGTTTTGAGCGTGAAATATTCAAATCAAAATGGCCGACTTCCTGTCGGGTTTCGGACGGGTCTGTAATGAACTTTTTTGTAGATCTCTATGATATACATACATGTACCGATTTTCGTCCATTTACGCCAACTTTCCTATGGACTTTTTCAAAATATCCTAGGGGGCGCTATTTCGCCATTTTGCCACGCCTATGTGCAAGACCACCAAAATATCGAATTTTTTCAGTGAACGCTTGAAAATAGAAAAATCTGTGAGTTTTTGAGCATGGGAAAGGGGCCAAATCGGGGTTTAAAGACGCGGAAAAATAATGAAAATCCCTCCAAACGAATAACAATAGGGTCCTCGTCGAGGACGACGCTGTCGTCCGCTCGGGCCCTAATTAAAGCCGCAAGCGGCGTTGACGGGCCCTCGCGGTACCGACGCTCCGCCGCGCACACGCCCCGCCATGCCCACGCCGTGATGACCCACGCCGTGCCGTACCCACTGCCCTTTGCGTAACAGCCCCTGTGGCCCCAGAGGCACCTGCAGGTGCGTTCAGGGGCCAGCCCTCATCACACATGTCAAGTTTCAGCCAAATCTGCCAATGCACAATAGAGTAATGACAAAGTGAAGGCTCATCCACCAGGTGGCGCTAGAAGCGCAACCAGACATGGGCAGTTGCGTTCAGGGGCTAACCCTCATCACACATGGGATGTTTCAAGGAAATCAGATAATGCATGATGGATTTATGAGGAGTTGCTGTCTGTGGCGAGGGATCCAAAGCCGTCACTGCTTCCACGGGCAGCCTGTCACATGACACAGGGCTTGTGCCACTGTGGTGATTCATCAACCTGATTGTCACAAGGCCACAAAATACAGAAGACCAGGTCAAAAGGTTGGGGTTGGTGTTTGTCAATTTAAAATATGGCATTTCCTGTTTCCACAAGGTGGCGCCATGAGTGAGGTCACATATGAGCACGTGGAGGTGGTCAGGGTGAGGCTCTTATCATCTCCATAAATTTGAAGCAGTTTGAACCAAGTATAGGGGAGAGATCTCAAGGACACATCATAGCACTTTGTGCGATGCCACGGGGATGCTGTTACAGGAAACTTCACAGCGGTCGTCCTGCAGCTCTACCAACTTGTTGAGCATCTATTAGAGCAGAAATGAAGTGAATAGGGCCATCTCTGACACATTGGCTGCAGGCAAAGTAACAAGTGGTCATTTCCTGTTACCAGCGGGGGTGCTATGAGTAAGGTGGGAAGTTAATATATCAGGGCGTTCAGGGCGCAGCCATCATCATGTCCAGCAAGTTTGAAGCTGCTCGGATAAAGTATTTGGGCGTGAGAGCCGTTCAAAAACAGGATAATTCGCCAAAATCTGGCACGCCCTTACAGCCACGCCCTTTGACCTACAGACATTCTTTTGATAACTTTTGATCAGCATGGTCTCTAGATGACCTGTACCGAAATTGAAGCCGGTCGGGCGAAATCCCTAGGAGGAGTTCGTTCAAATACCAATGGTGGAAATCGACAAAACGTGACCAATGAAATCAAAATGGCGGACTTCCTGTTTGGTTCTGACCATTGGTGCAAGAGACTTTTTTGTGCGTCTGGACACGTTACACATGTGTACCAAGTTTCATGTTGCTACTCCAAAAAAACCCCTATGGGGAGGGGTTTTTGAAAATTTCAAGGTGGCGCTGTTGAGGCATTTGGCCCCGCCCATGGGCGACCTGCATATCAGATGAAAGAGTTCGTCAATCTCGACATGTGTATCAAATGTCATGTGGATACGAGTTTGTTAAAGCCATCAAAATGCCAAACGTAATTTCACGATGAAGGGTCGATAGTCGTCGCACCGCCACACGTACGCCATTGGTCGTAGCTTCGTGCCATTCATAATGTAGCTTCACCAACTTGTTCTGCATGTACTGGAAGTGGAATCAAGTTGATGGGGTTAACTATGTAGTATTTATACATGTTGGAGTAAAAGGTGGTCATTTCCTTTCGTAAACAGGGGGCGCTATGAGTAAGGTAGGAAGTTAATATATCAGGATGTTCAGGGCAACGCCCCCATCATGTCCAGCAAGTTTGAAGCTGCTAGGATCAAGTATGTGCACGTGAGAGCCGTTCGAAGTTTGACAGCGAGAAATCGAAATTCGCCAAATTTTGTCGCCCCCTAGCAGCCACGCCCTTTGACCTATCGACATTCTTTTAATACCTCTTCATTAGGATGGAGAGTAGATGATCTGTAGCAAATTTGAAGTCAATCAAGCGAAATCTCTAGGAGTAGGACTTCAAATACGAAAAAAATTCAATTCAAAATGGCGGACTTCCTGTTGACATTTCACCATGACATAGGTTGACTTTTTTGTGCGTCTCACTCACGTACACATGTGTACCAAGTTTGAAGCTGCTAGGATCAAGTATGTGCATGTGAGAGCAAAAAGAAATTTTAAAGCTAGCATAAAAACTTTGTCGCCCCCTAGCAGCCACATTCTTTCACCTGCCGAAATCCTTTTGATGCGCTTTTGATTGGCATCGTCTCTACATGATCTGTGCCAAATTTGAAGTTGATTGGGCGATATCCCTAGGAGGAGCGCGTTCGCAGCGTAAAACTTTCAAATAAAAATGGCGGACTTCCTGTTGAGTTTTGGGGGGTCTTTCTATGGACTTTTTTGCTCATCTGAGTATACTACACTTGTGTACCGATTTTCATCTGCTTTTGCGATCTCACCTATGGACTTTTTTGAAATTTTCAAGGGGGCGCTGTTTCTCCATTTTGTCCTGCCCATGTGCAACGACCATAAAATATCAAATTTTTCGTGTGAGCGCAATGTTTTCCAGAATTCCGTGAGTTTTTGAGCATGGGAAAGGCTCCAAAAATGCGATTCTTTCGAAAAAAAATAATAATAATAATTAAAGCCGCAAGCGGCGTTGACGGGCCCTCGCGGTACCGACGCTTGATCGCGGCCACGCCCCACCGTACCCACTGCCCATTGCGTAATAGCCCCTGTGGCCCCAGAGTCACCTGCAGGTGCGTTCAGGGGCCAACCCTCATCACACGTGTCAAGTTTCAGCCAAATCTGCCAATGCACGATGGAGTAACGACAAGGTGAATGATCATCCACCAGGTGCCGCTAAGAGCACAACCAAATGTGTGCAGTTACATTCAGGGGTCGTCCGTGATCACACACGTCAAGTTTGGGCTGAATCGGGCAATGCATGTCAAAGTTATGACAAGGTGAAGGCAGATCCACCAGGTGGCGCTAGAAGCGCAACCAGACATGGGCAGTTATGTTCAGCGACCAACCCTCATCACACATGTGAAGTTTCAAGCAAATCAGACAATGCATGATGGATTTATGAGGAGTTGATGCTCTGTGGCGAGGGATCCGAAGCCGCCACTGCTTCCACGGGCAGCCTGTCACATGACACAAGGCTTGTGTCACTGTGGTGATTCAGTCTTGACCTGTGTATCAATTTTCAAGACGGTTCAAGCTTGTTAAAGCCATTTCAAGGCCACACGTAATTGGTGGCGAGGGATCACTGTTCATTGCAACGCCATTAGTCGTGGCTTCACAACGTCCATAACGTAGCCTCACCACCTTGTTCTGCATGTACTAGGAGTGGAACGAAGTTGTTGGGGTCAATTGTGTAGGATTTATACGTGTTAGAATGAAGCTGGACACTTCCTGTTACCAGCGGGGGGCGCTATGAGTAAGGTGGGAAGTTAATATATCAGGGCGTTCAGGGCGCAGCCATCATCATGTCCAGCAAGTTTGAAGCTGCTCGGATAAAGTATTTGAGCGTGAGAGCCGTTCCAAAAACAGGATAATTCGCCAACATCTGGCACACCCTTACAGCCACGCCCTTTGACCTGCAGACATTCTTTTGATAACTTTTCATCATCGTGGTCTCTAGATGACCTGTACCGAAATTGAAGCCGATCAGGCATAATCCCTAGGAGGAGTTCGTTCAAATACCAATGGTGGACATCAGCAAAACGTGACCAATGAAATCAAAATGGCGGACTTCCTGTTTGGTTCTGACCATTGGTGCAAGAGACTTTTTTGTGCGTCTGGACACGTTACACATGTGTACCAAGTTTCATGTTGCTACTCCAAAAAAACCCTATGGGGAGGGGTTTTTGAAAATTTCAAGGTGGCGCTGTTGAGGCATTTGGCCCCGCCCATGAGTGAGCTGCATATCAATTGAAAGAGCTCGTCAGTCTCGACATGTGTATTAAATATCATGTGGATACGAGTTCGTTAAAGCCATCAAAATGCCAAACGTAATTTCACGACGAAGGGTCGATGGTCGTTGCACCGCCACACGGACGCCGTTGGTCGTAGCTTCAGGACATTCATAATGTAGCTTCACCAACTTGTTCTGCATGTACTGGAAGTGGAATGGAGTTGATGGGGTTAACTATGTAGTATTTATACATGTTGGAGTAAAAGATGGTCATTTCCTTTCGTAAACAGGGGGCTATGAGTAAGGTAGGAAGTTAATATATCAGGACGTTCAGGGCGACGCCCTCATCATGTCCAGCAAGTTTGAAGCTGCTAGGATCATGTATGTGCACGTGAGAGCCGTTCGAAGTTTTACAGCGAGAAATCGAAATTTGCCAAATTTTGTCGCCCCCTAGCAGCCACGCCCTTTGACCTATCGACATTCTTTTAATACCTCTTCATTAGGATGGAGAGTAGATGATCTGTAGCAAATTTGAAGCTAATCAAGCGAAATCTGTAGGAGTAGGACTTCAAATACAAAAAAACTTCAATTCAAAATGGCGGACTTCCTGTTGACATTTCACCACGACATAGGCCGCCTTTTTTGTGCGTCTCACTCACGTACACATGTGTACCAAGTTTGAAGCTGCTAGGATCAAGTATGTGCGTGTGAGAGCAAAAGGAAATTTTAAAGCTAGCATAAAAACTTTGTCGCCCCCTAGCGGCCACATTCTTTCACCTGCCGAAATCCTTTTGATGCGCTTTTGATTGGCATCGTCTCTACATGATCTGTGCCAAATTTGAAGTCGATTGGGCGATATCCCTAGGAGGAGCGCGTTCGCAGCGTAAAAATTTCAAATCAAAATGGCGGACTTCCTGTTGAGATTTGGGGGTCTTTCTAGAGACTTTTTTGCTCATCTGAGTATAATACACTTGTGTACCGATTTTCGTTTGCCTACGCGATCCAACCTATGGACTTTTTCGGAATTTTCAAGGGGGCGCTGTTTCACCATTTTGTCCTGCCCATGTGCAACGACCATAAAATATCAAATTTTTCGTGTGAGCGCAATGTTTTCCAGAATTCCGTGAGTTTTTGAGCACGGGAAAGGCTCCGAAAATGCGTTTTTTTAGGCTTTAAAATAATAATAATAATAATAATAATAATAATAAACATTACGATTACAATAGGTCCCTCGGGACGACTTCGTCGTACCGCTCGGGCCCTAATAACCAACGCGATTACAATAGGTCCCTCGGGACGACTTCGTCGTCTCGCTCGGGCCCTAATAATAACCAGCGCGATTACAATAGGTCCCTCGGGACGACTGCGTCGTTCCGCTCGGGCCCTAAAAACAGCGCAATTACAATAGGTCCCTCGGGACGACTTTGTCGTCTCGCTCGGGCCCTAATAAACATTACGATTACAATAGGTCCCTCGGGACGACTTCGTCGTACCGCTCGGGCCCTAATAATAATAATAATAATTAAAGCCGCAAGCGGCTGTGACGGGCCCTCGCCACATGCGGCCGCGACCCCGCCCCGCCGGCCTTCTGCACGGCCTCAGATCATTCGTTCCCTGCGTCCCCTGCGGCCCCCACGGCCCCCGAGTCTCCTGCGACCTCGAGGCACCCGTGCTCTGCGGCCCCCGAGTCCCCTGCAATTCCTCAGAAGCAATATATAAGTGAAATGAAGCTTATTGAAAGTTTGATCAGGAAGACTATCTCTTTAAGCATGTTCACTCAGTCTATTTTATCTCTCTCGCTTTTGTCTTGATCCACCCCTCATCACTTCTCCTCATCCAATCCCAATCCATTACATTTTCTGCTTCTTCAATCAGCTGTCATGTTTAAAAGTCTCTCTACTCTCTTCTCTCTACTCTCATCCAGCTGTCATCCAGCACATGAAATCTCTCAACCCACCTCCTCCCCTTCACCTCTTCAACATCTAGGCCATCTCCATCTTCAGCCAGAGGCTTCCATGTCAGGAGACGTCATCCCTACCACCATTGGTGTCTGGGCCTGGGGGAAGTCCTCTTCAGATAGAACCTTCACATCCATAAGTCTCTCTTCTAAGCTGATCTACTCCCTGGGGCCTAAGCGCCAAAATTATTTGTACACTGTGGGGATTCATCAACCTGATTGTCACATGGCCACAAAATAGAGATGATGAGGTCAGGAGGTTGGGGTTGGTGTTAGTCAATGTAAAATGTGGCTTTTCCTGTTTCCACAAGGTGGCGCCATGAGTGAGGTCACCTATGAGCACGTGGAGGCGGTCAGGGTGAGGCTCTTATCATGTGCATAAATTTTGAAGCAGTTTGGACCAAGTATGTGGGAGAGAGAGCTGCTGGAATATGCATGGCAAGGCATCAGAAATGGCGGCATCGTAGCGGCCACGCCCCTTGACATAGAGAAAAGCTTTTCATAACTTTTGATCACAAAGGTCTTGAGATGATGATCACACAATATGAAGTCAATAAGATGAAAACCCTAGGAGAGGATTGTTAAATATGTCATGTAGAAATCACCAAAACGTGACTTTTGAGGTCAAATGGCTGACTTCCTGTTGACTTTAGAGCTTGGACCCAATGACCTTTTTTGTGCATCTTGATGAGTTCTATCAGCCTACCGAATTTCATGCTCGTAGGTGAAACACACGCAAAGTTATTCAAGTTTCAAACATGAGGAAATGGCCCAAAAAACGAGACCATTAAAATCAAGATGGCGGACTTCCTGTTTGGTTCTGACCATGGGTGTAAGAGACTTTTTTGTGCGTCTAGACACCTTACACACGTGTACCAATTTTCATGTTGCTACTCCAAAAAAACCCCTATGGGGAGGGGTTTTTGAAAATTTCAAGGTGGCGCTGTTGAGGCGTTTGGCCCCGCCCATGGGCGAGCTGCATATCAGATGAAAGAGCTCATCAGTCTTGACCGGTGTATCAGATTTCATGTAGATACGAGCTCGTTAAAGCCATCAAAAAGCCAAACGTAATTTCACGACGAAAGGTCGATAGTTGTCGCACCGCCACACGGACGCCGTTGGTCGTAGCTTCACGGCGTTAATAATGAAGCTTCACCAACTTGTTCTGCATGTACTGGAAGTGGAATGAAGTCGATGGTGTTAACTGTGTAGTATTTATACATGTTGGAGTAAAAGGTGGACATTTCATGTTGCCAACAGGGGGCGCTATGAGTAAGGTGGGAAGTTAATATATCAGAACGTTCAGGGCAAAGCCCTCATCATGTCCAGTAAGTTTTAAGCTGCTAGGACCAAGTATGTGCGCGTGAGAGGTGTTCGAAGTTTGATAGCGAGAAATCGAAATTTGCCAAATTTTGTCGCCCCCTAGCAGCCACGCCCTTTGGCCAACCGACATTCTTTTAATAACGTTTGATCATCATTGGCAGTAGATGGTCTGTAGCAAATTTGAAGTCAATTTGGCGAAATTTGTAGGAGTAGGACTTCAAATACGAAAAAAATTCAATTAAAAATGGCGGACTTCCTGTTGACATTTCGCCATGACGTAGGTCAGCTTTTTGTGCGTCTCACTCACGTCCACATGTGTACTAAGTTTAAAGCTGCTAGGACCAAGTATGTGGGTGTGAGAGCAGTTTGAAATATTTTAGCAAATAAGCTAAATTTGTCGCCCCCTAGCAGCCACATCGTTTGACATACCAACATTCTTTCAATAACTTTTCATTTTGATACTTAGCCAATGACCTGTACCAAGTTTGAAGTCAATCACGTGAAATCCCTAGGAGGAGTTCGTTTTGAGCGTCAAAACTTTACATCAAAATGGCGGACTTCCTGTCGGGTTTTGGATGGGTCTGTAATGAACTTTTTTGTAGATCTCTATGATATACATACATGTGCCGATTTTCGTTCACCTACGCCAACCTTCCTATGGACGTTTTGAAAATATTCAAGGGGGCGCTATTTCGCCATTTGGCCACGCCCATGTGGAGGACCACCAAAATATCAAATTTTTCGCGTGAACGCTTGAAAATAGAGAAATCGGTGAGTTTTCCAGTATGGGAAAGGGACCAAATTGAGGCATGAAGTGTCGTTAAAATAATAATAATAATAATAATAATTAAAGCCGCAAGCGGCTGTGACGGGCCCTCGCCACATGCGGCCGCGACCCACGCCCCGCCGGCCTTCTGCACGGCCTCAGATCATTCGTTCCCTGCGGCCCCTGCGGCCCCCACGGCCCCCGAGTCCCCTGTGACCTTGAGGCACCCGTGCTCTGCGGCCCCTGAGTCCCCTGCAACTCCTCAGAAGCAATATATGATGCGAAGCCTGAGAAGCTAGTTCAGGCAGACAACTCAAGCTGTGCCCGTCCTGATCAGCTGATCAGTCACGTGCTCCCCTCAACCAAATAGGGCGGGTTATTTAAACCCACCCAGCTTACCTGCTCTACTGCTCGTGCTGCTGGTACTGCTGGTACCCTTGCTGCTGCTACTGCTCATGCTGCTGCTGCTGCTGCTGCTGCTGCTACTGCTGCTACTACCCCTGCTGCCCATGAGGTTTTGCAAACCCACCACCTCCCCAGCATCCACCTGTGGGCTCTGTGTCTATGATCCCCTGCGGGGGTCTGCTTTCATTCCCTGTTAGGTCTGTCAAACAGATCATTATTCAGGGAATGAATAACTGAGACAGAGCCTGACGCCAAACCTGCTGCAGCCATGCTCAAGGATAGGCTACCTATGCTGTGCTTCAGCTCGCTGTGCTTCAGCTTGCTTATGTCCAATAAATTTTTTATTCTCATTTCAGAGTTGTCTGACTGAAATAAGTGAAATGAAGCTTAGTGAAAGTTTGATCAGGAAGACTATCTCTTTAAGCATGTTCACTCAGTCTATTTTATCTCTCTCGCTTTTGTCTTGATCCACCCCTCATCACTTCTCCTCATCCAATCCCAATCCATTACATTTTCTGCTTCTTCAATCAGCTGTCATGTTTAAAAGTGCTTTCTCTCTACTCTCATCCAGCTGTCATCCAGCACATGAAATCTCTCAACCCACCTCCTCCCTTCACCTCCTCAACATCTAGCCCATCTCCATCTTCAGCCAGAGGCTTCCATGTCAGGAGGCGTCATCCCTACCACCATTGGTGTCTGGGCCTGGGGGAAGTCCTCTTCAGATAGAACCTTCACATCCATCAGTCTCTCTTCTAAGCTGATCTACTCCCTGGGGCCTAAGCGCCAAAATTATTTGTACATTGTGGGGATTCATCAACCTGATTGTCACATGGCCACAAAATAGAGAGGATGAGGTCAGGAGGTTGGGGTTGGTGTTAGTCAATGTAAAATGTGGCTTCTCTTGTTTCCACAAGGTGGCGCCATGAGTGAGGTCACCTATGAGCACATGGAAGCGGTCAGGGTGAGGCTCTTATCATCTCCATAAATTTTGAAGCAGTTTGGACCAAGTATGTGGGAGAGAGAGCTGCTGGAATATGCATGGCGAGGCATCAGAAATGGCGGCATCGTAGCGGCCACGCGCCTTGACATAGAGAAAAGCTTTTCAGAACTTTTGATCACAAAGGTCTTGAGATGATGATCACACAATATGAAGTCAATAAGATGAAAACCCTAGGAGAGGGTTGTTAAATATGTCGTGTAGAAATCACCAAAACGTGACCTTTGAGGTCAAATGGCTGACTTCCTGTTGACTTCAGAGCTTGGACCCAATTACCTTTTTGTTTGTCTTGATGAGTTCTATCAGCCTACCGAATTTCATGCTTGTAGGTGAAACACACGCAAAGTTATTCAAGTTTCAAACATGATGAAATGGCCAAAAAAACGAGACCATTAAAATCAAGATGGCGGACTTCCTGTTTGGTTCCGACCATGGGTGTAAGAGACTTTTTTGTGCGTCTAGACACCTTACACACGTGTACCAATTTTCATGTTGCTACTCCAAAAAAACCCCTATGGGGAGGGGTTTTTGAAAATTTCAAGGTGGCGCTATTGAGGTGTTTGGCCCCGCCCATGGGCGAGCTGCATATCAGATGAAAGAGCTCATCAGTCTTGACCTGTATATCAAATTTCATGTAGATACGAGCTCGTTAAAGCCATCAAAAAGCCAAACGTAATTTCACGACGAAAGGTCGATAGTCGTCGCACCGCCACACGGACGCCGTTGGTCGTAGCTTCACGGCGTTAATAATGAAGCTTCACCAACTTGTTCTGCATGTACTGGAAGTGGAATGAAGTCGATGGTGTTAACTATGTAGTATTTATACATGTTGGAGTAAAAGGTGGACATTTCCTGGTGCCAACAGGGGGCGCTACGAGTAAGGTGGGAAGTCAATATATCAGAATGTTCAGGGCGAAGCCCTCATCATGTCCAGCAAGTTTGAAGCTGCTAGGACCAAGTATGTGCGTGTGAGAGCCATTCGAAATTTGATTGCGAGAAATCGAAATTCGCCAAATTTTGTCGCCCCCTAGCAGCCACGCCCTTTAACCTACCGACATTCTTTTAATAACGTTTGATCATCATTGGCAGTAGATGGTCTGTACCAAATTTGAAGTCAATCGGGTGTAATCTCTAGGAGTGGGACTTGAAATACGAAAAAAATTCAATTCAAAATGGCGGACTTCCTGTTTGGTTTTGACCAATACAACCTGAGACTTTTTTGTCCGTCTCACTCTCGTCCACATGTGTACCAAGTTCAAAGCTGCTAGGAACACGTATGTGGGCGTGAGAGCAGTTTGAAATATTGTAGAAAATGGGGTTCATTTGTTGCCCCCTAGTGGCCACGCCCTTTGACCTAACGACATTCTTTGAACAACCAGCAATTTGGATACTTAGCCGAAGATCTGTACCAAATTTGAAGTCATCGGGTGAAATCCCTAGGAGGAGTTCGTTTTGAGCGTCAAAAATTCACCTCAAAATGGCCGACTTCCTGTCGGGTTTTGGACGGGTCTGTAATGAACTTTTTCGTAGATCTCTATGATATACATACATGTACCGATTTTCGTCCGCCTACGCCAACCTTCCTATGGACGTTTTGAAAATATTCAAGGGGCGCTCTTTTGCCATTTTGCCTCGCCCATGTGGAAGACCACCAAAATATCAAATTTTTCGCGTGAACGCTTGAAAATAGAGAAATCGGTGAGTTTTCGAGTATAGGAAAGGGGCCAAATTGGGGCATGAAGAGTCGTAATAATAATAATAATAATAATAATAATAATAAACAGCGCGATTACAATAGGTCCCTCGGGACGACTGCGTCGTTCCGCTCGGGCCCTAATTAAAGCCGCAAGCGGCTGTGAACGGGCCCTCGCCACATGCGACCGCGGGCCCCTGCGGGTGGCCCTTCGAGCGAAACCGGATGTGGGCAGGCGCATTCGGGGGCGGACCTTCATCACACACGTGAAGTCTGAAGCCACTGAGACAATGCATGATGGAGTTAGAAGGACTCGATGTTCCATGGCGAGGCATGAGAAATGGCGGCACCATAGCGGCCACGCCCTTAACGTAGAGCGAAGCTTTTGATAAGTTTTGTTCACAAAGGTCTTGAGATGATGTTCATGCAATATGAAGTCGATTGGATGAAATCCCTAGGAGGGGTTCGTTCAAATAGGAGGCGTAGAAATCGCCGAAAGTGGACAATAAAAATCAAGATGGCCGACTTCCTGTTTGATTTCGACCATTGGTGCAAGAGACTTTTTTGTGCGTCTGGACAAGATAGACATGCGTACCAAGTTTCAACTTCCTACTCCAAAAAAACCCCTATGGGGAGCGGTTTTTGAAATTTTCAAGGTGGCGCTGTTGAGCCGTTTGGCCCCGCCCACGGGCGTGCCACATACCAAATGAAAGAGCTCGTCAGTCTTGACCTGCGTGCCAAATTTCACGTGGGTACGAGTTTGTTAAAGCCATCAAAAAGCCAATCGTAATTGGTGGCGAGGGATCGACAGTCGTGGCGTCGCCACACGGACGCCATTAGTCGTAGCTTCACAAGCTTAATAATGTAGCTTCACCATCTTGTCCTGCATGTATTAGAAGTGGAACGAAGTCGATGGGGTCAACTATGTGGTATTTATTGACATTAGAGTAAACACTGCACACTTCCTGTTACCAGCGGGGGGGGCTATGAGTGAAGTGGGAAGTCAATACATCGAAACGTTCAGGGCGGAGCCATCGTCTTGTCCAGCAAGTTTGAAGCCGCTGGGACGAAGTATGTGGGCGTGAGAGCCGTTCGAAACGAAATTGCGAGAAAACGAAAATTCGCCAAACTTTGGCGGGCCCTAGCAGCCACGCCCTTTGACCTACAGACATTCTTTTGATAATATCTGATCAGCATGGCCTCTAGATGACCTGTACCAAAATTGAAGTCGCTCGGGCGAAATCCCTAGGAGGAGTTCGTTCCAATATTAGTAAACTACAAATCAAAATGGCTGACTTCCTGTAGACATTTCACCATGACGATAAGAGGATTTTTTTTGCGTCTTGCCATGTTCTAAATGCTCACCGAATTTCATGCATGTAGGTCAAACACAGAGGCGGGGCTCGCATTTTGAAAATTTCTAGGGGGCGCTATTTCGCCATTTTGCGTCGACCCTGTGCGATGACCCCAAATATCGAATTTTTGCGCAGTCTGGACACATGCGCCAATTTTCCTGACTTTTCGAGCATGGGAAAGTCCCCAAAAATGCGATCGTTGACGAGCAAGAATAATAATAATAAAAATAATAATAATAAACAGCGCAATTTCAATAGGGCCTTCGCCAGACGACTTGCAGTCGTCGCTCGGGCCTAATTAAAGCCGCAAGCGGCTGTGAACGGGCCCTCGCCACATGCGACCGCGGGCCCCTGCGGCTCTGGGAGGGCCCTGTGGGCCCTACGAGCGCAAGCAGACGTGCGCAGGTGCGTTGGGGGGCGGACCTTCATCACACACGTGAAGTTTCAAGCCAATGGAACATTGCATGATGGAGTTATAAGGATTTGATGTTCCATGGCGAGGCATCAGAAATGGCAGCGCCATAGCGGCCACGCCCCTTAACATAGAGCAAAGCTTTTAATAACTTTTCATCACAAAGGTCTTGAGATGATGCTCATGCAGTATGAAGTCGATCAGACGAAATCCCTAGGAGGAGTTCGTTCAAATAGGAGGTGTGGAAATCGTAAAAAGTTGCCAATAAAAATCAAGATGGCCGACTTCCTGTTTGGTTCTGACCATTGGTGCAAGAGACTTTTTTGTGCGTCTGGAAAAGATAGACATGTGTACCAAGTTTCATCTTCCTGCTCCAAAAAAACCCCTATGGGAGGGGTTTTTGAAAATTTCAAGGTGGCGCTGTTGAGGCGTTTGGCCCTGCCCATGGGCAAACCGCCTATCAAATGAAAGAGCTCGCCAATCTTTACATGCGTGTGAAATTTCATGTGGGTACGAGTTCACTGAAGCCATCAAAATGGCAATCGTATTTACACAGCGAAAGGTCAAGAGTCGCGGCGCCGCCACACGGACGCCATTAGTCGTAGCTTCACAATCTTTATACTGTAGCTCCATCAAGTTGTTAGGCATGATCTAGAAGTGGAATGAAGCTGATGGGGTAAACTATGTGGCATCAGTACATGTTAAAGTTGATGTTCCCTGGCGAGGCATGTGAAATGGCGGCGCCATAGCGGCCACGCCCCTTAACGTAGAGCAAAGCTTTTAATAACTTTTGATCACAAGGGTCTTGAGATGATGTTCATGCAATATGAAGTCGATTGGACGAAATCCCTAGGAGGAGTTCGTTCAAATACGATGCGTGGAAATTTCGAAAAGTTGACAATGGAAATCAAGATGGCCGACTTCCTGTTTGGTTCTGACCATTGGTGCAAAAGACTTTTTGTGTGTCTGGACAAGATAGACATGTGTACCAAGTTTGAACTTCCTACTCCAAAAAACCCCTATGGGGAGGGGTTTTTGAAAATTTCAAGGTGGCGCTGTTGAGCCATTTGGCCCCGCCCATGGGCGTGCCGTGTATCAAATGAAAGAGCTCATCAGTCTCGACCTGCATGCCAAATTTCACGTGGGTACGAGTTTGTTAAAGCCATCAAAAAGCCAATCGTAATTGGTGGCGAGGGATCGACAGTCGCGGCGCCGCCACACGGACGCCATTAGTCATAGCTTGACAAGCTTAATAATGTAGCTTCACCATCTTGTCCTGCATGTATTAGAAGTGGAACGAAGTCGATGGGGTCAACTATGTGGTATTTATTGACGTTAGAGTAAAAGCTGCACACTTCCTGTTACCAGCGGGGGGCGCTACGAGTGAGGTGGGAAGTCAATACATCGGAACGTTCAGGGCGGAGCCATCGACATGTCCAGCAAGTTTGAAGCTGCTGGGATGAAGTATGTGGGCGTGAGAGCCGTTCGAAACGAAATTGCGAGAAAACGAAAATTCGCCAAACTTTGTCGGGCCCTAGCAGCCACGCCCTTTGACCTACAAAAATTCTTTTAATAACTTTTCATGAGCATGGTCTCTAGATGGCCTGTACCAAAATGAAGTTGGTCGGGCGAAAACCTAGGAGGAGTTCGTTCAAATACGAAAGAACTACAAATCAAAATGGCCGACTTCCTGTCGACATTTCACCATGACAATAAGAGGATTTTTTTTGCGTCTTCCCATGTTCTAAAAGCTCACCAAATTTCATGCATGTAGGTCAAACACAGAGGCGGGGCTCGCAGGTCGAAAATTTCTAGGGGGCGCTATTTCGCCATTTTGCATCAAACATGTGGGACGACTCCAAATTATGAAATTTTTCACCAGACCGGTCGTCCATGCAAAAATTCATGCGTTTTTGAGTTTGGGAAAGGGGCGAAATTGGGGCAAAAGGGTTCGTAAGAATAATAATAATAATATACAGCGCGATTACAATAGGGCCTTCGCCAGACGACTTGCCAGTCGTCGCTCGGGCCCTAATAATAATAAACAGCGCGATTACAATAGGGCCTTCGCCAGACGACTTGCCAGTCGTCGCTCGGGCCCTAATTAAAGCCGCAAGCGGCGTTGACGGGCCCTCGCGGTACCGACGCTTGATCGCGCCCACGCCCTGCCGCAGAGGCACCTGCAGGTGCATTCAGGGGTTAACCCTCATCACACATGTCAACAGCCAAATCTGCCAATGCACGATGGAGTAACGACAAGGTGAATATTCATCCACCAGGTGGCGCTGAGAGCATAACTAAATGTATGCAGTTACATTCAGGGGCCAACCCTCGTCACACATGTGAAGTTTCAAGCAAATCAGACAATGCATGTTGGATTTATAAGGAGTTGATGTTCCATGGTGAGGGATAGAAAGCCGCCACTGCTTCCACGGGCAGCCTGTCACATGACACAAGGCTTGTGTCACTGTGGTGATTCATCAACGTGATTGTCACATGGCCACAGAATAGAGATGATGAGGTCAGGAGGTTGGGGTTGGTGTTAGTCAATGTAAAATGTGGCTTTTCCTGTTTCCACAAGGCGGCGCCATGAGTGAGGTCACCTATGAGCATGTGGAGGCGGTCAGGGTGAGGGTCTTATCATGTCCATAAATTTTGGAGCAGTTTGGACCAAGTATGTGGGAGAGAGAGCTGCTGGAATATGCATGGCGAGGCATCAGAAATGGCGGCATCGTATCGGCCACGCCCCTTGACATAGAGAAAAGCTTTTCAGAACATGTGATCACAAAGGTCTTGAGATGATGATCACACAATATGAAGTCAGTAAGATGAAATCCCTAGAAGGTGGCTGTTTAAATATGCCGTGTAGAAAAACCGGAACTTGACCTTTGAGGTCAAATGGCTGACTTCCTGTTGACTTTAAAGCTTCGAACCTCCTACTTTTTTTGTTCGTCTTGATGAGTTCTATCAGCCTACCGAATTTCATGCTCGTAGGTGAAATACACGCAAAGTTATTCAAGTTTCAAACATGGTGTTGAAATGGCCAAAAAAACGAGACCATTAAAATCAAGATGGCGGACTTCCTGTTTGGTTCCGACCATGGGTGTCAGAGACTTTTTTGTGCGTCTGGGGATCTTACACATGTGTACCAATTTTCATCTTCCTACTGTAAAAAAACCCCTATGGGGAGGGTTTTTGAAAATTTCAAGGTGGCGCTGTTGAGCCATTTGGCCCCGCCCATGGGCAAAGGCCCTATCAGCTGTGAGAGCTCATCATTCTTGACCTGTGTGTCAATTTTCAAGACGGTTCGAGCTTGTCAAAGCCGTTTAAAGGCCAAACGTAACTGGTGGCGAGGGATCGCTATTCGTTGCGGCGCCATTAGTCGTAGCTTCACAACGTCCATAACGTAGCTTCACCAAATTGTTCTGCATGTACTAGGAGTGGAACGATGTTGTTGGGGTCAATTGTGTAGGATTTATACGTGTTAGAATGAAGCTGGACACTTCCTGTTACCAGCGGGGGGCGCTATGAGTAAGGTGGGAAGTTAATATATCAGGGCGTTCAGGGCGCAGCCATCATCATGTCCAGCAAGTTTGAAGCTGCTCGGATCAAGTATTTGGCGTGAGAGCCGTTCAAAAGACAGGATAATTCGCCAAAATCTGGCACGCCCTTACAGCCACGCCCTTTGACCTACAGACATTCTTTTGATAACTTTTGATCAGCATGGTCTCTAGATGACCTGTACCGAAATTGAAGCCGGTCGGGCGAAACCCCTAGGAGGAGTTCGTTCAAATACCAATGGTGGAAATCGACAAAACGTGACCAATGAAATCAAGATGGCGGACTTCCTGTTTGGTTCTGACCATTGGTGCAAGAGACTTTTTTGTGCGTCTGGACACGTTACACATGTGTACCAAGTTTCATGTTGCTACTCCAAAAAAACCCCTATGGGGAGGGTTTTTTGAATTTTCAAGGTGGCGCTGTTGAGGCATTTGGCCCCGCCCATGGGCGACCCGCCTATCAGATGAAAGAGCTCGACAGACTCGACATGTGTATGAAATGTCATGTGGATACGAGTTCGTTAAAGCCATCAAAATGCCAAACGTAATTTCACGACGAAGGGTCGATGGTCGTCGCACCGCCACACGGACACTATTGGTCGTAGCTTCGCGCCATTTATAATGTAGCTTCACCAACTTGTTCTGCATGTACTGGAAGTGGAATGGACTTGATGGGGTTAACTATGTAGTATTTATACATGTGGAGTAAAAGCTGGTCATTTCCTTTCGTCAACAGGGGGCGCTATGAGTAAGGTAGGAAGTTAATATATCAGGACGTTCAGGGCGACGCCCTCATCATGTCCAGCAAGTTTGAAGCTGCTAGGATCACGTATGTGCGCGTGAGAGCCGTTCGAAGTTTTACGGCGAGAAATCGAAATTTGCCAAATTTTGTCGCCCCCTAGCAGCCATGCCCTTTGACCTTTTGACATTCTTTTAATACCACTTCATTAGGATGGAGAGTAGATGGTCTGTAGCAAATTTGAAGTCAATCACGCGAAATCTGTAGGAGTAGGACTTAAAATACGAAAAAAATTCAATTCAAAATGGCGGACTTCCTGTTGACATTTCACCATGACATAGGCCGACTTTTTTGTGCGTCTCACTCATGTACACATGTGTACCAAGTTTGAAGCTGCTAGGATCAAGTATGTGCGTGTGAGAGCAAAAGGAAATTTTAAAGCTAGCATAAAAACTTTGTCGCCCCCTAGCGGCCACATTCTTTCACCTGCCGAAATCCTTTTGATGCGCTTTTGATTGGCATCGTCTCTACATGATCTGAGCCAAATTTGAAGTCGATTGGGCGATATCCCTAGGAGGAGCGCGTTCGCAGCGTAAAAATTTCAAAACAAAATGGCGGACTTCCTGTTGAGATTTGGGGGTCTTTCTATGGACTTTTTGTTCGGCTGAGTATAATACACTTGTGTACCAATTTTCGTCCGCTTTTGTGATCTCACCTATGGACTTTTTCAAAATTTCCAAGGGGCGCTGTTTCACCATTTTGTCCTGCCCATGTGCAACGACCATAAAATATCAAATTTTCGTGTGAGCGCAATGTTTTCCAGAATTCCGTGAGTTTTTGAGCACGGGAAAGGCTCCGAAAATGCGATTGTTTAGGCGTAAAGAATAAGAATAATAATTAAAGCTGCAAGCAGCTGTGACGGGCCCTCGCGACCATGCGGCCGCGACTCACGCCCCGCCGGCCGTCTGCACGGCCTCAGGTCATTCGTTCCCTGCGGCCCCTGCGGCCCCCGAGTCTCCTGCGACCCCGAGGCACCCGTGCTCTGCGGCCCCCACGGCCCCCGAGTCCCCTGTGTCCTTGAGGCCCCCGTGCTCTGCGGCCCCTGAGTCCCCTGCAACTCCTCAGAAGCAATATATGATGCGAAGCCTGCGAAGCTAGTTCAGGCAGACAACTCAAGCTGCGCCCGTCCTGATCAGCTGATCAGTCACGTGCTCCCCTCAACCAAATATAGGGTTATTTAAATTCACCCAGCTTACCTGCTCTCCCCTGGCTTGCTGCCGATGCTGCTTCTGTTCTCTGCTGCTGGTACTGCTGGTACCCTTGCTGCTGCTACTGCTCGTGCTGCTGGTACTGCTGGTACCCTTGCTGCTGCTACTGCTGCTGCTGCTGCTGCTGCTGCTACTGCTGCTACTACCCCTGCTGCCCATGAGGTTTTGCAAACCCACCACCTCCCCAGCATCCACCTGTGGGCTCTGTCTCTATGATCCCCTGCGGGGGTCTGCTTTCATTCCCTGTTAGGTCTGTCAAACAGATCATTATTCAGGGAATGAATAACTGAGATAGAGCCTGACGCCAAACCTGCTGAAGCCATGCTCAAGGATAGGCTACCTATGCTGTGCTTCAGCTCGCTGTGCTTCAGCTTGCTTGTGTCCAATAAATTTTTATTCTCATTTCAGAGTTGTCTGACTGAAATAAGTGAAATGAAGCTTAGTGAAAGTTTGATCAGGAAGACTATCTCTTTAAGCATGTTGACTCAGTCTATTTTATCTCTCTCGCTTTTGTCTTGATCCACCCCTCATCACTTCTCCTCATCCAATCCGAATCCATCACATTTCTGCTTCTTCAATCAGCTGTCATGTTTAAAAGTGCTTTCTCTCTACTCTCATCCAGCTGTCATCCAGCACATGAAATCTCTCAACCCACCTCCTCCCCTTCACCTCCTCAAGATCCAGTTCTTCTCCATCTTCAGCCAGAGGCTTCCATGTCAGGAGGCATTATCCCTACCACCATTGGTGTCTGGGCCTGGGGGAAGTCCTTTTCAGCTAGAAGCTTCACATTCATCAGTCTGTCTTCTAAGCTGATCTACTCCTTGGGGCCTAAGCACCAAAATTATTTGTACACAATAAATGTCTTTCTGCATGACATCCTGCCTTATTCCATTCTTAATAGTCTGTCCTGATTGAAATGTGAACAAAAGTCTGTAAAGACTTACTTCCTGCTTTCAGTAGGTGGCGTGTAAGTGTTACCCTCATCACACACGTCAAGTTTGACCTGAATCGGCCAATGCATGTTAAAGTTATGCCAAGGTGAAGGTTCATCCACCAGGTGGCGCTAAGAGCATAACTAAATGTATGCATTTACATTCAGGGGCCATCCCTGATCACACACGTCAAGTTTGACCTGAATCGGGCAATGCATGTTAAAGTTATGGCAAGGTGAAGGTTCATCCACCAGGTGGCGCTAGAAGCGCAACCAGACATAGGCAGTCGCGTTCAGGGGCCAACCCTCATCACACATGTGAAGTTTCAAGCAAATCAGACAATGCATGTTGGATTTATAAGGAGTTGATGTTCCATGGTGAGGGATAGAAAGCCGCCACTGCTTCCACGGGCAGCCTGTCACATGAGACAAGGCTTGTTTCACTCTGGGGATTCATCAACCTGATTGTCACATGGCCACAAAATAGAGATGATGAGGTCAGGAGGTTGGGGTTGATGTTAGTCAATGTAAAATGTGGCTTTTCCTGTTTCCACAAGGTGGCGCCATGAGTGAGGTCACCTATGAGCATGTGGAGGCGGTCAGGGTGAGGTCTTATCATGTCCATAAATTTTGGAGCAGTTTGGACCAAGTATGTGGGAGAGAGAGCTGCTGGAATATGCATGGCGAGGCATCAGAAATGGCGGCATCGTATCGGCCACGCCCCTTGACATAGAGAAAAGCTTTTCAGAACATGTGATCACAAAGGTCTTGAGGTGATGGTCATACAATATGAAGTCAATTAGATGGAATCCCTAGGAGGAGGGTGTTTAAATATGTTGTGTAGAAAAAAACGGAACTTGACCTTTGAGGTCAAATGGCAGACTTCCTGTTGACTTTACAGCTTCGAACCTGACAATTTTTTTGTTCGTCTTGATGAGTTCTATCAGCCTACCGAATTTCATATTTGTAGGTGAAACACACACAAAGTTATTCAAGTTTCAAACATGGTGTGGAAATGGCCAAAAACACTAGACCATTAAATTCAAGATGGCGGACTTCCTGTTTGGTTGCGACCATGGGTGTAAGAGACTTTTTTGTGCGTCTCGGTATCTTACACATGTGTACCAATTTTCATGTTGCTACTCCAAAAAAACCCCTATGAAGAGGGGTTTTGAAAATTTCAAGGTGGCGCTGTTGAGCTGTTTGGCCCCGCCCATGGGCAAAGGCCCTATCAGATGTGAGAGCTCACCATTCTTGACCTGTGTATCAATTTTCAAGAGGATTCGGGCTTGTTAAAGCTGTTTAAAGGCCAAACGTAATTGGCGGCGAGGGATCGCTATTCGTGGCGGCGCCATTAGTCATAGCTTCACAACGTCCATAACGTAGCTTCACCAACTTGTTCTGCATGTACTAGGAGTGGAACGAAGTTGTTCGGGTCAATTGTGTAGGATTTATACGTGTTAGAATGAAGCTGGACACTTCCTATTACCACTGGGGGGCGCTATGAGTAAGGTGGGAAGTTAATATATCGAGCCGTTCAGGGCGGAGCCGTCATCATGTCCAGCAAGTTTGAAGCTGCTCGGACCAAGTATGTGGGCGTGAGAGCCGTTCGAAATTTCGTGGCGCCTCAAAGACACATCATCGCACTTTGCGGCCATGCCACAGGGACACCGTTGCAGGAAACTTCACAGCGGTCGTCTTGCAGCTCCACCAACTTGTTGAGCATCTATTAGAGCAGAAATGAAGTGAATAGGGCCATCTCTGTCACATTGGCTGCAGGCAAAGTAACAAGTGGTCATTTCCTGTTACCAGCGGGGGGCGCTATGAGTAAGGTGGGAAGTTAATATATCAGGGCGTTCAGGGCGCAGCCATCATCATGTCCAGCAAGTTTGAAGCTTCTCGGATAAAGTGTTTGGGCGTGAGAGCCGTTCAAAGCCGATGGTGAAAAACAGGAAAATTCGCCAAAATCTGGCACGCCCTTACAGCCACGCCCTTTGACCAACAAAAATTCCTTCGATAACTTTTCATCAGCATGGTCTCTAGATGACCTGTACCAAAATTGAAGTCGATAGGGCGCAATCCCTAGGAGGAGTTCGTTCAAATACCAATGGTGGAAATCGGCAAAACGTGAAAGGTCACGCCATAATGGCGGACTTCCTGTTGGTTTAGGGCTTCGCTCCAAGAGACTTTTTCGTGCGTCTTGGCATGTTCTATAAGCTCACCAAATTTCATGCATGTAGGTCAAACACGGCCGAGGGGCCCACACTTTCAAAAATTCAAGGGGGCGCCATTTCCCCATTTTGCCCCGCCCTGATTGCAGGTTGCCAAAATGTTAAATTTTTCACCAGACTGGACGCGTGTGCCAAATTTCGTGAGTTTTCGAGGTCGGGAAAGGGGTCAAATTGGACTTAACGCGTTCGAAATAATAATAATAATAATAATAACCAACGCGATTACAATAGGTCCCTCGGGACGACTTCGTCGTCTCGCTCGGGCCCTAATAAACATTACGATTACAATAGGTCCCTCGGGACGACTTCGTCGTACCGCTCGGGCCCTAATAAACAGCGAGGTTTCAATAGGGTCCTCGCCGACGCTTGTCGTCGCTCGGGCCCTAATAAGGAAAAAGGAAAAGGGTAAACAAAATGTATAAAAGCACCAACAAAGGTAAGAAAACAAAATGATACTCAGTCTGAAAGATCTGATGATTAGTAAGCTAAATGGGCCAGTGAAGAAACAAAAAGGTTTTTTGACTTGATTTAAAAATGGGCACGAGCACATCTAATGACAAGCGGCAAAAGATGCCATTGTGTTTGGGTTGACAACATGAAATGAACAAACTTTTACTTGCATTTTGTAGTTTGGCCTTGGTGTCTTGCACTCCCCCTGCTGTTAAAGAGGAACTACGCAAGATTTCCCCATGGCTCTGCTACATCTTTACCTTAATCAAACAGCTTCAGGGTAATTGTGATGGTTACATACATACCATACAAAGGAGAATGGAGGCTCTCTGCCCTCCCCCTGGTGTCTCTGGGCTGAAAACCAACCGTGCAACATCAGTGCAGCACTTCCCTTAGCAAAAAGTAGAATACTTGAAGTTAATTTTATCAAGTATATTTGAGTATAAGTATAGCAAGTATACTACGGACCATGTATTTGTTGTGTACTAGAAAGTAAACTAATTTAATACTTCTTTGGACTAAATTGGAACATTTTTAAGTTTATAAAAGTATACTTTAAGTATACTTTATGAAGTCATTTTAAGTTTACAAAAGTACACTTTAAAGTATACAAGTACACTAATCTATATACTACTAGTGTACTAGGTATATACTTCTAGTCCAAGTTTTAGTTTATTTAAGTATACTTTCAGTATACTTTTTATCTAAAGTATATTTTTGGGGCTTTTTCACCTTTAATGAAAAGCACAGTCAAGAGACAGACAGAAAATGGGGAGGCAGAGAGGGGGCGAATGACATCCAGGAAAGGGCCGCTCGATGTGGGATTCGAACTGGGGCCGCCTGCAGTGAGGACTGTAGCCTCAACCTTAGAATTACTAAAACTAAAAATACTATTTTTTGCTATTTTACTAGTTTACTAGTTGTTATACTTTAAGTATACTTGTAAGTTTGCTTAGCATATTACTTGTAGCATACTATTTATATAATTGAAATATACTTCTTAAAGTATTCATGAAGTTAACTCACACTGCACATACACTAGACTGCAATGTATTTACAAAATCACAAGACAGAATGTTGAGAACAAGTTTGATATCTTTATATAACATTTTAAAACATGCCATACAGTGTATTTACAAATACCCGCTTAAATCATTAAAGATGTGCATTTGAAAAACAAAGAGCCTCTATGAAATCAAGGTGTCCCAGCTCTTGTCTCTGTGCACCGTGACACAAACATGCTCCCTACCCCGTATAGACCGCGTATGGGTTACAGACTACACGTCATACCATCGTATATGTTCTATAACATTATTCAGCGCTCCAGAGATAGCTTTTTTCACCAGATCTGTCAAAAACAAATGCACACAGCCCAGGGGAGGGTTAGCAAAACAGCAGAAACATGACTGGACGTGCATAGTTCCCATTTCAACCGGCCTGCACTACCTGCTCATGAACCAGCCTGCCAACCAGTACTCCCATTAAGCTGGCCTGCTGTCCCTGCTTTTGCTGTATATGGCCCAGTCTAATAATAATAATTAAGTTTATTTATATAGCACTTTTTTCAGACAAACTTCCCAAAATCAAGAGAAAACATAAAAGGTTCTTCAGCAGTCCACACAAAGCAGACGCACACAGTGATACTGTGTATATAGACAAAAGATATATAAGACAGGGATACAATTCAAAGATGAAAAGCTGAGAGTATAATGACAGAGGTTAAAGGTTACCCAAACACCTGCCTAAACAGATGTGTTTTTGGTTGCCTTCTCAAAGTTTCAAAGGAACTAACACACTGAACACAGACAGAGCATTCCAGAGTTTGAGTGCAACAGCCTCAAATGCTGAATCACCACAAGTCTTCAGGTGGGTGCGTGGTACAGAGAGAAGATTCTGTGTGTTCTATCTGAGGGAGCAAACTGATGAGTGAACTTGTGAACATGTAAGGCTTTGAAGGTGAGTATGAGGATCTTAAACTGAATTCTCTATACTACTGGAAGCCAGGAAAGATATTTTAACACAGGTGTAATTTGAGCCCTTCCGTGTCCTAGTTAGAAGTCTTGCTGCAGCATTTTGGATTTGAAGACAACCAACACTCAATGAAGAAAACAGAGAGTTGCTTTAATCAGTAAATGAGGATATGAACGAGTGAATAATCGGCTCTAACTCTGCTTTTGAGACTGTTGATTTTAGTTAACTGACATTGCTCAGGTGGAAAAAATATGATTTGGTCAGCTGCTAT
Organism: Caranx melampygus; assembly: GCA_019059645.1. Taxonomy (NCBI): domain Eukaryota; kingdom Metazoa; phylum Chordata; class Actinopteri; order Carangiformes; family Carangidae; genus Caranx; species Caranx melampygus. The sequence goes on from JAFELL010001091.1 coordinate 188,796, forward strand.
ACATGTGTGTCAAATGATGTTGATTGGTCAAATATTACTCTTAAGTTACGCAGACTGGATTGAATCGCAGATGAAAGAGGTCCCAAATGTTTCCTGATCACAGAGAAAACCAAAACTGTTGTCTTGTCTGTGTACAACATCTATTGCACGTCTGCCCGTCCTGGGTGTGGGATACTTTCTCTGTTGCTCACCCTGAGGTTTCTCCTGTTTTTTCCCTGTTAAGGTTTTTTTGGGGGGAGTTTTTCCTCAGTCAGTGTGTGGGTTTAAGGGCAGAGGCTTTTTGAAAAATTGGCTGTACAAATAAACTTACCTTGCCTTTTCGTGACAAATTCTAACTTTTTTTGTGAACAACAAAAACAATCGTTAATTTTCAGCAACATACTGGACAGATTAGATTTTTCTGGGAGTGCAGTCACACATACACACTGAGAAGATGGATTGTTTTGTTTTTTTCTCACCAGTTTATCTGCACAGCAAGTTAAAAAAAAAACTGTAGCAACATAAAATTAAATTCCCTGAAAATAATCTCTGAGCTGGATTGGATAAATCTGTGTTGGATTCAGCAGCAAAGACGCCATGCTGAGCAACATGTCAGTTACTTCAGTCACTGACTGACATCCTGGCACTCAGTTACAGTATACTCTGCAGGGAGTGTGTTTTGCCTCTCGATTTTCTTGATGAGAACAACTTTAATCAGAGCTTCCATCAATAGTCAAGATTCATAAAAATCATATCTTTCAAGTAAGTGTTATTATTCCAGATGACATGGAGGGTATGAATTTCCCCCCAAGTAAAATTCCTGAGGAAACTGTAGAGCAATGCTCCAAAAAGAGAACTTAAAACATGAAACCATAAGCTTTCAATGGAGATGTCACCAGTGAGTTTTAGGTTTTGAAACGTGAAACTACTGTGACATTCCTTTCAAGAGTATTTTTAAATTGGTCTAATGAAAAATTATGGTTTCCAGTTTACACTTTATGTTTTCAGTTTGCTTCAAAGCAAATGGCACTGCCTGTGGACAAAATTAAAAGAAACACTTCTACTTAAATGGTATTTTCACTTCAAAACAGAGGTTTTCCTGTCACATGACCATGTGACATCACATCAGACCGTTCTTTCCGACGTTGCAGTCCGCCATTGTTGTTTTCCCACATAAAGTGTGGAGCACAGGTGTGGGCCGACTGTCGTGTGCGGAAATTCTTTAAAACAAAGTAAGAATTCAAAATTGTGCTGTTTTAGTGCAACATGGGCTTTCCATGAGCATTTATGTTTAGTGGCAGAATGGACAACTGACATTATCACATAGACTGGCGTTGTATTTTGTGCACTAACGCTAGCTTAACCGGGTAGTTTGCACAACACATTAGCAACAACTATGCATTCATTGCTTCTGTTTAACAAGTGCAAAGTTAATGTTGCTAATGTTATTGTGCAGTCACGTTACGAAAGAATAAGCGTAAATCAGTGTGTTAAGGCTTGAATATGGTAAACTAGAAATCGGAGGTGTCGCTGCCTGGCCACATTTTTTTCAGGGTTCTGCGGGCAGTTCCCTGCCACACACAAGCATATAGCATTGTCTCTGCAGCAGAGTGAGGCAAAGACCGTGAAACTCTGTGGTTAGGGGAATGTTGAGTGATTACAAGTACAATGTATATCTTCTGAGTTTGACAGGCTTTTTTACTGGTTTGCTCATACCATTTGTTTGATTACTGTACAATTACTGTAAATCGAAGTTCCCATTGATGCATTTTCATGTTTGCATCTTCAGTCAAGTTGCACAGTTTGACAGCATGATTTTGCATTGTCTATGTTTGCACTCTCACCTAGAGCCTTGATGTGAGCCTAAGGAGAGAGTATCTGCTGAAGTGCCTTATCCTGTACCTTGGGGAAGATGTACAAAAACTCATCAAGGAGTTTCTGGTAAGAAGTTTTGCAGTTAATAACTTAAGCTTTAGACAAACCTAACTGAAGTATGTATGCGACTGTAATATTTAATATTTTTATGTCATGACAGTCGTTATAAACTTTTGGAGGGCAGCTCACAATCATAAAACTATGCTACCAAATATCTTTTCAGAAGAAATACAAATAACTTAATTTTCTTAATGACAGTCGGAGTATCACAAGAGCAAACTTCCAAAGGAAAATAACTAAAATCACAGGCAGAAAATATGAGTAGCTGTCCACTACAAGTTTACTACAACTGACAGAAAAAGTCTTTTGCTGTATGATTATTTCACTTCCTGCAGGAGAGAAGGACTACCGTGCATACATACAGAGTAATAGCCTTTTATACAATAAATGTCTTTTGTCAGGTTGGTGAGAAGGATGATGCCGAATGAGAGCTTTAGCAGTGTACAATGGCAGTGTCTGTCATCAGAGAGGAGGATCCGTTAAAGCCACCATAGGCATCATTATTGAAGGTGTGGAGGTGTTTAATGAGCTGCCATCCAATTGCTCTAAACTTGAGCTATCCAAGTGAGCTCAAACACACTTTCGATCAGCTCAGAAAATATTCATGGGATAGATAGTCAACTGCTGTTTTATTGATACAGTTGTCAATGAGAAAAGTGACAAAAGCTAACACGTCGGTTGGAGAGTGGACCGCAAGAGGAGCTGTCGAACTAAAAAGAAAAGAGCTAAACTAAATAGACTAATCTAATCCCTCTGTTTTAGTTAAATCGAACGAAGTTGAACAAGTAACAGTAGCAAACTTAGGCAAGGCAAGGTAATTTTAGCAACAGAGGAGGGATCCCTCACCCAGGACGGGCAGACGTGCAATAGATGTTGTATACAGACAAAGAAAACAATTTACAACATGAAATACGGAAATCATGGAAATGGAATCAGTCAGTTAACGAGAAACGAAAAATGATGAAGGCAGCTCCCGGTGAGCAGGGAGAGAAGGCCAGCTTAATGGGACTACTGGACGGCAGACTGGGTCATGAGCAGGGAGTGCAGGCCGGTTTAACAGCAGGAGAAAGGAGGTGATGGAGGTGGTGGTTGGTTGGTCGGTGCAGGGGGATGGAGCTCTGAAGAGATCTGTGGAAATGCAGAGAGAGTGCGAGACACCAAGGCCAGACTACAAAGTGCAGCAAATAATGGCAGTTCAAAATGTGAGGGGAGAGGAGAGGAGAGGAAGGATAAGAAGGATAGGGCTCCATGTAACCTGATGTGTCCCCCAGCAGTTTAAGCCTATAGCAGCATAGCTATAAAATGGATCAGGGCTACCTGAGCCAGCCCTAACTAAAAGCTCTCTCATAGAGGAAGGTCTTAAGCCTAGACTTAAATGTAGAAAGAGTGTCTGCCTCTCTGACCCATGGAGAGAGCTGGTTCCATAATAGAGGAGCCCGGTAACTGAAGGGTCAGATAAGTATGAAGCAAACCATTTTAGAGCAGATCCTTTGATCCCAATTTCGTGTTCTAGTCTATGCAGCAAGATGCTTTGATCGACGGTATCAAATGCAGCACTGAGGTCCAGAAGTACAAGTACAGAGACGAGACCTCTGTCGTAAGGTATAAGAAGATCGTTGGAAACTTTGACCAGTGCTGTTTCAGTGCTATGGTGTTCCCTAAATCCAGATTGGAAAGCTTCAAAGAGCTCGTTACTATGCAGATGTTCATGTAGCTGCACTAGGACAACCTTCTCAAGGATCTTAGAGATGTAGGGAAGGTTGGATATATGCCTATAGTTGGCTAATGCATCTGGATCAAGAGAGGGTTTTTTAAGCAGAGGATTAATGACAGTCACCTTAAAGGCCTGTGGCACGTAGCCTGTGACTAAAGAAAGGTTGATCTGGTTCAGTATGGCAGCGTTAACTAAGGGGAAGAAAAGGTACTTTTTTCAGAAAAGGCTTCTTTCTTGCCCTCCTGCCATACAGGTCAGCTTTGTGTAAAGTTTGTGAGATTGTTGTCACATACATAAACTGACCAGCCCCAGCCATAACGACTTGTACATCCTTTAAAGTTGCTGTTGGCCTCTTGGTAGCTTCTTTGATCAATGTCCTCCTGGCTTGGTCATCCAGGTTGGATGGGCGGCCTGATCTAGGCAGGGTGTTTGGTGGCTTTCCACTTCCACTTTGACTGTACAGAATGTTTCAAAATGTTATTTTCACTTGTATGTTGGTGGCTACATTGTGTACATCAGAATCATAATGACCTTTATTTTCATTGTACAATAAAAAGAATACAGCACAACGAAATTTGTCTGTGCAACCTCTCAAACAACGGCTGCACCCACATACACATACATTTACATAAATGATAAAAGCAGCTGATATTGCACATACATCCATAAGTACTAAAAGGAGCTAATATATCCTTGATGGCTCTTGGGAAGAAGAAGTTGTTTCAACCACACGGACCACCTCCAGATGCAGCTGTGTATAGTGTGTGTTATTAAGCATACTCCATGGCTCAGGAGTACTCTCAGTGAACACACATCAGTCATTCAAGTAAATAAAGGACTGCATGCACAATGCTGTGAATGTGCAGGCAGCTAGTTATATATTGTAAGAACAGGGCCTTGAAGGTATGTCTCTCTCATACTGGAATCTGAGAACATGTGAAAATGTGTATGCCTGAGGCAAAATAGTCACCTTAAAGGATGACCTTCCAAAATCAATCTACTGCAGTTTGCACAAATGTGAATGTGTGTTAAACTAAGCAATACTATTTCTTGCCCATACAGATAGCTCACCAGTTAAAGGGACACAGAATCTACACCCATGCAGAGTATCTAAAATGTGTTCTCGAAGTAGGTCAGACTTTACAAAGCTACCAGCTGTGTATGTTAAGTTGCTGTGCAAGCTGAATGACAAAAACATGCTGTAAGCTATCAAACTTCTTCCAGTCTGTAGAAAAAAACAACAACACATTTATCATAAACCTCGAGCTCTTCTGCAGTTAATCCTTGATCAGGGAACAATGATGCCATTGATGAGACACACTCTAAACCACAGACAACTCATGCCACACGCACACACACACAGATGTCTTACTGCTTCACCATAGAAATCAAGGAAAGAGGAACTACAAGGAAATGAAGAGAATAGACAATGTTGAATAATTTGATGTACTGATTAATAAATAAGCATATTTATTAAAATACAATGTATTTTCTGATGATGCAGCAAGCCTTGCTGGCCCAGTTGGCCCACAACTGTTAAAATGTTCACACCATTCTGTTACTCACAACAGATATCAAGAAAAGAAACAGAGAGGAGAGATACCTGAATTTAGAATCCAGACTCTCCCACTGTCAAGAAGAGAGAAGCTGAGGGACATATGGAGAAATTCTCAAATATGATATAGAGCCAAAAGAAGAAATTTAAATGCATTACTCAACGTGACTCCCCCAGATAACTCCATCTATGATGGAGACATCCAGGTAGACCTAGGCCCAGTTCCAGGTCAAGTCCCAGGTCCTACATCACCTCCACCAAGACCACCTACATCACCACCACCAAGCCCACACACTGAAGGATCAGAAAGGTTCCAGAGAAAAGTCAGCAAAGAAAAGAAGAGTGCTGAGAAATATAGGAAACAAAGTGTGAAGCAAAACGTAACAAAACTAACAGTCAGAGAAAAAAAAAAAAACGCTTGCCACCCACGAAAAAGTTAATAAATGAGAAAAAGGCTCAGGTGGAATCCTTCCTGCTGTTACATGAAAATAGCACCATGCTTCATTCCTGGGAAGAAGGACACAGTAGGCAGGAAATGTGGAGAAAAAGCTCCAGCTGTCCGACAGACAGTTCATAAGGTATAAACCTTTTTTTATGTCACAGAGGCAAGGCAAGGCAGGGCAATTTTATTTTGTATAGCCCATAACATAGGGCTCCGTGTAACCTGATTTGTCCCCCAGCAGTCTAAGCCTATACCAGCATATCTATAAAATGGATCAGGACTACCTGAGCCAGCCCTATCTAAAGGCTCTGTCATAGAGGAAGGTCTTAAGCCTAGACTTAAATGTAGAAAGAGTGTCTGCCTCTCTGACCCATGGAGAGAGCTGGTTCCACAATAGAGGAGCCCGGTAACTGAAGGCTCCACCTCCCAGTCTGTTTTTAGAGATACTGGGGGTCACTAACAGTTCTTGCATTCTGGGAGTGAAGTGCTCTGGTAGGACAGTATGGAATAATGAGGTCTTTCAGATAAGATGGATTTCTTCCCAGGTAAAGTATAACTTGATAAAGTAAATTCAAAGGTTATTACAGAATAGTCAGACACGACCGGGTTCTGAGGGAAACTGTGATGTGATCCACTTCTATACCTTAAGTAAGCACCAGATCAAGGGTATGATTAAAAGAGTGAGTGGGTTCATTTACCCTCTGGAAGAAGCCAATTGAATGTAAAATCGACTTGAATGCTGAGGCCAGACAGTCATCATCAACGTCCATGTGAATATTGAAGTCGCCCACTATAATGACTTTGTCTGACTTCATTGCTAAATTTGACAGAAAGTCAGGGAATTCTTCTAAGAACTCAGAATACGAATACGAATTACTGCAACCTGCAGGACCAGCTGACTAGCTGACACTGCAACATGGGAGCAGTGGGAGAAGCAGGATTTTTTAGTGGGAGAGAGAAACTACAAGAACTGGGTGAAGAAAAAGAAGAGGGGGATAGTAGGAGAGCTAATTGATGTGTTCAATTGCGAGTCAACAGGTAAACTGGCTTCATCAGGTGAAACAGTTCAGACACATCAAGGAGAACATCCATCCCAATGAAATGGTATTACGCAGATTTTTCAGAGAACTATGCGTGTAAACTCAACACTGATATTCAGGCCTTTCATTTCCGTGGAGTGGCCTACAGGAATGGCCTACTCAATCAGTGGCTCCCAGTGCTATGCCACCATCTCCCAGTCCTTGCGTCAGGATGAGCGTGCCGTGTGGGCACACATCAAGCCAGTTATTGATGATTTCCAAAGAAGATGTGAAAATGCAATTGACGCCCTGCATGTCCTCAGTGATGGGCAAGCAACCTTTTCCGCTCCCACCCTATTTTGAAGCAAAAACGCTTAAAATTCCATCCTCAAATTATAATAGCTGTAGCTTCTGAACCAGTTTGACTATATGCATGAATGAGGGCTTGCCAGGAAGGGGACACTGTAGGATGTCTTGTGAAAGTGTCAGAAACACGTCAGGTATTACTGAAACAGAGCAGTGGGTCAGTAAGTGAGCAAAAAATTCAGATTTTCTGTCTGCGTAAAAAAATTACTTAATAAAAATAAAGAATGGTCTGTGTGACTTTATCCATAAAGGTAAATGACAGTATGGGCCTGTAAGGACACTATCAATGAACACCTGGTTCAAATTTGAATAAGATATCACAAAGTATGACCATTCTGCAGTGTTTTTTTCATGATAAGATCCAGACGGAGATGAGAGTCCAAATGGACTTATGATAACCATTTTGCTCCGTGTTCTGACATGGCGACATCGGACTACACCGCGGATTCGCGCACTTACATTTACAAGTCTTCTTCATCATCACTGTCCATTATTCTACATCCATGTCCAGCACCCTCCCAGACCTTTCTGGAAGCCGGTAATGTAAACATCCGTGTAGTCCTCTAATTTCAAAATAAAACCGAGGGAACATCTTCCTGGTTGAAACGAGGGGAAAATGATTTATAAGACGATTATGCTATTGGACTGTAGATATTTTGCATATTCTTGTGCAAAAGAAACGAGAAATAACATAAAATCAATACTAAATTAGCAAAAAAAAAAAAAAAAAAGGAATGAAGCCACTGATACCAAATATGCCATGTTTAGTATTGTAGTAAGCCTGCGCAAGCTGAAACTGCAGATGAGGAGTTGAAGAGGATAAATCAATAAAATTTGAATATTACTTCCCAGCATTTAAGAGTGGTTAAATATTAGTACTTACCAATAAGTAGGATAATACATGGTTTGCATTGACACATGGCGACATGATCATGTGGTGTGACACTATATCATTTGGGAGTTTGGCGGTTGTACCATATAGGATGCTGTTGCAGTAATCAAGGCGGGATGTAATGAAGGCGTGGATTAGAGTTTCCGCGGCCAAGAAAGAGAGTGAGGGGCGGAGGCGAGAGATGTTCTTTAGGTGGTGGAAGGCTGATTTAGAGATGTGTTTGATGTGTTGGTCGAAGGAGAGATTACTGTTAAAGATGACTCCAAGGTTGCGGCAGTGGGGGGAGGGTGACAGTGTGGAGTTGCCAATAGTGAGGTGGAAGTCTCTGGCTGTTTGGGTGAGGGAATTTGGACCAATTAGAATCATGTCTGATTTGTCATAGTTAAGTTTGAGGAAGTTTGCTTGCATCCAGCATTCGATGTCTGTCAGACAGTTAGACAGGGTGGAATGAGTTGAGGGGGTGATGGATTTGGTGGTGATGTATAACTGGATGTCATCAGCGTAGCAGTGGAAGTGAAGATTATGGCGGCAGATGATTTGACCAAGGGGGAGGAGATACAGGATAAAGAGGAGAGGACCAAGCACAGAACCCTGGGGGACGCCTTGGGACAGGGGGGCAGTTGAGGAGGAGCAGTTGTTGATGGAGATGAATTGTTGTCTGCCAGAGAGATATGAGTGTATCCAGGTGAGGGCAGTGTCAGTGATGTTGAGGAGGGAGTTCAGCCGGAAGAGTAGGATGGAATGATTGATGGTGTCAAAGGCAGCGGTGAGGTCCAGGAGGATGAGGATGGAGATTTGTCCAGAGTCTGAGGAGAGGAGGAGGTCGTTTGTAATTTTGAGGAGGAGGCAGAGCTGAGCGAGGAGTTGATGATTTTGGAGACCAGCGGAGAGATGGTGGGGAAGCAGTCCTTGGCGATGGAGGATGGAATGGGGTCAAGCATGCAGGTGGAAGTCTTCATGGATGAGATGATTGTGGATAGCATAGTTGGGGAGACAGGTGCAAATTTGGAGAGGGGCCGGGTGATGAGATGGGTGGAGGGGGGTGATGGGGGTGGGGGAGTAGGGGAGGTAGTTAGGGAACTGTAGATTTTGTCAATTTTGGACTGGAAGAATGAGAGGAAGGAATTGCATTTGTCAACGGTGAATGAACTTGAGATGTTGTCGCTGGGGTTAAGGAGTTTGTTTATAGTAGAAAAAAGAGCCTTTTGGTTGTTGAAGCCGGAGTGAATGAGGTTTGAAAAGTAGGTAGAGCGTGCAGTGTTGAGGGCGGCTTTGTACTGTAGGAGGTGGTCTGTGTAGGCTTGGAGATGAACTGTCAAACCAGTTTTTCTATGAAGTCTTTCAAGCTGGCGCTTGTGGGATTTCATTTGGTGGAGTTCCGGGGTGTACCAGGGGGCAGAGTGGGAAAAAGAGACAGCTTTGGTTTTGGTGGGAGCAAGTTGGTCCAGACAAGAGGAGAGAATACTGTTGTAGTGGTTGACTAGTTCGTCAGGATCATCAGACAGTGGGGGAGGATGGGTTGACAGGGTGTTGGATAGGGAGACTGAGAAGTCCTGGGGGGAGATATATTTAAGGTTTCTGAAGGATATAGTTCGTTTGACCTTGGGGAGGGGGGAGGGTAGATTGATATCCATGAAGATAGCCAGGTGGTCAGAGATGTGGAGGTTGATGCTGAAAAGTTGATGGATGGCGAGACCAGAGGAGCAGACTAGGTCCAGGGTGTGACCATGGTTGTGAGTGGGAAAGTTGACATGTTGAGTGAAATTGTGGGAGTCCAGAAGGTCCAGGAAGTCCGAGGCTTGTTTGCAGTTTCTGTTGTCGATGTGATAGTTGAAGTCGCCAAGGAGGAGGACAGAAGGTGAGATGGCTGAGAGCTGTGCAACAAAGTCGGAGAAGTCGGAGAGAAATGATGGATTGGGCTTGGGAGGGCGATAAATAACTGCAATAACCAGGGGAGCAGGACCAGGCTGTTTAAAAGCAATGGTTTCGAAGGAGTGAGCAGGGGTGGTGGATATGGTGATGATTTTGAGGTCTTTTTTATGGATTGAGGCCACACCACCACCTTTGCCAGTGGGACGGGGCTGGTCGATGTATGTGTATCCAGGAGGAGTGGCTTGGTTGAGAGAAAAATAGTCCAGGTGATTGTGCCAGGTTTCAGTGATGCAGAAGAAGTCCAGGTTGTTATCAGTGATGAATTCGTTTAGAATTAGTGCTTTGTTATTGAGTGACCGAGTGTTTAACAGAGCCAGTTTGAGGAAATGCTGCTGTGTGATTTGTTCTGAGGAATGAGGAAGTGAGCGGAGGTTGGGATTGGACTGTCTCATAGGTTTCATTGAGCGTTTGTTCTTTCTCGTATGGTTGATCCTGTTTGGACGGTGGGGTCTCACTGAGATGATGGGCTGAATGGGGAAAGCTGCAGCAGGGAGTGGCAATGACAGATGGAGCCTATAGGGGGAGCTCTGACAGGAGGAGGAACTCTGAGAAGGTACTGTGGGGGAAAAAATAGAGCGGATGGACTGGTGTACGAGGTGGATAGTCAATCCGGTGCATATCTCACTGCGTGCTGGAATTTGGAAGCGAGGGTGCCGCGTCCCAGCATGCTCAGGTGAAGACCGTCTCGTCCAAAGAAGGAGGGACGCTCCCAGAACATATCGAAGTTGTGGATGAAACGGATGTGATGTGCTGCGCAGGCAGACTGGAGCCAGGTGTGGAGATAGAGAAGCCTGCTAAAACGAACATCGCCACGGCCCAGAGTGGGGAGTGGGCCAGAGACAAAAACAGCTTTTCCAGAGCTTTTAAGAAGATTAAAAAGTTGGATAAAGTGAACTTTTGTCAGCTCCGATGGTGTGGTGTCGTTCGTGCCACAATGAACAATTATTTTCGTAATTGTTGGAGGCGCTGACTCCAGGAGGCCAGGAAGTTTTCCCAGGATGTCGGCGGTTGTGGCTCCGGGGAAACAGTGAGTGGCCGCATTCGCGAAGCGAATGTGCCGAACGATGGAGTCGCCGACGATCAGGGCAGTGGGGGGGAAGAGAGGAGTGGGTGCCTTGTTCACAGCAGTGTGAGAGAGGGCAGGGGCAGCAGCAGCGGAGGCGGTGGCGGAGGTGGAAGATGGGACATCCGCAGCGGCTGCCAGAGCTCCTGATGTGCGGCTGTGGTTTAGCTCTGGAGGCTGCTTTTCCGGTACCTGAAGGCAAGGAAGATCACCAGAGCGCCTGTTCACAGCCTCCATCAGCAACCTGCGGCGAAAGGAGGAAGATTTCCCCAGCTGTCTGTTCTGCTGAGAGGAGATCGGGTGCTCGCCGTGGGCCACATCCGTCAAGAGTGGCAGGTGCGTGGGCAGGTTTGGTGGGAAGTTGGGGGCAGAGACCTTGGGTCTTGCTCCAGTCCTTGACCATGTAGCGGTCAGAGATGGGAGCGCTGTTGTCGCAGCTGCCACTGGAGGAGCCGACGCAGCTGCAGGTGGAGAGCCGGAGTCCGGTTCTGTGTGAGATGGAGGAGCACCAGCCACTGGAACAGCCTCGGCCATGGGGACATCAGCAGGGTGGACAGAGGCATCAGGTGGTAGCGGGGCGAAGCGGTTTGTGAGGTTGAGGGATGGAGGCGAGGCAGCGCGGGGGTTCCCACTCCTACCCTTGCACTTCACAACTGACCAATGGGGCTGTGAGCTGGGGGTTGAGCACGAGGAGGGTCGGGGGTTTGGCAAAGAAGGGTCCCAGAGAATGGATGGATTTATGACTTTATATCATTTCGATCGTCTAGCTGTGACTCTTTGACGGGACACCTGCGTCTCATGTCACTGTGATGTTTGTTTCAACTTCAATACACATGTAAAAGCTATATAAAGGCATCTTGAGCAACAAGCCATTTTCCCCAAACCTGACAACGCTACCATGGCATCTCCACGCGCTGGACAGCGGACCCCCGACAACACCGAATCTGCAATCGGATACATCCACAACGTCTCATCGGTGAAGACATCCGAGGCCAAAAAGACGAGATATTTCAACGCCATTCTGCAGACAGGAAGAACTGAATACCATGATATGGTGATTTTTCAAATGGAATTACATCGCCAATTCACCCAGGCGGCAGACAATCTCACATCTGTAAAGGTGACAAATATCACCAGATGTTTAAGTAAGTATAGCCTGCAAAACAGACTTGCGTCTTTGGAATGCTGAATTTAAAATATTTATCGCACTTAAGCTTTACTAACCTTGCTTTTCCTCTTCAGGTTACAGAAATCCCAAAGGATTCGATTACGAGACCTGTCGATTCACAAAAGTCAAAGTGACAGAAGTCTCCTTTCCTCACAAAAAGCCCGACACCTGTCAAACAAAGAAGATCGATGACGTCAAGGATATTCCACATTCCCATTATGTAAGTTGATTATGAACACAATTATACCTATTACAAAATCAAAACCGACCAAGAGACGAAACAACAGCATCCTCACCTGTCATTTTCATTTCCTACAACGGTTGTCTTCTGTGCTTTCTTTCAGATTGGCAAGATCAAAGGAAAGGTCGTAGCCATGGGCTCTTCTCCTAAGACGATCCAACGCCGGGGGGTCGAAAGTAACATCCTTAGCATCGCCATCGTGGATGAAAGTGCACAAATTAAACTGCAGCTGTGGGACGCCCAGATTTCGGCAGTCAAGATGCACACCTCCTACGCCTTCAGCAACCTGTCCGTGAGGGAGTACGAAGGAGAAAAATTCCTCACCACAACAAAGAATTCCGCCATTGTGGAGATCGACAATGTCTCTGTCCCAGAGACAACTGTCCCACTCACCATAGAGAACGACGACACTCTTCACACAATCGACACCGAAGTTGTCGCTGTCAGGCTGACCAGCTACTTCAACTGCAAATCGTGTTACAGGAGGCAGTCCGCTTCCTTCAACGCCAGTCAGCCCGTTCAGCGCTGTGAAGGATGCCAGCTTCTCCGCAAAAGCTCCCACTTCTTGGCCACAACCAGCGGTGTCCTGCACGTTCCCGTTGACGGGGTGGAAATAGCATTGACTGTTAACAACTCTGTTTTGAAGTCATTTTTGGAAACGAATCATCTGGCACACTTACTGGAGGACACGAAAAGACTAGAAATGCACTTCTTGACTTTGGAAAAAGTCAACATCTCTTTCACCGCGGAGCGTTTCATCACGAAATTGTCCCACACCGGCCAGGGTCCCACTGGTGCACCTCTTCCGGCTCCCGCTGCTTCCACCACCGCTGCCCACAGTTCCGACGCTGAGCCATGGGAAGATCTGGATGACTTCTTTAAAGACTAATGTGCTAAAACGTGCCTTGTTCATAGTTCTCCGTTGCTGAAAATGTTCATTCCAGTGCGTTTCAGGTTTCCCTTCAATGTCAGTTTGATTTCAGTGGTTAATGTCATCTGGTTCTTTTCTTCTCTTTTTTTAATACTTGTTCAATTCAGTCACATTTTAGCACTTTTACAAATTGTGTCGTTTTAACGTCATTTCCGTTCATTACCAAGTCGACATGTTTCGACCTTAAATCGCCTTAAAAAATTATCATTCATATTTACTATGGTTTTGTTCCTCATGCATTTAACCATCTTTTTCAAATGACTGTTTATCATCATTGTTTGATTGTTGGATTATCTCAAAAATAAATGTTTCACTTTTTAACGTTCAGAAAACCTAGTCATTTATCCGTACGCATCTTTTTACTGAACTGAGGACGACACTTTCAATTTGTTCTCTCATAACCAACCAAGCATACTTTAATGCAACTATCAGCTATTTGCCTTAATATTGCAATTACAGAAAATGATCATGTCATCCAAAAAGTTGGGCTACACAATGAATTCCACTCATTTCATATCAAGCCCCATTTACGTCTCTTTAAACAAACGGGAGTGAAACAGCCGATTCATTCTGTGATATCCATTACGTTATGCTTTTGTCCACAAACACTTATGACATTTGGGGAAATTTCACGACATAAAATACACATGGCATAAAGTCAGAAAATAAAACAAACAAACAAACAAAAACAATTCATGAATAAACTACTATCTGCTAAGACATGTTGTGGAACAATTAATTTATTTCCTGCCAGAGGCTTTTGCTATGAAATGTGGCCGTGGACAGGTTGCTCACATGTGCCAATCGCCCCCTTGTGACATATCACAAGCGTTACATGTTGCAGTATGAAACTGTTAATACGAGTAATTCCAACTAAATGGAGTCCCTGTGTTCACTGTTCATCACACCCTCTGCAGATTTAGAAAACAGATTTCGCTCAGAAGCCAAACAAGTTCATTTCCTGTCAGGCTTTTACTGTGAAATGTGGCCAGGAACATATTACAAAAAACATATAAGTGACAGAGCATAAAAAACAATCAACAATATAATAACATGCTGCGTTAAAAAAAAGTTCATAAATAAATAGAGTTCATAATAGTTCAAAATGGTTCAAATGTGTGATGGTTAAAAACATACATATAATATGTACAGTTTAATAAATAACACTATTTACAGTTAGAAGATAAATTCATATAAAGGTCTTTAAGTTCATTACGTCTGTAAACATCTGTGATCCCAGAGAAAAGGAGAGAAGAAGAAGCTGTGTTTACACGCATAACCTAACCTGTTACCTACCACCTGTCAATCATTTCAGTCCTGTTTTGCCTTTGGTTGTGTCAAGACCTCACGAGCCAATCAGAGTGAAGTCTGTGTGTGTGTGGCGGGACTAGTGGCGCAGGATACGTTCGGGAGTCATGAGCATGCACAAGGAGAGAAACAGACGCTACCTACCATAGAGCTGAGACAGGAAGCACCATGTGGGGAACAATTAAGTCTTATTGTGGAGATCGACTACTCGTGGTCCTGATATAAACTTCCGTTTGACCTGCAAGAGGTGAATATGATATGTATGCCTATATTTTATGCTATATCTAACTGTTATAGTGAAAAGACACTGGATGTGTAACGTGCAGCACGCAGCAACGTGCTAGCTAGTGGTAGCATTTGGTGCTAATGCGCCTGCATGTCGTAGCTTTAGCATTGTGATGTTTCTGAAGCTAAACCAAAGCTAATGCTAATTCAACATGACATACCGTTTGATATTGTGGCTTAATTCGGATCATATGCTTTAAGGAGACGGACCTTGGAGAGGTAGAGACGGCTTTCCAACCGATGGCCCTGCTATGTTGTCTTTTTCTTCCTTGTGACTTCGCTAGTGACTCCCAGTATCTGTAAAAACAGACTGGGAGGTAGAGCCTTCAGTTACTGGGCTCCTCTATTATGGAACCAGCTCTCTCCAAGAGTCAGAGAGGCAGACACTCTTTCTACATTCAAGCCCAGGCTTAAGACCTTTCTCTACGACAGAGCTTTTAGTTAGGGCTGGCTCAGGTAGTCCTGATCTGTTTTATAACTATGCTGCTATAGGCTTAGACTGCTGGGGGACACATCAGGTTACATAGAGCCCTATCTTTCCTCTCCTCTCCTCTCCTCTCCTCTCCCCTCACACATTCTGAACTGTCATTATTTGTTGCACTTTGTAGTCTGGCCTTGGTTTCTCGCGCTCTCTCTGTGTTTCCACAGATCTCTTCAGAGTTCCATCCCCCCCGCACCAACCAACCAACCAACTGCTGCCTCCATCACCTCGTTTCCCCTGCTGTCAAACCGGTCTGCACTCTCTGCTCATGAACCAGTCTGCCGTTAAGTGGTCCCATTAAGCTGGCCTTCCCTCCCTGCCCACCAGGAGCTTCCTTCATCATTTTCTGTTAACTAACCGATTCCATTTCCGTGTTTTCCATATTCCACGTTGTAAACTGTTTCTTGTCTGTGCACAACATCCACTGCGCGTCTGCCCGTCCTGGGTGAGGGATCCCTCCTCTGTAGCTCACCCTGAGGTTTCTCCATTTTTCCCTGTTAAAAGGGTTTTCTTGAGAATTTTTCCTCAGTCGATATGAGGGTCTAAGGGCAGAGGATGTTGTCATAATGCTGTGTAAAGCCCTTTGAGACAAACTGATTGTAAAAGGGTCTATACAAATAAAATTGCCTTGCCTTGCCTTGCCTACCGTGCCATTGTCCTTGTGTATGTTTGGATACCGTGGCCGGCGAGGGTCGGGGTGGCCGGTTTGGGCCTCAACAGGTTAGAACCCGGGGATTGCCGCTTGCGACTATATTTATTCTAAAATCCTACCGGTTTATTATTATTAATTATTATTAATAATATATATTTATTCTAAAATCCTACCGTTTTATTATTAATAGGGTTCTAACCCCGAAGGGGTAGAACCCTTCTAAAATCCTACCGGTTTATTATTATTATTATTATTATTAGGGTTCTAACCCCGAAGGGGTAGAACCCTTCTAAAATCCTACCGGTTTATTATTATTAATAAATATAAATAAAATTATTTTTTTGGAAGGCCACGCCCCTCACACCGTAAGTCCGATTGACTTGAAATTTGACACACAGGTCCAGCTCAATGTGCTCTACAAAAAAGCCAATGGGACCATTAAAGTCCGCCATGATAGATTTTTTGCTAATTTGCATAATGTGAAAAACAGCAAAATGAATAGAACTTGTGAAAGATTGACTCTATCAACACCAAATTTGGTATACAGCCTTGGGGGATGAAAATACAAATTGCTATTATAAATGAGCTAGATCGGATCAAAAATATGGCCGCCACGGACCAATGAATCTCCGCGATGGGCGGAGCTTAGAAATGATTGGCCATAACTCCCACACCCCTTGCCCTATCATCACCAATCTTGGTGGGTAGGTTCACAACGGGACTGGGAAGCTGCCTACCAAAGCGTTTTGAGCTCAGCCTATAGGGGGCGCTATAAATGCCACACATGCATATCTCAAAGACCATTGAACAGAATTTCACCAAATTTGGTATGCATACTCTAGGGGTTACTGTTAACTTATATCTTGAGTGCCATGTTGATTGGTGAAAGTGGGCGTGGCCTGTTGGTCGTTAACTGCTGTTGTTTACGTTTTTTGAATTTATGATGAGCTGGAAGGACCTAGGGACATGAAAATCGGTACATGGATTATAAATGACATGCAAATGCTTGTCAAAAATTTGACCCCATTCGGCCTAACGGGGGCGCTGTTACATGGCGTGTGAACTTCAAATGGCTCTCCCCACCCAGATATGAGTGCTATTGACTTGAAATTTTACACACATGTTCTCCTGATGGTCCTCTACAAAAAAGCCTCTTGCACCATTAGGGTGATTATGACGGATTTTTCAATAATTTGCATAATGTGAAAAACAGTAAAATGAATAGAACTTTTGAAAGATTGACTCTATCAACACCAAATTTGGTATACGGCCTCGGGGGACGAAAATACAAATTTCTATTATAAATGAGCCAGATCGGATAAAAAACATGGCCGCCACGGACCAATGAATCTCCGCGATGGGCGGAGCTTAGAAATGATTGGCCATAACTCCCACACCCATTGCCCTATCATCACCAATCTTGGTGGGTAGGGTCACAAGGTGACTGGGAAGCTGCATACCAAAGCGTTTCGAGCTCAGCCCATAGGGGGCGCTATAAATGCCACACATGCATATCTCAAAGACCGTCGGACAGAATTTCACCACGTTTGGTGTGCTATTGACTTGAAATTTTACACACAGGTCCTCCTGATGGTCCTCTACAAAAAAGCCTCTTGCCCCATTAGGGTGGTTATTACGGATTTTTTTTAATAACTTGCATAATGTGAAAAACAGTCAAATGAATAGAACTTTTGAAACATATATGGTATTGACTCCAAACTTGGTATGGCATCGGGGGACCGTGACGGTCATTTCTTTAACACAAAAAGTTGTATTATCCTACAATGAGCCCAGTCCCATTGTATTACCCACTCTGGCTTTATTATTTAATTACACTGGACCTGGATTACACATGTATTGCGTGGAGCCTTTAGGAACGGAGCGGGCGCTGTCGTCGACCATGGCCGGCGAGGGTCAGGGTGGCCGGTTTGGGCCTCAGCAGGTTAGAACCCGGGGATTGCCGCTTGCGGCTATATTATACATATATTTTCATGTCACACCATATGATGATTTTAGGCACTAATACAACAAATTGTCACATAAATCTAAAATCTAAAAACATGTTTCTATAAAGATGAGAATTAGTAGAACAAAATAAACCATGTTTATGCCTGTTATTTGAATTTTCTTTTTTTAAACACTTTTCTGGTATATATGTCACAGACTCATGTATGTATGTATGTATGTATGTATGTAAATATACAGCACATTTTCTTATGTGTTTTACCAAAAAAAACAAAAAAACTACTTTTAAGCCTATTCATGACAATTCATCGATCTGCTTACAAATTCTGTTTCAGGAATCTCATTTACCCTTTCAGGATTCTTTCAACAATTATCGGAAGAAAGAAAATCATGAATTTTATTGAACATTTATATGTATGTATACACACAAAAAAAGAACTATATTTATTCTAATGACTACACCACTGACCATTACTAGTAATAACTAAAAATATTCCATTTAGGTTTTGAATGAACCTAAATTAAAATGGAATGAGGAATCTCTGACAAAATTAATTTAACTGATGTTATGACATCATCCAAGATGGTGACCGTGATTTTGATATCATTTTTTCCGAGCTGCTTTGCATATGGCTCCCACAAGGCCTTGGAGATCTGGATGATTTTCCTGCTGGCCAGGATCACCTTTAGTTGCCCTTAGGGGTGGAACGGTTCACAAAATCCACGGTTCATTTCATATCACAGTTTTGTGGTCACGGTTTTCGGTTCGATTCAGTTCAGTTCTATATATGTTGACTTTTAGGAAAATCAATTATGTATTGTGTAGTCAGGATAAAACTGAAAGAATGAGGCAGTCTGACATTTGATACATCATTTTGACTGTCTTAGGTTAAAAGTAGGTGAGGTTCTGCCATTGCAAGAGAGGAGACATTGCTGTTTGAACATGCTTTTCATTTATTTGACAAAGAAAGTTATCTTTAACAAAAAAAAAAAAAAGAAAAAAAAGCATAGGCTTCATCAAAACTAGACTTAGGTCCTTTTGTTTGAAATCATCATAAAAACAATATTGACATGTTTCAATTCCCTGGTTTTCAGTTCTTAATGAAAATTTTTTTTTTTTTTTTCACTTGAAATTAAATGCAGTGTTTGAAATACAATCAATGAAAGAAGGCTGGACCTCTTATCAAACTTAAAGTGTCGTTGTGTTATCCAAAATAAAATAAATGATCCAACATACTGCACTGTAACAGGTGGTGTATGGACCCAATTGCAGCACAAAAGACCGAGAACCAATGGAGAGAGTTCAAAGGTTTACTGACACTCTGGCAGACTGGCAACCAGTTCAAAAACACAGTGGCTGGCGGCTAGGTCAAAACAGGCAGAGGTTTGGGACCAGAGAGACGACTGTTCAGGCAGACAATCCGATGAGGAGCAGGCAGTAGGAACGATAACCAGGCGATCAGTCCAACACAGGCAAACAGGAATCAGGAGGACAGAGGCTGAAATCTTGGTCAGGGACACAAGGCTGAGACGATTACCAGGAGGCAGACGAAGCAGGGGAATCAGGGACAGGTGAGGTCGGTACTGGGAAGTCAGGCAGGAGAACGCTGGAGAGTCTTGCATGGCAAAGAACAATCTGGCAGTGAGTGTGGAGGAGAGAGGAGCTTTTCACCAGGCTTGATTGCTGAAGAGCTGCAGCTGAGTGAACAGGTGACTGGAGTGTAGGGGTGTGCCAAAATATCGATACAACGATATATCGCGATATTTCGTTGTGCAGTACGTTATCGATACACTGCCACCAAATATCGATATTTCAACAATAAACATACAGCCGTTCTAAACAGATTCTCTCACAAAACCCTGCTGCAATTTTGATTTACAGAGTCACTACTTCAAGCCTCCACATGATGGCGCTCACCATGAATAAGACTGGGTGCAGAGGTAGCGTACTTGAAAGGAAATGACACAGTACAGCCTGCCGGAAATCGTAAAAAGAAGAAGAAGAAAATGGCGCAGGGCGGAGGAGTAGCAAAACGTAACACAAGCACATTGGACACTGTGTGTTAAGAAGAGCCACTGTGTGCAGTATACACTTTGTTTTACTTGGCTGTCATTCATGTGAATTTGATTGACAATAGGGGTGCACCGATCGATCGGCGCCGATTTCCTTAATTTCGTGGGATCGGCATTTCTTTTATGTGAAACCGATCTCATCTGCCTCCGCAAAGGTCTGGAAGTCAGCCGCTGCCCCCCTCTGCTCTGCCGTGAGAGAGGGTTGATGCCAGGATGTGGAAGCCCTGCTAAGCGCCACACAACGAAAATCGTGCGCGAGCCGGAGCCCTTCCGTTCACACCAGATGCACATTTCTCCGCGCTAGTCGATAAGCGCTTCTGCCCCTCAGGTGTGTGTGTGTGTGTGTGTGTGTGTGTTCATCCATCAGTCTCGCGCTCTATCTATCTGTTTAGATACTGACAATATAAACACCTATATCATCATTTTGAAGATCGTTTTCATTTATATTTGAGAGAACTACCTCATGTGCAGGTAAAACAACAAGTTTGTATTGTATTGTTTCACAGGTATTGTTTTTCAATAAAATAAGATTCGAATATTGAAGGTGTATGCTGTCAGATAAATAAAAATGGGCCAAAATCGAAATTGGCAGGTCAGGCTTTTTAAAAATCAGTGATCGTGATCGGCCAGAAAATTGCAATCGGTGCACCCCTAATTGACAATGTTTTGTAATTCATGTGAAATGGATTCAGTGCAGTCAATAAATTCACAATTTCCTCAGTGACACAGATATCGTGATGTATCGTGGATGAAATTTCTTGCAATATATCGATTATCGCAGAATCGCTGTATCGTGATATTATCGTTATCGTGGGCAAAATATTGTGATAGTATCGTATCGCGAGGTACCTGGTGATACCCAGCCCTACTGGAGTGACTGACGAGGTGGGTGTGGCTGGCAGATAGGGTGAGCAGGGGACTGGTGAGTGGAAACTACTGGAGGCAGGTATGTATGGAGGATGAATCATGACACTGCACTGCTACAGCTCTGCTCATTCTATTTTCATGTTCTTCTGCAAGAAAATCAGTTTGTCCACATTCTCTGCTGAAAGACGAGATCTACTTGCAGTGACCAAGCCCCCTGCTGTAGAGAAAACTTGAGTATTGCGGCTCGAGCGCTATAATCATGCAACGAAATCCTGCACCTTCCACCACGGCATAAGGCTCCATGTCTTTGGCTATGCAATATCCCATTCCTTTAGTTATGCATTTCACCCTGTCTGACTCGTCACTGTAAGACTGTTTAAAAGCTGCCCAGACGACTCTCTGCCCCTCCTCTCCGCAGATAAGCTGACATGTTAGTAGTGTTGCTGTTAGCATAAACAACACGCATCGCACAATGTTTGCACACTGTTGGACTTTTGTCCACAACTTTCTTACTGCCATCTTCGTAAGTGACTTTAAGTCCAAAGTGGTCCCATACAGCAGACCTGTAGAGTGCTGCTGGCGCATCTTCTAATTTTGGTTGTTTTCCACTTGCCATGCCCAAACGTCTCCACAACAACTGACCCTGTTTTGTATGACTATCTGCTGCTACCCGGCTGCTACTAGCCTACACCTGGCTACACTGTTTCAGTTTTTCTTCTTGTTTACCTGTTGCCTGGCGGTTGTCTTTAGGCGCAGTGCCACCACCTTCTGCTCTGGAGTGTAAATGCTTCGCATCGTTAGTAAATGAGAAAAATGAGTTGTGCTGTCTCTGGTAGTGCATGCCTATGAACCGAACGGGACACACGCGAACTGAACCGAGACAGTCGAACCGAACGATTCGGACGGTTTTCATAAACCGTCCCATCCCTAGTTGCCCTGGTCCTACTTCGAGAACACAAACAGTGGTGATGCAGCTAGGTTCCTTGCTTTTGGTTGTCAGTGGCAATAAACAAGATAAGAGTTTTGTTATAATAATATATATTATTGTAGGAGCCATTTCTATATGAATGTATGCAATTGCCAAATTCGGCCAGTAGGTGTCCTCATGTATGGTGTGTGATTCTATATGGGTGGGAACCTTCTGGCAGGTGGCAGGTGTTGCCAGACGGAAGAGCACACAGTTTTTCGACCGCTGCGCTACGCTGCGCTACGCCACGTTATGCTATGCTGGCAGTGCTGTTATGTCTGTTGTTATTTGGTGAATAAAACCACATGGGTTCATCTGCAACGCTTAGTCCATTCTTGCAATGCTGAAGATCCAGACGGTGAGCAAACGAAGAAGCGATAGCGAGCGCGTCGATTAGTTTTAGCCTGTCTGTGCAGCCCCTCAGTGGCTTTAAGTTTAGGCTTAGCCGCTACATTAAGTCGAAAAACTCTGCTAAAGTGATAGAAGGAGTGGAATGGATCCTGGAAATCGGACTTTTAAAGACGTTGTACCTACCTGAGTCACCTGTTTGTATCCGGCTGTCGGTGAGAGGACATCGGTGGACTGGACTGAGGACCGCGGCGTCTGCTAACGCTGTTAGCATCCATCACCCTTCGTTGTTTGGAGCCGAGCCAGGCTACGCCAGCGTGAGGACAACGGGAGACCCGATCTTCACATAGCAGCGACGCTCATTCATATGAATCATCAAGGCGCCCAACGTGAGTAGTAGCGCTACAAGTTTATGAATGGCCATTCGTGTTTATGTGCGCACATTTGTTTATTACAAGCAGGCGTAAATCCAATGCATTGGTGGTCAAAGGGTGAGAACAATTGACTAATAAACTGTGTGTGTGTCGGGGAATATCGTTATGGATGCGCGTGAAGATGTGGACGAGCCTGTAGAGGCTATTGCGCATTCGGTGGAAATGAACATTGATACAGACAGTGTTGGTGCGCAAAAGGACAAACAAAAGCGTGTTGTAAAATTAACTGCCAAGGCTTTTGCTGAAAAGTTTGAAAGGTTGCAAGCTTCTAGGAAAGGGAAGCTAAATAAGGCAGGGAAGTTAAGAGAAAAAATGCAAGCGCTTATGCAAGCCAAAGAAAAGGTAAAGGTACAATGTGTTTTTGAGGACTTTGTTAATTTGTGCGATGAAGCTCAGGATATCCATGGGTCTTTGGTTGATATTTTGCCTGATGAAGAAAAAGAAAAACACAATATATGGTTCAAAGCAAAAATGATTTGCAATAATGAATGCATTTCCAATGTAACAAAATGGTTGTCGGGTGTTACACAAAGGTCAAATGTTGGTGTGGATGTTGATGATAATATAAAACCAGAGGACAGTGTTTCTAATGTGGCTAGTAGGCATTCAAGCAGAAAAACCTCAAAATCAAGCACTACTTCCTCTGCAAGGGCAAGAGTTAGAGAAGAGGCCGAGCGAGCCGCTTTGCTTGCTCAGGCTGCAGCTTTAAAGAAAATGCATGCACTGGAAGAACAAGAGCAGCAGCTCAAAAGGAGAAAGGAACAGCTTGAGCTGGAAGCCAAGCTAGCCGCATCCACAGCTAAACTAGCAGTGTTACAGGCCTCTGACACCCGAAGTAAAGCTTCATCTTATGCAAAGAGTTACTCTGTTGACGAGCAAAAGAAGGCAACAGCTGTTAACATGCTCAACCCGATGGCAAAGGAGTACAGACCTGTGTATCAAAGGGATTGGTCACTGCCAACGTATGACCCACAGCCAACTGCCATGCTAGCACAAGAGGCTAGTCGGCAATGCACAGTTGGACCAAAGGAGAGCAAGGATACAAGGATGCAAAATGTCTCCTCTACAACACAAGTGGATGCATTCTTAGCACCTTTGGAACCCAGCATGTTAAATGCTCAGATGATGGATCAAAGTCAATTTGGAAATATCTGTGCCATAATGGAAAGGCAGAACGAAATAACATCAGCTCTTGTACATCAGCAACGTTTAATGTTATTACCAGCAAGAGATATTCCAATTTTTGATGGGGATCCTCTTCAATACATTTCTTTTAAGCGTGCATTTGAACAAGGAGTGGAAGAGAAGGTCAGTAGAGGTGATTGCTTGTGTTATCTGGAACAGTTCACCAGAGGACAGCCAAGGGAGCTGGTGCGGAGCTGCCAGCACATGGCTCCAGAGTGTGGCTATGATCTTGCAAAGCAACTGCTGAAAGAACACTTTGGCAATGAGTACAAGATTGCCACTGCATACATTGAAAAGGTTTTTGCTTGGCCTGCAATAAAGGCAGAGGATGTAAATGCATTGCAAGCTTACTCTCTGTTTCTGCGCTCATGTTGTAATGTCATGGAGAAGCTACAGTACATGAGAGAATTGGATGTTCCAAGTAATATGAGAGCCGTCATGTCTAAGCTGCCATTTAAGCTGAAAGAGCAATGGAGGACTGTTGCACATGACATACTGGAAGCATCTGGGCAGAGAGCTCTTTTCAAGGATCTGGTTGCATTCATTGAAAAACATGTCCGAATACTATCTGACCCACTATTTGGTGACATTCGGGATGTGCCATCTGGACCATCTACATTCAAGGTCGGCACTAGGATGAAGTCACAACCAATAAACAAAGTGAAAGGAAACAGCTTTGCTACCACTGTTGCACCAGTGCAGTCAGTTGAGAGCTCTCAAGAGTCAAGGACGGATTCATCAGCTCATGGTTCTAAGGGGAAGTTAGCTTGTGTGTGTTGCTCCAAGAGTCATGCATTGGATGGATGTCAGCAGTTTGAAAGGAAGAAACACCGAGATAAAATAAGCTTTCTAAAGGAAAAGGAGCTTTGCTTCGGTTGTTTGTGTGCTGGGCACAGGAGTCGAGACTGCAACAAGCGTTTGACCTGCAGGGTTTGTGGTCAAAGCCATCCAAGTGTTCTTCATATTGACAAAAAGGACACAGTGAAAACAAACACAAAGTATTCCATGGAGCCTGTGGCATGTAACATCACAGCATCTCATAAAACATGTGGTCATACAGGGGCCGGGGAGGATCGCTGTCTTCTTTCCATCCTTCCAGTTCAAGTTAAATCCATCAAGGGGGACCGTATAATAAACACATACGCCTTTTTGGATCCTGGCAGTACAGCCACCTTTTGTTCAGAGCAGCTCATGCAAAGGCTCAATCTTGCTGGTAGACGAACCAACTTTCTCCTACAAACCATGGGACAGGAAAGGGTTGTTCCAGCAATCTCACTTTCTGGTTTGGAAATATCTGGTTTGGAGAATAATCTCTTTTACAAACTTCCTGAAGTCCTCACTCAGAGGAGGATGCCTGTGGGCATGGACAACATTGTAACTGAAGCAGATCTGGCAAAGTGGCCCTACCTAGCCAAGGTAAAAATTCCCAGCATAAAGGCTAATGTGGATTTGCTGATAGGAAGCAACGCTCCCAAGGTGTTGGAGCCTTGGGAGGTCATAAATAGCCAAGGGAAAGGCCCGTATGCTATAAGAACAGCACTGGGATGGGTTATTAATGGCCCTTTGCAAAGTAATGGCAGCAGTTTGGAAGCTGAGGTGCCTTCAGTGGTTGTCAACAGGATTTCTGTGAGCAGGTTGGAAAAAATGCTGAGTGAGCAGTACAACCATGACTTTAACGAGAGACCTACAGAGGAAAGGGGGCTCTCAAGAGAGGATGTGAAGTTCATGGAGATTGCTGAAAGTTCTGCAACACTCAAAGAGGGTCATTACAGCCTGAAATTGCCCTTTAAGAAGGATGATGTGTCTCTGCCTAACAACTTCTCTGTGGCAAAGCAAAGGCTACTTGGTCTGAAGCGGAAGTTCCTTAACAATGAGCAATTTTATCAGGAGTATAAAACGTACCTCAATGGAATGATCAGCAGGGGCTATGCAGAACAAGTACCTTTACAGCAGCTTGTCAGTGGCAGTGGCAAGGTTTGGTATATCCCTCACCATGGAGTATATCATCCAAGGAAAAAGACTCTGCGGGTGGTGTTTGACTGTGGTGCAGCATGCAAAGGGGCATCATTGAACCAACAGCTCTTGCAAGGTCCCAACCTCACCAGTACGTTGCTTGGGGTCCTCATTAGGTTCAGGCAGGAACCAGTGGCAGTAATGGGTGACATCCAAGCAATGTTCCATCAGGTCAGGGTGGCAGAGGAGGACAGAGACTTCCTGCGCTTTTTGTGGTGGCCGGAGGGAGATCTGACCAAGGAGCTGGCTGAGTTTCGCATGACTGTTCATCTATTTGGTGCGGTGTCCTCGCCAAGTTGTGCCAGTTTCGCTTTGAGGAAGACAGCAGATGACAATCAGTCTGACTTTCCAGCTGCAGTGGTTCAAACAGTCAAGGAGAACTTTTATGTTGATGACTGTCTGAAGAGTATGGGCTCAGAAGAGGAAGCCACCCTCATGGTCAAAGATCTTATTGCCCTCTGTCAAAGGGGAGGTTTCACTCTGACCAAATGGATTGGCAACAGTCGCACCATGTTGCAAACTCTTCCTGAGGAATACAGAGCTAAAGATATGAGTGAACTTGATCTGGACAGAGACAAACTTCCCGTGGAAAGAGCTCTTGGGTTGCAGTGGTGTGTCAAGACTGATGCATTTAACTTCAAGATGGAGGTTCGACAGAAAACATGCACCAGACGGGGAATGTTGTCTGTATCTAGTTCTGTGTATGATCCTCTGGGGTTTCTTGCGCCAGTAGTGTTGCCTGCTAAAATCATGCTACAGGAGCTTTGCAGAAGAAACGTTGGATGGGATGAGACCATACCCCGGGACATCCTGCATCAGTGGACAATGTGGATGGAAACCCTGGATGCGCTGTCTGAGTTTAAGGTTGAGAGGTGCATTAAACCTAAGGGCTTTGGACGTCCCATACACTCTCAGCTACATCATTTTTCAGATGCGAGTGAGGCAGGATATGGAGCAGTCACTTATCTCAGGATGCAGAACGATAAGGATGACATCCATGTTGCATTCCTGATGGGTAAGGCCAGAGTTACACCTTTGAAGACTGTTACTATTCCTCGCTTGGAGCTGACTGCTGCTGTTCTGGCTGTTCGTGTGGACCTCATGTTGAAGGCCGAGCTGAGGCTCCAGCTGCAAGAGTCAGTCTTTTGGACGGATAGCACTTCTGTGCTGAAATATATTATGAACGAGGACAAGCGTTTTCAGACATTCGTGGCCAACAGGATATCTGTCATCAGAGGAGCCACCAGAACTGCACAATGGCGGTATGTGAGCTCAAAGGGAAACCCTGCGGATGCTGCGTCCAGAGGGATGAAGATTGGAGATTTTATTCATGACAACAGGTGGATTGAGGGTCCAAGGTTCTTGTGTAAACCAGAAGAGGATTGGCCAGTGAACATGGTCGGGACTGCAATAGCAGCAGATGACATGGAGGTCAAGAAAGAGGCCGTGGTAAACGTCATTAGTGTGGAGGGTTCACCTGATGCCACTGGTCGGCTTATGGCCTACTTTTCAAGTTGGATGAAACTTAAGGTTTCCGTTGCCTGGTTCCTTAGGCTGAAGAGAATTCTATTGGAAAGGTGGCGCAGGAGGAGTGAGCCAGAGGCTTCCAACACCACCAAGTCAAGCTCAGACAGACCAAGGCAAGCGTTGCCTGTGAAGGATCTTTTGGAGGCTGAGCTTGCCATCATTCAATACTGCCAGCACCAAAGATTTGGAGAAGAGATTGCTACTCTGTCATCTGGGAAAGCTGTGAGCAGGCAAAGTAATATCTCCAGGTTGGATCCATATTTGGACGATGGGCTGCTGAGAGTGGGAGGACGGCTGGCTAGGGGCTCTCTACCCGAGGAAGCTAAACATCCGCTAATCCTCGCCAAGGATCAACATGTTGCCACTCTCATTCTAAGGCATATTCACAAGCAGCTTGGCCATAGCGGTCGCAATCACACGTTGTCCACGCTGAGGAGGAAATATTGGGTCACAAGTGCCAATTCAGCTGTGAGAAAGGTCATAACAGAATGTGTTTTCTGCAGGAGGTACAGCGGAAGAATGGTAGAGCAAAAAATGGCAGATTTGCCTAAGGAGAGGATTCTTCCTGATTATCCGCCTTTTACCAACGTTGGGATTGACTATTTCGGGCCGATTGTTGTGAGCAAAGGACGAGGCACAGCCAAGCGCTATGGTGTAGTTTTCACATGTCTAGCCAGCAGAGCGGTCCATTTTGAGGTGGCCTACTCTTTGGATACAGATGCGTGTATCAACGCTCTGCGCCGTTTCATCTGCAGGAGAGGTCAAGTTGCCCACATGCGGTCTGACAATGCGACCAACTTCATTGGAGCAGAGAGAGAGCTAAGGGAGGCGCTTGCATCATTGAATCATGCACAAATTCAAGGAGCTCTGCGGGAGAATGGAGTTAGTTGGAGTTTCAATCCTCCAGCAGGGTCACATCACGGTGGAGTCTGGGAGCGTGTAATCCGCATGGTCAGAAAGGTTTTGAGTTCAGTGCTTCAACAGCAGAGACTGGATGACGATGGACTTCAAACAGTTATGTGTGAAGCTGAAGCCATCTTAAATGATCGGCCCATCACCAAACTCTCGGATGATCCAAACGATCTGGAGCCGCTCACTCCCAATCATATCCTGCTCATGAAAGGAAGACCATCTTTACCACCTGGATTGTTTGAGCCACATGATCTATATGTGAAAAGGAGATGGAGACAGGTCCAGTATATCTCTGATCTTTTCTGGAAGCGATGGGTACGAGAATATCTACCTCTGCTGCAGGAAAGGCAAAAGTGGAACCAGGAAAGAAGAAATCTCAAGCCTGGCGATATTGTAGTCATAATGGATGCTACTGCCCCACGAGGCTCCTGGCCACTAGGAAAGGTCTTGGAGGCTTTCCAAGACAAAAAGGGAGCTGTCCGTTCAGTGCGTCTGCAGACAAAGTCTAGCGTCATTGAACGTCCTGTGACAAAGCTTTGCTTGCTATATGAGGTTACAAATTAGCAGGCCATCTCAAGTTTCTGTATATGTGGTACAAGAGACTGCATTGTGTGGTAAAATGTGTTCATTGTATCATTTTGATTATGGCTCCATGATTTGCATTTGAAAGAATTGTATGTATGTAATCCATTACAATTAGGGGCCGGTATGTAGGAGCCATTTCTATATGAATGTATGCAATTGCCAAATTCGGCCAGTAGGTGTCCTCATGTATGGTGTGTGATTCTATATGGGTGGGAACCTTCTGGCAGGTGGCAGGTGTTGCCAGACGGAAGAGCACACAGTTTTTCGACCGCTGCGCTACGCCACGTTATGCTATGCTGGCAGTGCTGTTATGTCTGTTGTTATTTGGTGAATAAAACCACATGGGTTCATCTGCAACGCTTAGTCCATTCTTGCAATGCTGAAGATCCAGACGGTGAGCAAACGAAGAAGCGATAGCGAGCGCGTCGATTAGTTTTAGCCTGTCTGTGCAGCCCCTCAGTGGCTTTAAGTTTAGGCTTAGCCGCTACAATTATAATAATACCAAAACCTGTATGAAAGGTGTGTGTGTGTATGCGTGTGTGTGTGTGGTATGCGTGCGCACGCGTGTGTGTAAATATCAGAACAAGGATCAGCAGTAGTGGACCACAGATTACAGCCCCTACGGAAGCACCTCCCAGACTTGGTACATACTTGAACAGCTTGTCCCCCATCGACCTGTCAGACTTAACCCCTGCAATCACCTACTCCAAAAAAGGTACATGTCTACTTGACCCAATCCCAACAAGACTGCTCAAGGATGTGTAACCCCTCCTTGCTGGCTGAAATTTCGAGCGTTAATATGGGGTTTCAATTTCAGTTCAGTTTGGACCAGTTATCAGAGTTCTAGGGAAATGCTCATGGAGCCCAGGGTGGAACACCAACACTGACCACACTCACACCAAATTTAGGTTTCAAAATGTATTTCCCAGTTACCAACAGGAATACTGTGACAACAATACCTTTTAATTGAACATGAAAAATAATACACTGCGCGCAAAAAGAAAAGGAAAAAATAATAATAAAAAAAAAAAAAGTGTCCTGTGTTGTGTTTAGTCTATATAGTCTCTCCCTTCTGTTGTTATGAGCTCAGTGTTTTTTCGTTGGGGCCCGTTATTCTTTGTGTATGTCACTGTCCTACCACACTGCAGGTTTGGAAGATAAGTTCAGTTGTCCGTTATTCCTCTGTCCCAGCTCGCCATCTGGTTCTCTGGATCCATCAATTCAGCAGGTGCCTGGGAAGCCGCCTGGTGGCTATCCAATGCTGGTATCCTCTCTTCTCTCTTTTACGTCGACTACTGGTGTCACCGATATCCTCTCTTTCAACATCAAGTGTCACCGAATCACATCCTCTCAAAAAAACTGACCTATAGAACAGGCCACATATTCTTAGTTAAATAAATAATAACATAAATATGACCTATATATGAATTTAAGTAACTCAACAAAAATAATTATTATCACTTTTCCTTATAGGTTTCACTTTGCCAGTGTAAATCACATAAAAATACTCAATTAACTCAAATTCAGCTTTTTAGCATTAATTGTTGAGAAATGATGAAATAGGGTGAGTTTCTCCCTCTACCTTCCTCACACACACAATACGCACACATGTGGCGCACGTACACACACCCCACACACCCTATATACACACACACACGGCACACTCACAATGTTCCCGGTACGCAGTGTTTGCGTGCACACACACACTCACAATGTTCCCGGTACGCAGTGTTTGCGTGCACACACACATTTTGCCTGGATTACACCACCATATTAGCGGTAAACCCGTTCATTAGCTCTGTTGTTAGCTTCAATGCAGATTCACATAGCTTGCTATCCTAGCGGCTTACACATTGAATTAGCAGTTAGCAGCTAAATTACGCTGCAGTTAACCCTATAAATGCCAGCTATCTCTCTCTCTCACTCATTCAGACTAAATAACAGACTTTATGCCTTTAAGGTGGCTGTCATCAATCCTCTACTTAAAAAACCCTCTCTTGATCCAGATGTACTAGCCAACTATAGGCCTATATCCAACCTTCCCTACGTCTCTAAGATCCTTGAGAAGGTTGTACTAGTGCAGCTACATGAATATCTGCATAGTAACGAGCTTTTTGAAGCTCTCCAATCTGAATTTAGAGAACACCATAGCACTGAAACAGCACTGGTCAAATGATCTTCTTATCGCTTCCGACAGAGGTCTTGTCTCTTTACTTATTTACTTCTGGACTTCAGTGCTGCATTTGATACCATTGATCACAGCGTTTTGCTGCAGAGACTAGAACATGAGATTGGGATTAAAGGATCTGCTGTTTCAATTTGTTAATGTTAATAATGACCATTCAGAGTACAGCAGAGTTACGTATGGTGTGCCACAGGGTTCAGTTTTAGGGGCAGTTCTCTTCACTCTTTACATGCTTCCATTGGGGGATATAATCTAGAAGCACTCCATCAGTTTCCATTGTTACGCTGATGATACTCAGCTCTACTTATCAATAGAGCCAGATGATAGAAGCCCCCCAGTCTGCAAGATTGCTTGAAAGACATCAAATCCTGGATGTCTTCTAACTTCCTACTACTGAACTCTGACAAAACAGAGGTTATTGTGTTTAGACCTAAGCATCTCAGGGACACATTCTACAGTCAGATTGCTACTCTGGATGGCATCACCCTGAACTCTGGTCCAACAGCGAGGAACCTTGGAGTCATTTTTGACCAGGATCTTTCCTTCAGCTCTCACATAAAGCATGTGACTAGGTCTACCTTCTTTCACCTGCGCAGTATAGCTAAGATCAGGAATATCCTCTCTCAGAGTAATGCTGAGAAACTGGTCCATGCATTTATTACTTCTAGGCTAGACTACTAACTCTCTCTTGTCAAGATGTCCAAAAAACTCTGTAAAGAGCTGGTCCAGAACGCTGCAGCGAGGGTATTGACAAGAGTTAGTAAGAGAGAGCACATTCTCATTCTCATTCCCATTCTAGCTTCTCTCCATTGGCTTCCTGTAGGATGTAGGATAGACTTCAAGATCCTTCTACTTACTTACAAGGCTCTTAATGACAAAGCTCCAACTTAAGAGAGTTATACAATACACCTTTCATCAAAGTGACAGGTCTATTGTTCTGATGATCCAATGATATGATGCCACGTCATGACGTCACCGCGTTCTTATCCAATGAGATTGCTCGAATGTTGCGAGGTCCCTCCCTCTGTTCTTAACCAATGAGGTTGCTTGAATGTTGCGAGGTCCCTCCTGTGTTACGTCATCTAAAACTTCTCATCAAAGTGGCAGGTCCCCCTATCTCCCCCTCCCTCTGCTGCGTTGCCCGAAACATCTCTGTTGGCTGCACATTGTTGGTTTAATCGAGATAAAGTTAGTTATTTATGGTTCTCCCTCGATGTAAAAAAATAGTCTAGCCTGTCAGCTTGTTGTTTTAATCGAAATAAAGTATTTTTTAAAATAGAGTAATTTAGGTTCAGGGGGAAAGGACGCGAAAAGAGGAAAAACCCCTTAACACAGTTAGTTAGGATGGACATAATCAACAAAGAGATGGTTCCGCCGCTAGAGAGTAGAGTGTGTATTAAGCGGCAGTGAGTGTACGAATGAGTAGAATCATGCCATCAGCTCCCCTAAAGCCAACCCTCTTTCTCTGTGTGTGTGTGTGTGTGTGTGGGGCGAGCACTGAAACTTCTCGTCAAAGTGACAAGCGTTGTTGTCCCTCGCTCTTTTCATCTGTAAAATACATTGTTCGAACTTCTCGTCAAAGTGACAGGTGTATGTCCCGTCCAAAGAAGCCTGTGGCTCCAGAAAGTAGACTGCACATTAAGTCACGGTGAGCGTCCGAATGAGTAGAAAGGGTCACCCTCGGCCGTAATACTGTATTCAGTCCTTAAACTATCCCCCTCAGGTCTTCCGGGTCAAAAAGTTAAACTACCCTGAACCTATAGCCAAAGGTCACAGTCCATTAGTATTATACCTAAGAAAAAAACTGAGAATACTCACACACACAAAAACGAAAAGGTTCTAAAAACCTATTATTTAAGATGTGCTATAAGAGAGCATAGAAACTCGAACCAGCTCAGAGGACATCTCCAAACAACTTCTGGTGGCACCCTCAAATTCTACAGATCAACGTAATGATGACCAGTAAGTTGTATTAACCTTTTAAAAATAGTTTTATCTTTTTTACGATAAGAACTATGATGTCGTAAAAAGTCTCTTTTTTTGGAGGAGCTAGAGGAAATGTTCCTTCCTTGTAAGTGTATTATTTCATTTTACCACAAATTCCATTGTTGTTTTTCTACATTATTATATAGTTATTTATTTATGATTCTCTTAAAGGGAACGAAGATGATTTAATTATGCAATTCCCTCACATAAATCCTCAACCAACACCGTCACCAGCCCTGCTAGACATACCCGGGGGCGCAAAAACGGAAAAGTGCTGAGAAAGAGATCCAGATCATCCAGCAGCAGCAGCACCAGCAGCAGTGGGCGTAGCAGTGTTCGCACCTGGACGGACACATGTAGCTGTTGCTCACATTGCAACAGCCACAGAAAACGTAAGTTTTTATAGACAGTATCATATTTTATCTGTAACAATAGTAATAATAATAATTAAACTTTGTTTTTCTTTTGTTGTTTTTTACCAGGACGCCAAAGGAGAGAGAGAAGAGATAGAAGGAGAGGCCATTACACAGCTGTTCTGAGGGATGCTGGTTGTAGGATGTGTCAAAACTTTCACTTCTATTTCTGTAGAACCAGCGACAATTCAAGTAGGTGCTGTGAAATTTGTCAAAACTTTCACTTTTACATTTGTACCACCGGCAACAAGGGCAGAAGGTGGTAAAAGTGTTTTGTTGATATTTTCACAGGATAGAATTTTTTGTTTGTTTTTTAGTAATTATGGATCAAAATGTAGACAATCCTCAAGTTCCCTACGATCCTTTCATAGCTATAAACATAGCTCTAGAGGAGTTGAATTATGCTCACTCCATCTCCAATAGTTTGAATCATCTTCACATGGTGTTAGATTCCTTTATGTGGGATAATGAAGCCGACTCCTCCTCCTCTCCCCCCACCGCACCACACTCTGGCAACATCCGAGAGAATAGGTAGAGAGATTCAGCGCAGAGTAGGTTTCACCGAACACAGGGACGTGTGTTTTAGCGACGTGTCACTCTTTGAAAGGGTGATAGACTGTAAGATTGTGGTGTTTTACATAAACAAAGACAGCCGCACCCCTGCTAAATTCCACACAGCAACACCCGCAAAAGACAAAACAGCATTTCTTTTTCTACATCAAAATCATTACTATGGTATTAAAAATCTCAAATCCTTCTTAGGCACTCCTTATGTGTGTCAACAACGTTACACCGGTTATAGCAGCATATGCAGTCATCACTGTTGGGGGCACTGCTCTGTGTGCTTAGACCCTCTGTGTTGTAACGTAAAATTTCAGCCCGTTGTTTGCGAAGACTGTCACCGCACATGTCACTCCGATTACTGCATGAATAAACACAAAGAGCTCGTGGCAAGAGGAAACTCGAATTTGCAGCACCCCCGTAGCCAGTGTGATTTGTATAAACAATGCAGAAGATGCAACAGATTGTGATACACAGGCATCGACGGCGGATCTAAACCCCACACATGTGAAAAACTAAAATTTGCAGAGAAATACTTCCCAAGGATGATGAGGGAAAAAACACTTGTGTTACATACAACCACGAAAAACCAACACAAATCACAACCAAAACATTGTTTTTTACTACTTTGAAACGTACACAGACAAAAGTTCCACGCACATACCCTTCCTGGTGTGCACAAAAACCCTAGGTGGTGTCAGATGGAACGCATGGGGCTCCGCTGTTAGAGTCGGTTCTTTTATTGGAAGCCCAAGAACAAACCGGAGAAATCTTCAGTTCCCAGATGAAGAATTTATTCAGGTCACAGGTAAAGTACAGCAGCGCTGGGTGCGTAGTGACGGAGCTCAGTCAAGATCTCAGCCAAAACGAACACAGCTTTGAGAAAACAATTCACATTTATAATTCACAGTATCTTCTTGGGCTGGTCCTGCCCGATGCAGAGGTTGGACTTTATGATAGAGTATGATGAGTCAGATGATGCTGTCCACTCTTGGTTTATGATGTATGTGCAGAATATGTGTCAAGTATGTGTGTGAATCTGCTGTGAGTCAAGCGTGTATCTATTGCAACAGACCTAGCTGACAGAGAGAGAAGACACTACAGTTACATCTTGTACTTGCTTATCAGGTGAGAGTCACCGCTATCTGGTGTCGTAGGGACACTCATCAGGTTATGTGCGTTCAAGCACAGGACAGAGCACACAGTGTCAGATCATCTATTTGTGATTTGACATCATGTATGCACTGTTCTGTTACAGTCAATTGAAACATTACTAAATAATGCATATAGTATCAAATCATAGCTTAAATATAGCATCAAATTATAACTTATTCATAACACCGCCTGCGCCACCAATTTTGTTCTGCATTTCAGATCTCCCGCATATCGCAACGCGGTATTTATAGCTCACAACTCGAAAGGATTCGGTGGTTACCTCATTCTCAATGCCATGATTACTCTCGGAATAAAACCGTCCCTCGTCATGCAGGATAGTAAAGTGGTTTGTTTTACAGAGCCAGATTTTCAACAAAAATACGTAGATTCTATGTTTTTTGGCCATGCCTCTTTCAGCCATGCCCAGGGCTCTGGGGGTTGAAGATAAAGGATGTTTTCCCCACCATAGTGTGCGACTCCGTCAGAAACCGTTTCTTAGAGGTCACCGTCATCGCCGGCGATACCGGGGGTATATCCATACTCTTTCCGAAGTGGAAAACGAGAGCAATGTAATTCTTTTTTTAATGAAAGCGGGACGCTTCAGCCTTTGTTTACATCGAAGCCGTGCAATCAAGCCGGTAGGATCGGGTGTCCAGTAGGAGACCCGTGTGCCATCACGACGGCTAAAATCCAATGGGGAAGCGTTTATTTACATCAAGATGCTTGCTCTAACCGTAATCTCTTCAATACACATGTCATAAATCCACCACTCCGCTGACTGATTTTTCACCACTTCCTTAAAAAATGCACACGACCGGGAGGAGGTTTACCACAGCGGACCAGGCTTGCATAGTTGCCCTTGTGTTATAGGCTACTAGCTAAAAGTTTTAATGTGGCAGCAAAAACATTGCTGATCTGTGAAAGTAGACCTAGACATCCAAACAGACCCACGTGAACCCGAGGTCGTGCTCTTAATGTTATTAAGCAGTCCATAAGGCTCAATTAATCCACTTATTGAAATGACCTTACCTCCTCCTTGTCCTGCTGGAAGCCCATCCGCCAAAGTAATGTTGTGTTTGAAATCGAGGTTGATTTGCTTGGTTGCCATTAGCTTGAGAGGATCCGCTCTGCCCTGATACACCTGATGCTCCAGGTCTGAAGACCCGCCGCATTTCCTCATTGACCGCACTGTGTGACGGCTGTTGATTACGGTTTGAAATTTCTGACATTGTGGTTATCACATCGGAACGGGTTAAAATGTCATTTAAAAGTCCAATTGCCTCATTGACACGGTCCCAGTCAACCATTTTCACATGTTAACATCATCCATGCAAATTGGTCATCCAAGAGGAGGCGGGATATTGTCCTTGAGATCCCGCTGGAGAGACACATCTGGTACCTACACCCACGATGAGCCAATCAGAAACTGAAAATTCAAGTTGACTTCCGTTTCAATCAAACTCTCTCACACATAGTACTATATTCGCACACATCACATATTATTCTCTCATACTTTCACTATCATGTTGTTTCATCCATAATAGCGTGTAAGAGAGTATGATAGTAAGTGTGTGTGACTATAGTAGTGTTTTGAGAAAATAGGATAGTGTGTGTAACTATAGTAGTAAGTGTGTGTGACTATAGTAGTGTTTGTAAGAGAGTATGATGTAACGTGTGAGCAAATATGAATTATTTCCTAAACAGCCTCTCATACAAAATCTTTTTTACAAAGGTAAATACAGTCGCACCATCAGCTTGAACACCAACTATTTGGTGCTCTTTAACAACCCACGAGACAAACTGCAGATCAACGTATTGGATCGGCAAATATTTCCAGGGAAAAAAAGCTTTTTTCTTAAGAGCTTAAGAAAACCGCTCAAAACCCCTTTTCGTATTTAGTAGTAGATCTCACACCAGGGTGCCCAGAGCACTACAGACTAAGGTCAGAATTACTGCCTCATCAGTGACCCGTAGTTTATTTGCCTAAAGCCAAGTAGCTGGACACACAGCCATGTGGGACTGCATAAAAAGAAATGCCCCTTTGTTGAGGGCTTTATGTCACTGCTCTGCTCGGAAGAGGAGAGAGATTCTTCAGCATTGTTTGTCAGATTTTCTTAAGTGTCTCAGCGTAATCTGTCTAAACCTGCTGAAGGGCAACGTCCCTCTCACACCCTGTCAAAATAAAAAACTAAAAAAGCAGAAAAAAAACAATCAGACTGCTGGCGGATAAAAAAAGATCTCTGAAAAACAAACACAGTGCTTTGATGAGATAATCGGGAGGTTTCCTTTTACTGCTGCTCTCTGCCGTGGTACCTATATTTGGAGAGCTTCTAGGAGGTCTGGTCAATAGAAGAAGATAAATTAACAGCGGGAGAGATGGCGAGTCAGCAAAAAGCCACTCAAAAGATGTATCTGTTGAACACCCATCAAATGAGTTGGCTGACTCAATCAAACCCTATTCATGGAGCCGGTGAAACTCAAGCGATGAGACGCATGGCCGCGAGTGATTTGGATGAAAAGATGAGGGATGTATTAAACGAGCCCGGGATAAACCCTTATGACAAAATTTAAAAATACAACACATTGTTGCAGAGATATCTTGCTTTTATTAAACAAGCTGTTAAAGAAGAGGAAACTCACACCAGGCCTTCTAAAGTCTCTGAACAAGAAGAAGAGAGGGAGCAGCAGCAAGAACAACAACAACAACAATGGGTGGATGAAACTATCGATGAAGTATTACAAAACCTCCTGCCGTGGGATCGAAAAAAATGCCTCTTATATCTTGAGGAAAATGAGCAAAAACGGTGAAGGGAATTGGAGTAAAAAGGGTGAATTTGTTTACATGGGTAAAGCGGTCAAGGGATCCCACATGTTAGATCTGATTAAACACTTGTCACCATCATACAGAAAAGCCCAGAGATGAGAACCCAAGGGATGGTCGGATTTTTTAAATACTCTGAACAAGTTCAACATCCCTCTGTCCTCCGTGGGTAACCCCGAAGCTCACGAACAATACAGCAAATTGAGATCGGACGAGCAGCGAGGATTAAAGAGAAGAATTATTTAATCCCCGAGATGGAGCTACTGATGGTAACAATAAAAACGCTTAAACCAAAATGTGACATTTTTTTTGTCTTTATTTCACAAGTTGCAACAATCTTTAAACATTTGTAAAGAACACACGGTGTGCTGGAAAGATTGACATTTTTTTCGCTTCACACAGCTTCAAACATTTTCAAAACTTAACCCGCAGGCTCTATGGCATAGATAATAAACACAATGTTATGGGAATGGAGGAGAATGTATGCTGCAGTTGTCTGCTGTGATATAAAACACCACTGTCTGCTGTGATATAAAACACTGCTGCAATGTAATCTCTCTCTCAAATTAAATCGAAGGCAACTGGACTTGTATTTGTCTGTGGAACACGTTTCGCCTCTTATCCAAGCGGCTTCATCAGTTCTTGTGTATTGGTCTTCCACTGACAAATACAAGTCCAGTTGCCTTCGATTTAATTTGAGAGAGAGATAACAATGACCTGGGCGAATGAGAACATTCACAGACACTGCTGCAATGGTCTTTTAAAAATTGTAAAATTTGATTGGGGTAGTGAAAAAAATGAGGAGGAAATCCAAAAGAGTCAAAAAAGTTCCTGTTCCATCTTCGTCCAGCGTCAGGGCCAATCAGTGTTCCCCCAGTTCATGTGCCGGGTGTGTGTTTACAACAAGGTAGGCGGGGGTTTTAAACAACTACGTCAGCAGTGGCAGCTGGTCCGAGGCCCACACTCTGCAGAAAGCATCTCCCACTAGTCAAGTCATTAGCCTTTCCAGTTGATGGCTGTTTATTTTTAATAATAATCCACCACCTATCTTTTAGAGTTAATCTCCAGAATAGACTCGTAGCCAGCGTACACAGAGTGGTGGTGTGAGGTAAAGGCACCCTGAATCTCATCTCTAATCTTAAATTCCCGTTGGAAACGGGGTGAGATTAAAGACAAAGAGTATCCTTGTTCAAATTCCCTCCTGTTGTTCCCACCTGTCTCCCATCCTGACACAAGGCCAGGTATTCGACGCCGTTATGGATAAAATTAAAAGGAGACAGATCCCTCCTGCCCGTAAAAGCTTCGTGGTGCACCATGCCTATCACCACATATTTCGGCATAGTACCCAGAAAGAGATTCTCTTGGTTGCATATCCTAGAGCTTTGTGGAATGGAGTAGGTCTTCACGTTCACACGAGACAGAGAGTACAAAGCGTTGCTTTTCATCAACGCCGCAGCATGACCTCGGCGCACGGCCAGGGAAACTGTCACTTTTTTCAAACAGAGCAGCCCCCAGTATTCTTAAACGGTAGGTGCTGTTGGCAGCACCCATGAGGCAAAAGGCATCGGACAGTCTGGTCAGCTTAATTCTCAAGTCCACAGAGTTCAAAAGAAGCCTCTCGCTAAATAATATATCGGTGTGGAGAGGACCCAGCAGATGGAGCAGAATAACGTCGCACTGGCTAAAAATTGTATTCAGAGGATAACTGATTAACCCTACAGGGGTGTCGGCGGCCAGGTTTGTGCCGTTGGCGTTGGTAATTTGCACCCTGAGGTGGAGCAAGGTGTCGTTGAGATCCAAATATTTTTCACCGTCCCCGGGTATAAAAAACTCTACAGGGCCTGTATCTGTAATGGCCGTCAGACCGACAGAGGCAAGACCTCTGTGTAGAGTTTTTCGTCGATAGACAACTGCATCATGGGAGCTCCTGTGGGTTGTAGAAAATAAGGCAACTGGACTTCTTATCTTGTTTGAAGACGTTTCGCCTCTCATCCAAGAGGCTTCTTCAGTTCTGAGACTGTGACCGGAAAGCCAGGTATTTAAACCCTGAGTGGTGGTTTTGGGTGAAACTAGAGTCACATGACCACACCCCCCGAAACTGGGGGGGGGTGGTCATGTGATGTTCCCCCCCACTCCTGGTTTCGTGTAGCTCTGGAGTCATGGAGTCAGGAGTCGACACTCCTGGTTCCATGAGGTTCCTCTGAGTCACATTTCCCCATGTGTGTTTGGGGTTTAAATTTCCTGGGGAGAGCTCCTAGGACTGCGTTGTAGGTGGCTGATAGGTGCTGTCTTAGGCCCCCACCTCTGTTCAAAGACGGTTTCTCTACGTGGACATAGATGGCTTCTTTTACTCCTCTCTCGAACCATCTGTCCTCCCTGTCCAACACCTGGACATTGGAGTCCTCAAAGGAGTGACCGTTTCTCTGTAGATGCAGATGTACAGCTGAGTCCTGGCCTGATGATGTGGCTCTTCTGTGTTGGGCCATGCGCTGGTGGAGGGGCTGTTTGGTTTTGCCTATGTACAGGTCTGAGCACTCCTCGTTGCACTGGACGGCATACACAACATTGCTGAGTTTATGCCTGGGTGTTTTGTCCTTGGGGTGAAGCCTCTTGGATGAGAGGCGAAACGTCTTCAAACAAGATAAGAAGTCCAGTTGCCTTATTTTCTACACCCCACAGGATAAAGATGACCTGGATGACTGAGAACCTTCACAGACATCATGGGAGCTGAAAATAAATCCAGCTCGGCCATGCTGCACTCTGCCGATTTGTGGGGCCATCTTTTTTCTTTTGTAAAAAGAAAACAAGTACAAAACAAAAACAAAAAACTAAACAAAAAAACCTCCTTCTTTTAGCCCTTCCCTGCCTACTGATTTATTTTTTGTGC
Organism: Caranx melampygus; assembly: GCA_019059645.1. Taxonomy (NCBI): domain Eukaryota; kingdom Metazoa; phylum Chordata; class Actinopteri; order Carangiformes; family Carangidae; genus Caranx; species Caranx melampygus. The sequence goes on from JAFELL010001091.1 coordinate 229,643, forward strand.
CAGGTCGGGCTTTTTTAGACCTTACTAAAACATGGTTCCCCGGTGGCCTCTTCCTGGGCCTTCTGGCCAACATAATAATACCTCCGGAGCCTTCTTGAGAACCTCCAGGGCCCTCCTACAAGACTGCTCAAGGATGTCTTCCCCTGAGTTAACACTGCTATACTGAACCAGATCAACCTTTCCTTAGTCACAGGCTACGTGCCACAGGCCTTTAAGGTGGCTGTCATTAATCCTCTACTTAAAAAACCCTCTCTTGATCCAAATGCATTAGCCAACTATAGGCCTTTATCCAACCTTCCCTACATCTCTAAGATGCTTGAGAAGGTTGTCTGAGTGCAGTTACATGAACATCTGCATAGTAACGAACTCTTTGAAGCTTTCCAATCTGGATTTAGAGAACACCATAGCACTGAAACAGCACTGGTCAAAGTTTCCAATGATCTTCTTATAGCTTCCGGCAGAGGTCTTGTCTCTGTACTTGTACTCCTGGACCTCAGTGCTGCATTTGATGCCATCGATCACAGCATCTTGCTGCATAGACTAGAACACGAAATTGGGATTAAAGGATCTGCTCTAAAATGGTTTGACTCATACTTATCTGACGGATTTCAATTCGTTAATGTTAATAATGACCACTCGGAGTACAGCAAAGTTATGTATGGTGTTCCACAGGGTTCAGTTTTAGGGCCAGTTCTCCTCACTCTTTACATGCTTCCATTAGGGGATATAATCCGTAAGCACTCCATCAATTTCCACTGTTATGCTGATGACACTCAGCTCTACTTATCAATAGAGCCAGATGATAGAAGCCGCCTCATCAATCTGCAAGATTGCTTGAAAGACATCAAATCCTGGATGTCTTATAACTTCCTACTACTGAACTCTGACAAAACAGAGGTTATTGTGATTGGACCTAAGCATCTCAGGGACACATTCTCCAATCATATTGTTACTACTTGCCTACTCTGGATGGCATTACCCTGAACTCCGGTCCAACAGCGAGGAACCTTGGAGTCATTTTTGACCAGGATATTTCCTTCAGTTCTCACATAAAGCATGTGACTAGGACTTCCTTCTTTCACCTGCGCAATATAGCTAAGATCAGAAATATCCTCTCTCAGAGTGATGCTGAGAAACTGGTCCACGCATTTATTACTTCTAGGCTAGACTACTGTAACTCTCTCTTGTCAGGATGTCCAAAATCCTCTCTGTCAGTCACCAGCTGGTCCAGAATGCTGCAGCGAGGGTATTGACAAGAGTTAATAAGAGAGAGCACATCTCTCCCATTCTAGCTTCTCTCCATTGGCTTCCTGTAGGATATAGAATAGACTTCAAGATCCTTCCGCTTACTTACGAGGCTCTTAATGACAAAGCTCCAACTTATCTGAAAGACCTCATTATCCCATACTGTCCTACCAGAGCACTTTGCTCCCAGAATGCAGGTCTGTTAGTGACCCCCAGTATCTCTAAAAACAGACTGGGAGGTAGAGCCTTCAGTTACCGGGCTCCTCTATTATGGAACCAGCTCTCTCCATGGGTCAGAGAGGCAGACACTTTTTCTACATTTAAGTCCAGGCTTAAGACCTTCCTCTATGACAGAGCTTTTAGTTAGGGCTGGCTCAGGTAGTCCTGATCCATTTTATAGCTACACTGCTATAGGCTTAAACTGCTGGGGGACACATCAGGTTACATGGAGCCCTATCCTTCCTCTCCTCTCCGACCTCTCACACATTTTGAACTGCCATTATTTGTTGCACTTTGTAGTCTGGCCTTGGTGTCTCGCACTCTCTCTGTATTTCCACAGATCTCTTCGGAGCTCCATCCCCCTGCACCAACCAACCAACCTCCATCACCTCTTTTCTCCTGCTGTTAAACCGGCCTGCACTCCCTGCTCACGACCCTGTCTGCCGTACAGTAGTCCCATTAAGCTGGCCATCCCTCCCTGCCCACGAGGAGCTTCCTTCATCATTTGGAAGCTCAGTTAATGGAAAAAAATGGAATCAGTCAGTTAACTGACTGATGATTTCCATGTTTTCTATATTCCATGTGTTATGCCCAGCCTAGGGGTGCCGAGGCATAACCTGAAATAGGCCCAACTTCCCCAAGTCCCAAGCAACCAGGAGTACCAGTTTATCAAAACAGAGAAAGAAAAAGACAGAAAAAAGAGCTTCAGGGAGAACCAAGGCCAACATAATAAACAGAACAATTCTATCTTAGAAAAAAAACAAGCTCTAGCCTGAACCAAGAACCAAACAACATAGGCTAACCTTCCTGGCTTAACAAACACAGGAGAAAAAAGTTAAATCAAAAGGCGGTTCACCCCTACTGCAAGTCACTTCTCAATTTACACGTGAATGAACAAACGGTAATGGCTGGTTGGAGGTTGAGGAGGCTGAGGAACGCCTGTTGCTGTCACTGCCCATCCTGACGCTCCATCTTTGGCATTATATAGCTCCTCTGCCGAGCCATTAGCCAATCCGGGGACGGAGGAGCCTCCTCCAATCCTGCGCTGCTGCCGCTATTAACAAAGATAGAGAAAAAACAAGAGCACACACTCCAAAAAAAAAACAACCCCCGACAGCAGCCGTAGCACATGTTGTAAATTGTTTTCTTGTCTGTATACAACATCTATTGCACGTCTGCCCGTCCTGGGTAAGGGATCCCTCCTCTGTTGCTCACCCTGAGGTTTCTCCATTTTTCCCTGTAAAAAGGATTTTCTTGGGAGTTTTTCCTCAGTTGATGTGAGGGTCTAAGGGCAGAGGATGTTGTCATAATGCTGTGTAAAGCCCTTTGAGACAAACTGTTTGTAAAAACAGGCTATACAAATAAAATTGCCTTGCCTTGTGTGTGTGTGTGTATGTGTGTTTTGTAGTTCCACTTTTGTAAAACTGGTGTAGTGAAGCTGTGTCCAGTAGGCAGAGACTATGTATTAAGGTGAGTGACCTGGAAGAGAATGCCAACGTCAAAATCAACTTGCAGGACAGTCTCCCTCCAAAACAAACTGTGGCCCTTTTCCCATCCTGTAGGGAGACAAAGTGCTTTAAAAACACACACTACACTCTTTACACATATCTATCTATCTATCTATCTACAACATATCACAAATATGCAAGAGAAAAATCCTAAGGGCTTGTCAAGTGGTCCTCCTAGAGACGCAAACACAAAAATAAGATCACAATAATGTGAAATACAGTTATGGCTGGGCCTATAAAAAAATGAATTATTTGCTTCTTCAACGAGTTTATACTTGTGCAGTTTCTAATGTGGGCTGGTAACATGTTCAAAAAGTGGGGATCTCTGAATCTAATTGAGAACTGAGAGAAAGTAGACGTAAAAAGAGTGGGATGAAGATTATTTGCTGACCTTATGTTGAAGTGATGAATTTGGGAATTTAACTGAATTACAGAATGCAAACAGATTGGAAGTAATTTGTCAATGGGCTGATAAACAAAAAATACATATATGAAAAATATTTACAGCAAAGATGGGAAGATTGCTCAGGGATTGAAAAAATGTTGAAAAATGTTGCCATTTTGATAAATTGTTTTTGTTAGGTAAGGATACAGTTGAGTTGCTCTTGAAAGTACTTGCCCAAATAATATTACAGCAGGAAATGAAAGCATAAATTATAGCATAATATAAATTGATCAGGATTTTTCTAGACAGTAGATGACAAATTCTGATAACTGACTCTGATAACTCAGATTTTGTTTTTGCAGTCTTGTTGGAAATGAACATAATATGACATTTCCAAGTGAGATTTTCATCAATGAGAATACCTAGAAATTCAGTTACAGTGACCCTTTCCAGGATGTTATTGTCAATATAAACATTAGGAAGTGTGTTTGTTGCTTGCTGATGTCGGGGGGTAAAAACACATGTATGAGCTTTTTTATATGAAGTGACAATTTGTTTGCCTTGAATCAGGTGTCAACTTTTCACAATTCTGTGTTCGTTTCTGATATTTAAAGCCCCTACAAGGAATTTTTAACTGGATATGCAAAACTCTCTCATATCTGCTGATGTCTCTGTGTGACCTACAACAGTAAATGAAGCCATCAGTGGGTAGATAAGCTATTTCTAAATAGTGTAACTCTTTACCTTTGGGAGGCAGTGGACGGATCAGTCCACCAGACAAAACGATGTACAGAACACAGACCAAAGTTGACGGCACATTTTACGAGGCTATAAATTAGCATTGAGTTGTTGCTATGCTAGCGAGTGTCCTATATTTTCACCATGGCTGATATTGGGACAGGATCCGCAAAGAGAAACCTACCGCTTTTGTCCACAGGGGTCTCAAGGAGAATTCTCAAAGAGAATAAAAATGCTTTTGATGATATCATGTATCAATGTTTTATATAAATGAGAAACAGTAACCGGCCCAAAATTGATCCTTGGGGCACACCACAAGAAATCGACTTATAATCAGATGAGGTATTGTGCTGATGATCATATAGAATATTACTGTTGTAAAGACTGGAGTGCCCTTGATGTTGGAAGTTCATAGAAGTTAGTAAAGTTTGGAATAAAGAATTTACCTGCTGTACAGCTACCTTTGAACCACATTTCAGGTGTATCCATCCAATAGATATTTCAAGAAAAGCCAGAAATATTGATCTTCTGATGGCACTAGAGTAACTGTACAAAGTTCTCCACATAATCCCCATTCATATCTCTCACCACTTGCAGCTGCCTGCAGTTTTCACATGTCTGTAGGTTCAGCCTGAAAATGTCAAACTGCCTAAGAAGGTAAACTAAATATATGCATATATTATATTGACATGTATCTTCTGTCCTATAGCTTCTATTCTCAACAGTGCTGGCATCGTGGTTTGGTGCACACAGTCATGCGATGAATAGCCTACATCTGAGCTTCCAGCAACAGTGTTTACAGAGGAAGAAGAAAAGTGATGGTGAGTGGAGAGTAACAAGAGTTGCATGGTCACATGGGAACACTTTGGCGTCCCAGTGGAACACAATGTCGACAGCACATGAGTGGTGGACTGGACAAAGACTGTCTCTCAGCGATGTTTCATGGAGGTGCAGTATGTCACTGGAAACACATCATGTTAGACAACACGTTGACGCATAAAAGATGGCATCACCCCGATATGACTATCACTGGTGCAAGGAAAAAGACAACTTGTGTGCAACAACTCATCCCTGCTGCTTTCAAGCAGCCTCTTGAAATGAACACAGCCAGGGCCAAAAACCTCACCAAACCAATTAGCATATAGCCTGCATATAGATTAAAGAGTCTGTAAACATGGCTTTAAATAGTAAGAATGCTTATATTATATCAAAGTTGAGTGTCTCATTAAGCATCCACAAAAATCTTAGTAACAAAAACCATTCATAACTACTAGAAAACCTGGTTTAAAAAAATTTTGCTATTCAGACCACTTGTCAGGACTGAGTGGGCGTGGCAGATAACTCTGATTGGCAGCTCCCTCGTTTTGATTGACATCTCCACCTCTGTTGGAAAAAAAATAAAAATAAAACAATAACAACTCACTGGAGGATATGCACCCAGGGATGGCACAAACTGGCATGATTGATTGATCTATAGATAGATAGCTAGATAGATAGAAAGGTAGATGGATAGCGAGATAGATAGCTTGATAGGAAGCTAGCTAACTAGCCAAGCAATACATCACTCCAGGCTCATTATACCACACAACCACTGCCTGGAGTGGTGTATTGCTTTTATAAAACAGTTACCAATAATGAAAATATGAAGTAAGAATACACAATAAATCTTAAGTCATGTTTATTTGAGCAGAAACAAAAATGATTGCACCGTGGGGACAACATTTTTGCTTTTATAACAGAAGATGGTTTTTAGTTTTGCAATCAATTGGTGTCTGTTCAAAATATATGAAAAAAGCCACAAATAGTTACATGTGAATTTTTGTTACTTTTTTCCCATTGTACTGAACCTATATCAAGCCTGTACTCAACCGTGACCCCCAAACCGAGGTACGTACTGAATCATGAGTTGTGGGGACTGTTACACCCCTATTCTAAATAGTTTTCAGCAATCAACACTATACAGTACATGTACTATTTATTATTAATAACATTTCATAACCTTTTGCGGAATGTGAATTGGCCAGTTTCTCAGCAGTTCAGTAGATTCCCCCAGCACCACTAAGAGATTGATGTGTTTTTGAGTAGAAACTAAACAGTAACAACACATTTGTCCTCCAGTTGGGATGAATTGTAAGAAATTTGGTGATCCCCTGACCTTTCCTCAAGCCTCCTCATCAGATCAAAATAACTACAGTACTAGCCTCAACTTGTACCATTGTGCTGCGTCAAAGATGTCAGCATATAAACATGCTTGTTGACTAAGTTGACTACATATTTTCTGGGGCATTTTTGCCTCTATTTTAATAGGACAATAGAGATTACCCAGCCATGCAACATGGAGTAAGGCAAGCAGTAATTCATACCACAAAATCATCGTTCAGGGCATGTGCATCCACATGGTAGACATTTCATGGGGTCATATGTGGATGGGCAGTTGGTGCTTGTACATGCAGAGAGCTACAAATGTCTGTATTTTTCTTCAAAAGAAAGGGTTCAGCAAAGACTTCATTTCTTAAGAAAATGGACTCTTTGAATATATCTGCTAAGATGATGACTCGCTTATGGAGGTTTTATTGAATCTATTTTAAGCTTTTACATTATTGAATGGTTTGGAAACACAAACCTGTCTGACAAGAGCAGGCTTAGCAGTCTTAATAAAACTGTCATTAAATTCTCAGGGAGGAGTCAGACCAAGCTTTCGGGCATGACTATTGCTATTGCTATGCTATTGATATGCTCAATATTAATCATCACTGACTTTCCTTGCACTTATCCTGACCTAATTGCACTTATTTGTGCATATGCACATTGCACTTTGTTCCCTTTGGGGATTAATAAAGTAATTTGTATTCATATTCGTATTTGTTTATTGTTGCTGTGGACTTTTCATATGGCTACCTCTTTCCATATATTTACAGACACAGGATAGGACATAAGCTGAAAGAAAACAGAAAAGCAGAAGACATAAACAGATATGGTTTAACAAGAAACTTTGATTTGAAATCTCAAATTAGACATGCATTTTCACAGAAAAGAGGACACAAATTGTTTTTGCAGAAAATAATATTACATTTCACTGAACATAGCTGGGCATTCATCTGCAAGTGAGGCAGACATATGCACCAGGGCCTAGCAGAGATCAAAGACAGAGCTGAGAGAGAGTGAATACTGGAGTTCATCATTCATTAAATGACCTGAAACACAACTCCAACTCCAAACTGCTGGATGTCTAGTTTTCTGTAGTTTTAAAGTTTACTATATCACATTAAAATATGATGATATGCCATGTTCATATGTTTCTGCAAGTCACCACAGGTGGCAAGTTATTGCATGTTAGCATTATCACTGTGAAGAGTGTTAGCATGCTAGTGTTAGTGTTCAAATCAAAGCAACACAGTCTCTTCTCCAGCTTCAAGCAGCTGCAGAATCAATCACCCAGTTCTCTTCAAAATAAAAACTAAAATCTTGCTTCCAGTGAACTGACTGCTTTGATGAAAGAGAAGATTGGGGAAGATTGAAGATTATGTTGTGCTTGAATGAGTGGAGATGCCTTTTAATATGTGTCAAAACATATTATACATACATTAAATGTATTATAACTCAAAATGCTGATTTGCATCATCTTACAGCATGAATGTAAGTTGACCAAGTTGGCATATGTGAATAAATCTTTATGTAGATACAGAGTGTGAGAATAATTTAAAATACAACACATCTTCTGGGACAGTTTGAGATATAACGGCTTGTGACTTGCACATTTACAACAGTGATACCTTTGACTTGACCTGCATGTCAAATAATTAATCATTTGTGTTTATCTTTGTTTAAACTGTCTCTACATGTAAGAAAATTACAAAAAAAAAGGGAAAAAAGGAGCATATAGAAGATTTAACATGCAAATTCAGTCATCTTCAGATTTGAGCTGAAAAACAGTGACAAGAAGCTGAATCAACATCTGGTTGCTCTTTTTAATGGAGGAATTTTGAATATGACTCTGTTTTTGAAGCTCTGTTTTTGTTGTCGCTGTTGCACTCTTTTTATTTTATCAACTGAACAATAAACAAGAGAAAGCATTCACATGTAGGACATTACAGTTTTAGCATGATATGAAGAACCTTCATATGATTTGTGATTAAGCCATTCATGTTATATTACGATTTTCATAGGGATATCTCCATGATAAAGGATAATAAGCCTCAGCTGATTATATGCCATCTTCATATTTTCATATGGCTTGTAAAGAAAAACATTCTAAAACAGATCAGCTGCTGCACGAACTTTTATGAATGGGCTTTGTGAAGCCACTCTCTACACTGATGGTGGTGTGATGATACTGCATATGTGTGTAGCGGCTACTCAGACAGATGGAGCCAGTGATAGGTGGGTGAACCCTTACTTTCAGCATATGAATATCACAGATATATTGAACAGAAAGCCACAGCTTTATAATTCTCAAGACAAGTATTAAGTGGCATCATTCGACTCACCACCTGTTCTCCATCCATCCATCCATCCATCCATTGTCTGTACAATTTATCCATGCAGGGTCATGGGCTGGAACTAATGTCAGGTGATATAGGATGGGGGTGGGGTACACTGTGGACAAGTGGCAGACATATGGAGCACTTACAGTGGAAGCCATTCAAAAGTTCCCATTCAAGCTGAAAGCCAGCTGAATGGCAGCTGACTTCCAGCCAACTCCCAGCCAAGTTCCAACTGAGTTCCTGCACACAGCCCCTATTTCAACCCAAAATATTTAACCCTACCCTCGGTAAAAACCACCCTCAAAAGCGCTCAAAAGCACTGCTACCCAGCAGATGGTCTTTGAAAGCAACTCAGCATTTTTTAGTGGTCATTTGTACCTCATACAGCCCCACTTCAAAAGAAACTTAACTATTCCCTTAATGAATATAAGGCCAGAATTATACAAAACATCAGTGTCACATGATTGAGGGTTGTTTTTGACTGGTAGAAAGGCTGGGTCTGAAGCGCCTGGTGGTGTAGTGGAGCACGTCCCATATGGGCGTAGTCTGCCCAAAGCAGTCCATCGCTGGTTCAACTCCCACCCAAGTCTGTCTTTACTGCATGTCATTCCCCCAATCCCGCTTCCTGCTTCCCTTTCTCTCATTATTACCATATCAAAGGTAATCCCCAAATATACTTGAAAGGTATTGAAAGAGTCAGAGAAATGCTATTAATCATCAAAACCAACAACTTACCACTCAGTGATTTGCTGAGCAGTTATTACTTATTCAGGAACTACCACTGCTGCTTTAAGAATTAAGTTGAGCCTATACTCATTGGTACAGTCATGTATTCAGCTTAATGAAAGATATCAATGGATTCCTACCTACATGCAGAAATCTGTGTTCACTGAAAAACCTTAAACTAGAAATAAGGAAATCCATAGGATCCTCAGGAATTGATGTCCATTTCCATCCCTAATTAGATTTATGATGAGAAGAACAGTAGTCAGGTACCTACAGGTAAAATGTTCTAGCAGTTTAAGCAGTTTTGACTGTGTTGTTTTTTCTCTTTTTATATAATTTGGGTGAACTGACCCCTCAAAGCCATAAAGGAGGCTGTAACTGCATGGATCCCTAGAACAAATCATCTTAATGGTCATGGCCAAGAGGTGGGCTGACATTTTATTCACTGCTGGGTTACCTAACCAGCACAGTGTTCAAGTAAGACTTAGCTTTTATAAACATCAGTTTCCAAAAGTAGCCTCTTATTGCCTGCATTATGCCAATGAGGACTAACAGCTCAGCACCTGGCCCTGGTAGGGACCCCTTGCTAATTCACTTTCAGAGTGTAATGTCATCTTTGGTGACCTTTGCCGACTCAACTCAGCTGCTGTATATGCTTCACAGTGACTTGCCTTGAAACACTGGTGGGGGAGTGAATTACATTGTGTAGATTTGTGCGGCCAGTTTTTAGACCTGTTCCCACAGCAACAGTGCTGATCTGATGAGGCGAAATCTAAACACAAAACACAGTATCAATAACTGCCAAATTATGGTTATGTGCTTTGATCCGGTAACAGTCGTGAGGATGCTTTTAACATCCATGTGCACATTGCCATCTAGTGCCAAAAGCTGTAACACCTTCTCATGGGAAGTGAATGTACAAGATCTCATACACACATTCATTCAGGGGTATACGAAGTGTCACAGTGTCATTCTTTGTGCTAAATAAAATCAAACACTTTTTACCTTTTCTTTTCATTATTGCCTAAACCTGCAGATCAGCTAGGAAAAGAAAGAAACAAACAAAAAAACGACACTGTCTGTTTTCTTGTTTTGCAGCAGTGTGAGGTGTCTGATAATCTCCACACAGTCTGACACCTGCTGGCAGGGATAAATTTAAGCATGAATTAAAAACAGAATATGACAGAGACAATAAGAATGCGAGAGAGGTGATTTTTAGGATGTTTCTGTCTGACCTGCTGATTGGTTGCTCTGCCAGATTGTTACTGACAGGTGATGAAAGCTGTGAACATCAATAAATCTTCTCTGCATTTTCCCTGTAAACACTTCATCTAAACTCCATAAGAGATCTTATAAGATAGTGTGGGCACTTTACAACACATGGCTACAAATTTGTCCTCCTTGTGTAATGCATCCCTGTCAGTGCTGCATTGTGGTTATCATGATTATGAGGCTGCTTGTGTAGATGCACATGGCTGCTGACTTATCTTGTGGATTATTATAGTGTTTATTGGCTTGATCTCAAAATTTAGAAAATGGGCCTCCAATTGGTTTGAAGGTCTGTGGATTTACTTTTAGTAACTGTACAGTTATAAATTAACTTTTAACTAAGTGGTAATTATACCACTAATCACATAACCCACCAACAGAAGCAGAGGAGTGGGCAGTGGAGGAAATGTGGCTCATAATACACAGAAAATATGAAAAAAAAAGTGATGAGTGAAGAGAGAGACACTATGTGAGTGATTTGTCGACTAGGAAAAGACACTTAATGATAATTTGTGAAACTTTTGTATTCTCCTTATAGCTGCAGCAGCATCCATTACAGTCATGGACCAAAGCAACTTAATCTGATTTATTTGCAAATGCTAACCACCACCTGTGACAAACAACAGCTTTACACAAAGCACACAGATGAGAAGTAGAGGGATAGATTGTGCTGTGGTAATTTTGCATCTTGTTGGGGTGAAAATGTAGTTTTTGCTGACCTTCAGTGATCCAACACTTCAGTTTGTTAAAACAAAAAAACAAAAAATTAAGAAAAATAGACTCCTGGAAGGAGCACAGTCCAAAAGAAAAAATGTTGAAAAAACAAACAAACAAAAAGACTTCTAATGTAATTGTTCTATGGCACACCATTTCTTTATTTGTCAACAGCAACCATTTGAAAGTGCAAGGTGAATTGTCTCAGCAAATAACCACTTATTCTTTCTTTTTATCATTTAAAGCTGGGGTTGGTAATCCTGGAGAGCTAGCAAGAATTGAAAATTGCACCTGCTCTGAGTTCTTCCCCCCTCCTCCCCCTCCCGTCAGTGTGTGTATATATATATATATATATATATATATAATACCAGCGTCAGAGAAGCTAATATTAGCATTAGGCTAACACAAGCTACAAAAGTAGCTACATTAGCAAAAGTTACACATTTCATAAAAATAACAAATCCTCCCCGAAGCAAAGCATATAATTACCTGTCCAACAGAAAGAGAGCAACCTCAGCATCACTTCAAATCCCTCAGTTGTCTCCACAAAAGCAACACCGATGTTTACTCTGGTTTGACCTCTGGTTTTATCCAGAGCCTTTTTGTTAGCAGCCATTTCAGCCTCCGGCTTTCTCTTCCTTGCCTTTTCCTTGGGGCGAGCCGTTACAAGTAACGCTGGAAGTAGTAACTGGGGCTGCATTTTCTCAGCCATTGCTCATAAATGAGCACAAAATCCGTTCTGCTGTAACTCTGTATGCTGATTTCTTCCGGCAACAGAGACACGTGAAGATTGTGCACATGCGTCGGAGACAGGGATCAAGGGGGACAGATACAGAACTAGACATGAAGGCATCTGATTGGTTTTTGCTCTTCAGTGCGAAGAGCTTGGGCTGGTCGGAGTTTTGTCAGTCCTGCAGCTTCCACAGAGGACTGATTATTTTTGTTCCTTTTTCTGAATACATAATGTATTGATTACTCAGAAGATAGAAGGACCATTTTACCCAGTATAACAAAAAGTGTTTCTGAACAGGATTACCAACCCCAGCCTTAACATAAAAGGGGAAACAGAAACTGTGAGCTGAGTTACCAAAATACAGGATATTTACAGGTATTAGCTGGTGAGAGACTTCAGATGACATGAGCATCTCTCCTCAGGTGATCTGGCCAGCCCACACTTTACTCACATGAATAGCTAGCCCCTCTGGTTGGTCAGCTGTTAATTAGATTAGCTGATAGTTATAATAGAGTATAGCAGAGTGTAGTAAGAGTGCTTCACAGAGATTAAAAACATTACAACCTAGAAGAAAACCTGGCCCTAAAAAGTTTAAAAAGGTGAGTCTTGAGCCTCCTTTTAAAAACAATAACAGTCTCTACAGTCCTGAGGTTCTACGGCAGACTGTTCCACAATTGGGGGCCATAATAACTGAATGCCACCTCCCTGTGGGATTTAGATCTAACTTTTTGGTATGATTAAAAAGCCAGTGCCAGAGGACCTCAGGGTCTGCAAGGGTTGATATGGTAATAGCAGGTCAGATAAATTAGAAGGCCCAAAACCGTTAAGACATTTAAAACCTAATAAAAGGACTAGGGATGCTCCAATCAGCATTTTTTGGGGCCAATTTGATTACTGATCACAGGAATCATAAATCTGGGGATGGGCGTAAATGAAACATTCTGGCAAAGAGGAAGTGGACAGCCAGGCCTATATACTGCTGCCACTGATGATGATGACCTGCAGCTGGTGCCAATCACCCAAACCTGACTCAGCTGCGCCGTGCCAGTCCTGGAAAGAAAAAGCAAAAAGAATGGACGCCACAGGAAGTGGAACTAAAAAACAAAAATAAAACAAAATAAAAGTATCTCCAGAAAATGTTACACCAGTGTTTCTTCCTCCTTGGTACCTTCCAAATGGGAATGCGGCAAAAGCAGTCAGTCAACTGCAATTTCAGTTGCAGCAGCTGCCCAGAGTTTTAGCTGACCTCCATCGTGCTGTCTGAAAGTTAAACTGTGGCAAGTCCTCTAAACTCACAACAGCATGGATGAAGATGGAAGGGCTTTTTTAGGTATGGATCCTATATTATTATTGCATTATTGAAAGGTAATGTTTATTTTCTTTTTGCCTGTCTTTGCAAGCTAAGCTATTTGTGAAGGTGGCTAACAAGTCATTGCATGCTAATTTTTTTCCCATATATTTTTATTGAGCATTTATGATACAAACATACAAAAAAGCGGGCAAAATTGCAAAACTTGAGAACATGCAACATCATAAGCACATACAACATTAACAGAACATGACAGGTTGACAAAAAAAAAAAAAAAACACCCATCCCCCCACCCCCAGTGAAGACCAACATAGAAGTATCACAAGAATCTGGCAGTGCATATTACATTCATTATTGAGTTGGGTTTGTATTAGCAAGGTACCGTATGAGAGGTTGCCAAGTTGTTTCAAAATGTTGGAGTCTGTCTTTCAAAATATATCTTATTCTTTCCAGGCAAGGCAAGGCAAGGCAATTTTATTTATATAGCCCGTTTTTACAAACAGTTTGTTTCAAAGGGCTTTACACAGCATTATGACAACATCCTCTGCCCTTAGACCCTCACATCGACTGAGGAAAAACTCCCAAGAAAACCCTTTAACAGGGAAAAAGAAAATGGAGAAACCTCAGGGTGAGCAACAGAGGAGGGATCCCTCACCCAGGACGGGCAGACGTGCAATAGATGTATACAGACAAAGAAAACAATTTACAACATGAAATACGGAAATCATGGAGATGGAATCAGTCAGTTAACGAGAAACGAAAATGATGAAGGCAGCTCCTGGTGGGCAGGGAGGGAAGGCCAGCTTAATGGGACCAGTGGACGGCAGACTGGGTCATGAGCAGGGAGTGCAGGCCGGTTTAACAGCAGGACAAAGGAGGTGATGGAGGCGGCGGTTGGTTGGTTGGTGCAGGGGGATGGAGCTCTGAAGAGATCTGTGGAAATACAGAGAGAGTGCGAGACACCAAGGCCAGACTACAAAGTGCAACAGTTAATGACAGTTCAAAATGTGAGGGGAGAGGAGAGGAGAGGAGAGGAGAGGAAGGAGAAGGCTCCATGTAACCTGATGTGTCCCCCAGCAGTTTAAGCCTATAGCAGCGTAGCTATGGAATGGATCAGGGCTACCTGACCCAGCCCTAACTAAAAGCTCTCTCATAGAGGAAGGTCTTAAGCCTAGCCTTAAATGTAGAAAGAGTGTCTGCCTCTCTGACCCATGGAGAGAGCTGGTTCCATAATAGAGGAGCCCAGTAACTGAAGGCTCTACCTCCCAGTCTGTTTTTAGAAATACTGGGGGTCACTAACAGACCTGCATTCTGGGAGCGAAGTGCTCTGGTAGGACAGTATGGAATGACGAGGTCTTTCAAATAAGTTGGAGCTTTGTTATTAAGAGCCTTGTAGGTAAGTAGAAGGATCTTGAAGTCTATTCTATATCCTACAGGAAGCCAATGGAGAGAAGCTAGAATGGGAGAGATGTGCTCTCTCTTATTAACTCTTGTCAAAACCCTCGCTGCAGCATTCTGGACCAGCTGGAGACTCTTCAGAGAGGTTTTTGGGCTTCCTGACAAGAGAGAGTTACAGTAGTCCAGCCTAGAGGTAATAAATGCGTGGACCAGTTTCTCAGCATCACTCTGAGAGAGGATATTTCTGATTTTAGACATATTGCGCAGGTGAAAGAAGGCAGTCCTAGTCACATGCTTTATGTGAGAGCTGAAGGAAAGATCCTGGTCAAAAATGACTCCAAGGTTCCTCGCTGTTGAACTGGAGTTAAGGGTGATGCCATCCAGAGTAGCAATCTGAGTGGAGAATGTGTCCCTGAGATGCTTGGGTCCAATCACAATAACCTCTGTTTTGTCAGAGTTCAGTAGAAGGAAGTTAGAAGACATCCAGGATTTGATGTCTTTCAAGCAATCTTGCAGATTGATGAGGCAGCTTCTATCATCTGGCTCTATTGATAGGTAGAGCTGGGTGTCGTCAGCGTAGCAGTGGAAATTGATGGAGTGCTTACGGATTATATCCCCTAATGGGAGCATGTAAAGAGTGAAGAGAACTGGCCCTAAAACTGAGCCCTGCGGCACACCATACATAACTCTGCTGTACTTTGAATGGACATTATTAACATTAACAAATTGAAATCGGTCAGATAAGTACGAAGCAAACCATTTTAGAGCAGATCCTTTGATCCCGATTTCGTGTTCAAGTCTATGCAATAAGATGCTGTGATCGACGGTATCAAATGCAGCACTGAGGTCCAGAAGTACAAGTACAGAGACAAGACCTCTGTCGGAAGCTATAAGAAGATCGTTGGAAACTTTGACCAGTGCTGTTTCAGTGCTATGGTGTTCCCTAAATCCAGATTGGAAAGCTTCAAAGAGCTCGTTACTGTGCAGGTGTTCATGAAGCTGCATTAGGACAACCTTCTCAAGGATCTTAGAGATGTAGGGAAGGTTGGGTATAGGCCTATAGTTGGCTAATGCATCCGGATCAAGAGAGGGTTTTTTAAGTAGAGGATTAATGACAGCCACCTTAAAGGCCTGTGGCACATAGCCTGTGACTAAGGAAAGGTTGATCTGGTTCAGTATAGCAGCGTTAACTAAGGGGAAGACATCCTTGAGCAGTCTTGTTGGGACTGGGTCAAGCAGACATGTAGCTGATTTGGAGGAGGTGATTACAGAAGTTAAGTCTGACAGGTCGATGGGGACAAAGCTGTTCAAGTATGCACCAAGTCTGGGAGGTGCTTTCGTAGAGGCTGTAATCTGTGGTCCACTACTGCCGATCCTTGTTCTGATATTTACGATCTTTTCAGTAAAGAAATTTAGGAAATCGTTGCTGCTGAGAGTCGGAGGGATGCATGGCTCAACAGCACTGTGGTTCTTAGTCAGCCTGGCCACAGTGTTAAAAAGGAACCTGGGATTGTTTTTATTCTCTTCAATTAAAGATGAAAAGTATGTACTCCTGGTGCTGCGAAGCTCTTTTTTATATATTAATAAACTATCTTTCCAGGCTCGACGGTCATCCTCGCGCTGGCTGGAGTGTGTTTTCCTTTCCAGCTGTCTGGTCTTCTGCTTCAAGATGCGCAGATTTGAATTGTACCAGGGAGCTATTCTCTTCTGGTTGATGACTTTCTTTCTCAGAGGGGCTACAGCATCAAGTGCCCCAAGGAGTGTTGCTGCAGTGTTGTCCACAAGATAATCTACCTGCGAGGGAGTAAGATCAGCATAGCTGCTCATCGTATTACCAGAAGGTGTGGCAGCAAGCGCTGCTGGAATGAGCTCTTTAAATCTAGAAACAGCAGTGTCAGATAAACACCTACTGTAGTGGTATTTTTTCCCAGGCGAGGTGTAATTTGTTAAAGTAAATCCAAAGATTATTAGAGAATGGTCAGACAAGACCGGGTTCTGAGGGGAAACTGTGATGTGATCCACTTCTATTCCATAAGTAAGTACCAGATCAAGGATGTGATTAAAAGAGTGAGTGGGCTCATGCACCCTCTGGGAGAAGCCAATTGAATCTAAAAGCAACTTGAATGCTGAGGCCAGACAGTCGTCATCGACGTCCACGTGAACGTTGAAGTCGCCCACTATAATGACTTTGTCTGAGTTCATTGCTAAATTTGACAGAAAGTCAGGGAATTCTTCTAAGAACTCAGAGTAAGGAGCAGGAGGACGATACACCACAGCAAGTAAGAGTGGTTTCTCTGCTCTCCAGTCTGGGTGAGAGAAGCTGAGCGTAAGGCTTTCAAATGAGTTATATGAAGCATTAGGTCGAGGGTTAATAGGCAGATCTGACTGATAGACTGCAGCCACTCCTCCTCCTCTACCAGTGTTACGAGGCACATGGTAGTTAATGTAGCTGGGAGGGGTAGATTCATTTAAACTGACATATTCATCCTGTTGCAACCAAGTTTCAGTAAGAGTTAGTAAGTCGATTTGGTGATTGGTGATCAAATCATTTACTAGCAGAGACTTGGATGAGAGAGATCGAATATTTAGCAAACCACATTTAATAGTTTTATTTGTTTGGTTTGCTGATGTAGCGGTTTTGATTTTAACTAAGTTGCCATAATTGGCTCCTCTAGCTTTGGGTTTAGGCTTATACAGCCTCGAGGCAGACACAGTTTTTATGGGGTATAAGCAGGGTTGGGTGGGTGGCAGCACATAAGAACCTGCAGAGGGGCGTGTAAGACTGCGGCTTTGCTTGCTGGTCTGAACTCTGGGTGATTGTCAGGGGTTAGAATGACTAACACAACGTGCTATGTTTCTCGATAAGAGAGATGCACCATCCAAAGTAGGATGGACGCCATCTCTCCTAATCAGACCAGGCTTTCCCCAGAAACTCTTCCAATTATCTATATAGGCCACGTTGTTTGCTAAGCACCACCTAGACATCCAGCGATGGAACCACCACATGCGGCTAGGTGAAGTGTATTAGTCAATTCCTCTAGCCACATCTTAGTCGATGGTGCGTTTATACTCTTCCATAATGTCATGATCAGTTTGTTCACTATTATGAGACCATATGAAATAAAACACTGTTCTGCTTTGTTTAATATTTTAAAGGATTCAGAAACCCCAAGGATGATGAATAAGGGTTCCGGCTATATCACAATTCCTTCAACCTCGGACATTATATCAAAAACACCAGACCAGAAAGAGTAAATTTTGGGGCAGAGTGCATAACTATCAAGATGGGTTGCTGTGGAAGATTTGCTTTTATCACACATAGGTGATACTTCTGGATATATACTATGTAGTTTTTCTTTTGGGAAGTGAAGCATGTGTATAATTTTAAATTGAATAAGGCAGTCTCTTGCACTGTGTGAGCATGTGTTAATCTTACAGTACCATAGATCATCTGTAATCAGTTCACCAAGTTTTTTCTCCCGTTTGTGCCTATGCATATGGGTTGGAGGGGGATTCATTAACAGGAGAGCGTCATAGATACGTGTTATCAACTTTGGTTCATTTATTACTAATTTCAAGCAGTCATCTATTAATGTTTTTGATTCAGTTTGAAAATCCTTCATATGTCTACGCATATAATCCCTAATTTGCAGATATTGATAGAAAGAACTATTTCCCAATCCAAATTTCTGTTGTAATTGAGAAAATGATGCAAATACACCTTGTATGTATAAATCTCTAACACATTTGATACCTTTCTGATTCCACTTGGAAAAGCTTCCGCCCAAACCTGACAGGGCAAATGTGAGGTTTCTATCTATGGGTAGTGCAGGGGATATAGATTTAAGATTATAACTGGCTTTAATTTGTTTCCAGATACAGATCATGTTGTGAATAATAGGGTTGTTATTATATAATAATCTACTGATCTTAGTTGGTGCTAATAAAATTGCAGCCAGTGAATGTGGATGGCATTCCTCCTGTTCCATCAGTAGCCAATTAGGTGGGGACTCTGTGGTGTTTAGCCAGAAAATAAAAGTCTTAATTGCTGAGGCCCAGTAGTAAGACAAAACATTTGGGAGAGCTAATCCTCCTTCAGATTTAGGCCTGCACAGATATTTCTTACCTATTCTGGGGGCTTTATGACCCCATAAAAAGGGAGTAATTAAGGAGTCTAATTGTTTAAAAAATATTTTTTTAAGGAATATTGGGATACTTTGGAACAGGTATAGTAAATGTGGGAGAAAGACCATCTTAACTGCATTTATTCTTCCGATCAGCGAAATTGGGAGTGCATCCCAAAACAGTAATCAAGAGCACAGTTTTTCAATTAAAGGGGGAAAGTTTTCTTGGAAGAGAGAGTACTGCCTTGTCACTATTCCTAAGTAGGTGAATTTCTCCAAGGAAATTTTAAATGGAAAATTAGTCAGGGACGTCAGATCATCCGTGCGAACTGGCATTAAGACACTTTTTGTCCAGTTGATCCGATATCCTGCAAAAGTACCAAATAGATTAATTTTATCTAAAACTATTGGAATAGTCTCTCGTGGACGTGTTAAGTATAGAAGGATATCATCCGCATACAGCGATATTTAGGGCCCGAGCGGTACGACAAAGTCGTCCCGAGGGACCTATTGTAATCGTAAGGTTTATTATTTTAATTCCCTCTAAAATCGCATTTTTGGAGCCTTTCCCGTGCTCAAAAACTCACGGAATTCTGGAAAACATTGCGCTCACACGAAAAATTTGATATTTTATGGTCGTTGCGCATGGGCAGGACAAAATGGTGAAACAGCGCCCCCTTGAACGTGGCTGGTGCTCTGCTCAGGAGCTCTCTGCAGTCCCCACTGTGGCCAAACACACCTCTGCTCCACCAACCCCCAACCCTGTGTCCAAGAGGCAGTTTTTCCAGTCTGCCAAAGAAGCGGCCACCGCCAGCCTGGGCAAGTCCATAAGGTTTGTGATTGACTGTGATTCATCAGTGAAACTGAGTGAAAGCAAATGTCTAACATGACTAAAATAAAGTCATTATGACTGAAGGGTGAGAGTTGTTTGAAGACAGAGAGAAAAGATTAAGTAATATCTTTTCATCAAATAGTGTGATTAAAAAGGTTTAAACTCATTAAAATGTTATAAAGATGTTAAAAGCAGTTTTTAAAAAATTATATGTTATAATATTTTATTTAAAAGATAATGTATCTGGGAAAACTGTCACAGCACATATGGTGTTAATAGAGATCGGCCGGATCGTCAGATCTGAGATGTTTCAGCACGGACAGAAAAAGAGGAGAGACGCACTGAGAGGAAAGGAAGAAGAGAGAGAGCGGGAGAGAGAGAAGGCATGAGAAGCGTGGAGTAAACAGTGACTTAAAGAGACTGTTGAGTAGATGCCTATGACCAGGGTTGTGGAGGCGTTCAACCCGGACTCTCTCTAGTCCACTCTAGTCTACTCTATTTCATCTACGGTATTTTCTTAGAACGAAAAAGTGATATTTCATTTACTGTATTATTTTCCTTAAAAAAGAGGGAGAATTCATTTACTGTGTTTCCTGTGAAAAAAGAGACAATTTATTCTGAAAGTGTAAAAAAGAACATTCATATTTTTATTTCATTTTCATATTGCATTAATCATTTCTTTATTAAGTAAACCACTGAGAACTACTAAAACCTTATGTTGTTATGTACTTAATTATTTACCTGAAAAGAGGAAATCATTTAATTCTGAGAAACACATAGACACATGTGGGTTTCAAAATCTTTATTAAAATATGACTTAAAGGTGAATTCATAGGTAAGTTATGTGTGTATTTTAAAAAGAGAGATCCAGAACAATAGTTAAAACTGAGATAAAAAGGGTTAAGAACAGTTGCTAAATATTTTAGGAGAACTCAGAAGCCCTGCCCTCATCAGCATGACTACTGAGGGGAGGGATACACACAAGTAGATATCAAGATTGAAAAAGAGAGAGAAGATCAGACTCTGCCTACTCTGGCACATCCTCACTCCTGACTAATCAATGATGGTGGAAAAAAGTCACAAAAATCAGACACAGATTCTGATCATAGTGTTGCAATGGAGAGCAGACACTGTTAGATGACGGTAGTATGTAGCTCAGAATCTGAGGAATCCTGATTGTTTTGACCCCAACTTAACACCTATATTCACTGACTTTATACTCACTAGATGTAGTAGATGTAGCAATAAAATGTGTTGCTATGACAACATTCTGAGCATCACCAACATTCATTCAGCCTCTGTTAAAGTACAAGCCAAAAACATGGATGTCTTTAAAAATATAACATTTGGGTTAAACTATGTATGGTCCTCTGATGAGGATGAGTGAGATGAGAAGTGTCATGGGTAGAATAGTGCATGC
Organism: Caranx melampygus; assembly: GCA_019059645.1. Lineage (NCBI taxonomy): Eukaryota > Metazoa > Chordata > Actinopteri > Carangiformes > Carangidae > Caranx > Caranx melampygus. The sequence continues at coordinate 250,747 of JAFELL010001091.1, forward strand.
ACATCCAGTGATGAGAAACGTCAACTACCTGTGCCAACACCCAGGTTTGTCGACATTACATCTACTGAGCCACTAAAACGTAGCCTTGCCTGTTAATACAAAGTAGAGCTGCCTGTGAGCCGCTGGCATGGCTGCAGCTCAGTGTGCGCAAGATTGCCTGGCAACAGTGAATGTTTATCCTGACTGAGGGAACTATTTTTGCTGGTGGAGCCAAATAAAATACTTAATAATCTATTTTGCCACCTTTCTTCAACATTTTCTTACTCAGTATTGCTATTTAAACTTTTGTTGAACTGTTGTATAAAAGCAATATCACACGAGAGGGAGCAATGTAATGGGGTGCAGGCAGAGTGCCTACGACCAAATCACAGCCATGACAATAATACAGAACAACATCACTTCATCTCATATGATATTCCTTAAATATGAAAATCTAGGGATTTGTTACTTTGCTGTCCTACTGCGTCATTTATTTGGTCTTTTTTTTCCACTTGTGTACTCAGCCTGTCATTTTCCTCTAAAATGAATTCTGTCAGTGCTTTGTAGATCTGGCATTTGTAAGTACTGGTGTTTTCAACTTGGACTTGCTTCCTCAGTAAAGGGGACACTTTTCATTATTTTTCCCCATTTTACTCAGATCATAATCTCAAGTAAGGGGACAAAATAGCTTGATATACTGCAGTGCACTGGCTTTCTTTAAAGAACAATACCAATTTGTATCACTAGGGCTCTCTGTACATTTATATTCTTCAATAAAAAAGACAAAGTAACCACATAGACAGAAAACAGCACATATAAGGAGAAATTAAATTGCACAAATAATATAGAAAAAAATATGTATCAAAGGATAGTCATATACACAAATTATATATTAAGACAAAAACATTCAGAGGTCTCTTGTTGCTTCAGTAAGAGCGTGATGACGTCATGAGTAGCGTGTGGTCATGGGGGTTGTTTACATTCATCATTGTGAGAGAGACTGAGATGGACTGACTCAAACTGCTGCTAACGTTAGCTTCTAATCTCGAGACGCGCCGTTTTGTTGATAGCTGGGTAATCTGGACACTCTCCAAAACAAATGGCTCCGGTTATTTAACCGGCTAAACCTTAAATTAAGCGGAGTGATGGACCCAAAGCCTTCACACAAAGCTAATTAAAATGCTAAAATATAAAATAAAATACGGTGGTGAAGTGACTTGGTGTTGTTTCTTGAAGTTATGTGCTTATGTCATCTTCTCTGTCTCTTGCAGGCTTCCAGAGAAGCGGACTTGATCCTGAACTGGGAGAGAACTTTATTTTATTGGTGAAACATGAAATTAAAGTTTCTGAACTTGACTTTTGCCTCTTCATTGTACATAATGCACACATGAAAGCACTGATTGTAGTTTAAAAGGCCCAACCTACCATAAAACAAGGCCCAGGCCTTTATTTGATTCAACTGCCGAATTTACCTGGCTTATATTAGAGACAGGTGTCTATATGGGACAGGCTTTTATTTAATTTTGAACAAATCTTATGCTCAGCAAGGATGGAAAATACTCTCAAATCATTCTGCTCTTACTGTTTGAAAGAGTAAGAATAGAAGGAAAGAGCCAGATCTGGAGCACATATTCATTTACAAGCTAAATCTGCATGAATTAACTTATTCTAAATAAATGCATGCTCTGGCCATAGACTGGAAACCAGCTCCCGAGTTCCCAATGGACCGGCCCGAGCAAAACAACTGGATGCACCAGGTTTGGGTGGAAAACATATAAATAATAAATATCTCGGGCTTTTTTGTTTTTGGTTGCATTCAGGCCAAGAATTACTGCTCGCGAGTCCGGCCGCATCGGGTCCAAGTACCAACACCCACAGGTCAGAGTGGGTCGTGTTTTAATTTTCAGGTGTTTCATTGAGAACTCTAGCATGAATGAAGCATCTTAGAAACCGCTTGAATGGGCGTATTGTGGGCTTTGAGAGATTTTGTATGTTCACAAGAACTTGAACTGAATAGAAATAGACCCAGCTTCTAATTGAGACCGGCTTTTATTTGGTCAAACCTGTAGCCAGACCCAGCCTGAATATGAGTAAATGAATAAAGGTCGTAGTTACACATATATAGATAACTATTTATAAATATAAGGAGCACCTGGCCCTAGGCGCTCCTGCTTTTATTGATCATTTAAATGTTGTCTGGTGGCCGTTTTCGATTAAATGCCAACATCTTGGCGATGTAGGCCTACTGGCAATGAGCAAACACTCTCCATGCGACGTCTTGGCGATACAATACGTAAACAAAACATACATGTGCTATCTGGGTATATCTGGGATATAAATTTATGTGCTAATTCAGATATTGAACAGTGGTTGTTGACACCTCCCCCTACTGCGCCACCACACCCATCTCACTGCACCTCTCAGTCTATTGCGTCTAAAATAGCACTGCGCAGGATTCGCCACCCTGCGGCTTGCCTGCGCCTGGTATTAAATTAGACCCCTGAGAGTCTTCATTATATGTGTGGCACCTGAATGAGCCTGGGCATCGTCACTTTGTTTGTCCTAGTTGTGGAGCTACAGTGGGCCATGTGCTCTTCGTCGATACTGTGACAGTCTTAGCTGTAAGTGGTGTCAGTGACAGTTGTCCTGTGTAGCTTTGCGCTTGTTGTCAGTCTGCTGCTGGTGGCTGCCTCATCAGCTTTTACACAGTCCCTCAATATTACAATTTTGGCACCACCCCAGAGAAGGAAATGGGTTGCAAAACTGAAAAACCAATTCAACTTGGAAGATGGAATCTTCATCTCTTGTCACCAGTATGAATACAGCAGCACAAACCCATATCTACAACTCAGCTCAGTATAAAAAGTAAGTAAAGAAATGCAAAGGAAAAATCCAATGTGTGTCTGTGACACATCAGAAATCATTTAGTGAGGTTTCTGAGAAAAGGTTGTTGGTAAAATTAAGTGCTGCTCTGTCTCTCTCTGACCACATTAGAGATTTAAATTTAATTTTGATGTTAGTTTTGTCACATGATAGTTTATTAATGAGTAGTTTTAATTACTTTCTCAACTGTACTACTTTGTTGCTAACAGCTGTGGCCAGTAATGAACCTTGATGTCCTCATAATGATCTGACCCAGCATGTCATAACATGCTCAACTTTGGTTTCTTTGATAATGATGCTCATATTTGGACTGGTGTCTCTAACATTCTCACTGCAGTAAAGGCTTTGAGGAGCAGGTTTTCCCTGTTTAGACAACCATGATGAACTCCTTGCAAGCCTACAGCATACGTATGCACAAAGTCCGTGGAAGTGACAGATTGTGGGGAGTGACATGTTGCTATGAAGATCCTATTAAATAACATAAAAAAAAGCAACTGTGGGTTGTGTGGTAGGACGGCTGCAGTCGTCACTGTCTGGGAGGCATGCAGTGCACCTTACAGTGACAAAGGACTGAGCCAGACATGACAGAGCCACATCTCCCCCTGTTGAGAGGAAAGTATAGTGCTTGTCAAATTTCTGCATGCAATGCTTCAAGCTTTAGCTGAAGCAGGGGAAACTGCGAGGGTGGTGTGTTGGGCTCACACAGACACAGACACTCATATGACTGTAAGAAAATATTGTCAGACATCTATGATTGAAGGTCTGTGTAACTTTTGTGAAAAAGAAATACATAATTATTGTTGAATTCAGCCTTCCCTTAACATTAAGACCAGCACCTTTTGCACTTCCCCCTGTCTAATGTTCTCCCTTGCTTCTGTCCCTCACTTTTCTCATGCCTGACCTCTTTCACCTGTCTTTTATTTTGCTTCCACCTCCATCCCCCCACCCCCTCCACCCCCATCTTCCCCTGCTTCTCTTTCTCTGAAGCAACATCCAAAAAATTAAATGAAAACACACCAGGTTTCAAGAAAACCTCTGTCAGGTCTATGGAATTGCATAATAATCAGGCAAAACAACATCAAGCAAAACTGAGACCTGACTCTGACAGCTGAGGATGTCCTGATATGACAACCACCTCCAACTCACTTCTCCTTTCTGCTACTTCCCTGCCCCTGCTCGAGCCATAGACTTTACTGATGTCTATCTACTGGAGTGAATAATGTTTTAATCAAAATAAGATCATTGGTATTGCTTAGAAACTTTCTTTAGTTTGGTTATGTTTTCATAGCCTCCTTCTATTGTACTCGTTACTACTGGAGCTTGTCTCATGTGATGAGTTCAAAGACCATCTTAAAGTTGAAATCCATGTTTTTATCCTGTCAGAAAAAAAGAAGACATGGTTTCCTGTACTGCTCATGGGCCAGTGTGTCATACTCAAAATTTTACTGGGGAACAGCCATACAGTCTATGGGCACAGCAGATTCATACTAGGGCACAGGCCACAGTAAAAGGGGTGTAGTGACACACATGACTGCTGACTGATGACCTTAATGGTGATGATAACTCAAGATTGCGGTGCGTGATTGCAGCAGCTTTGAGCTCTCTCGTTCAGTGCTTTTCAGTTTGTTTAGTGGGCATTACGTGGCAAATGTATGGTGAATTCTGCCAAGCAGTGTGTATATAGCCATACAAACCTGATCAGCATCGGTCTACGAAGCAGCATTCCTGTCACAGCCTTTTTTCAACGAAAAAACAACATACTGCTCGAGATATCAAGGACACCGGGATCTCCATGAATTGTTGTTGGCTCCCACAGGCAGCGACAACAGCGGAGGGACAGGAAACAAAAGCGAGGATGTCGAGCCAGTTTGCTATTAAGGCTAAAGAAGAATCCACACAATCCCCCACTCACTAGCGATTTCCTTGCAAATGTAGGATCTATCGTATATAAAATGGATGACCTAGAGTTGCTGATAGCAACCATGGATGTATTATATTAACTGGATGCGGGATTGAAAATGGCTGCCATTCATTTCAATGTTGCTCACCTGGCGCATACACCGAAAAAGTTTCTGGCTTCCGGGTTTACTTGCACATTATGGGCCCACTGAATATGCGCAGTAGAGTCACCCCCCATGATGCTTTGGACGCCTCCCATCATGCCACTGAGCAATGAGAACGAGCGATTGGCATTTTGGCGCTGCGCATTCATGAATGCTATGATAGAAAGAACAAATTTTAAGACTTTTACAAGACTCACACGGGGCTTAGAAAAACAAAGATAATGGTTTAAAAAGTAAGGCAGTATGATTGTGGGTTTATTATGATCGTTGATATGATTGTTAACTCATTTTGATTTATCTATGATGTTCCACTGAAAATGAGTAGATTTGAACCTGAAGAGCTTAAATCACAATCAACTGTGTTTTGTGCATTTTAGTTACATTAATGTTAAACCTGACAGATAATCTCAGAACACTTCAGATTATGTTATCATGAGGGCTTTAACTCTCTTACCTGTTTATATTGAGTATATTTTCCCTACACATAATTTCTTTGCTGCACAGATTTACAGTTGTATATACAGGATGTTGGTGGTGGTGTTATAAACTCAGCCACATCAGGAAAAACAAGTCCACTGTTAGGAAGATCAGCACCTGGTCAGAAGATGCCCTCTCTCAGCTCCAAGACTGCTTCTCAACCACGGAGTGGAGTCTATTTGAGAGCCTGGATGTGGAGGAGTATAGAGAGACTGTCCTATCCTACATCACATTCTGTGCTGGAAATGCCTCTATCACGAAACAGATCAGGGTTTTTCCAAACCAGAAACCCTGGATGACAAGTGAAGTGCGGCTCATCAGGGACCGCAACACTGCATTCAGGACAGGAGACAGGGCACAGTACAGCTCAGCCAGAGCCAACCTAAAGAAGGGCATCAGGGCTGCTAAGAGATCATACAAAAGGAAAATAGAGGGACACCTCATGGACAAAAACCCACATCAAGTGCGGCAGGGATTACAACACATCTCTAACTACAAGGGCCACAACCTTTCATCTACCCCTGCCAATGCTACAGTGGCTGAGGAATTAAACAGCTTCTTTGCCAGGTTTGAGGTGGGTGGTCATTCAGCGCCTCCCCCCGCCTTCATTTACACCTCACTATCCCTCCAGGAACATCAGGTGAGGACAGTATTAAGGGAGGTGAACCCAAGGAAGGTGGCTGGACCTGACCGATGAAGGGGAGGAAATATTTAGAGACATTTATCTATTATCTCCCCAATACGTATTCTGTCTTTCTGGTGTTAAGATGAAGTTTTATCAAAATAAAGTAATTGATTTATTCAATCTGACTCCATTTACTTAAAGATAACTTTACCATTAAATATTATTTAGTGTTAATAGTTAACCAGTAATTAAGAATATAAGCCTTTTAAGAATTGAACTCTGTTGTTAAGAGATCTGACATCAGTCTTAGTTCAGGGATGGCAGATATAGGTGCCTGTGATGCCTGTGTTGAAGTATTCAGAGGTATTAGAACGTGATACTCTATCTTGTCAGTCCAACTCAGAGGTTAAGGGTGTGAAAAGCGTCCAGTAAAACTTACCATATAACTAAGGTCTTTGGGATACAGTATTTGACTAGTCCCTATCTGTTGTATCAGTTCAGGGATGGCAGATATAGACTTAAACTATTCAGTGACCTTCTTAACATAGAAGAACAGCCCTGACACCTGGGTTGGGGGCTGGGTTATAGAACATATCTAAATAATTACAGAACATGATACTCAATCTTTTCTATTCAACTCAGAGGTTAAGGGTGTGAGTGTTACCCAGTTAAACTTACCATATAACTAAAGACCTACTAGGTATCTGATAATCTCAACAAGACAGTATTAGAAATGAATGGTTAACATTCCAGTTTATTGTGATGTACAGTAAGTGAACAAACTATAGCCAATAGCAAGAATACTTGAGAAACAGATATTGCAACACACTCGACGTGTGGGAGCTCTGGTAGGCAGATCAACTAAAAGAGAAAGGTTCTTGCTCTTTCCCTTAAATACCCAACCAGAACAGAGACACTAAATCACATATCAAATAGAAATTTACGTGGGGATGCTATTCACGTCTGGGGACCTTTGACCATCAGAGGGTCTTTTCACATGACAATGAACTACCTAGACCTTTGTACTTCTCGCACTGAGACCATCAGACATGTAACATTTCAAGAAGAAGTCAGGTAGAAAGGAGGTGTTAAGGAGACACTAACCAAAAGGCACAATACACAAATGATTACATCCAGTCTGGGAAAGACTTTCTTTGTTTTAGAGACAGTGTCTCAGGGTGGGGGTCAAACTGTCTTACACGGAGTACCAGGGAGAGTACCCAGGACTTGTGCAGACCAACTCACAGGGATTCTCACTGAGATCTTCAACAACTCCCTGACCCAAGCCACCGTCCCATCCTGCTGGAAATCTGCCATTATCATTCCAGTTCCAAAAACATCAGCCCACAAAAGCCTGAACCACTTTAGGCCTATCGCACTCACGTCTGTGGTGATGAAGTGCCTGGAACAGCTGGTTGCCCAGCAGATCAAGGCCTGCCTCCATCCATCATTTGATCCTCATCGGTTTGCCTATAGAGCAAACCACTCCACTGAGGATGCCATTGCTATCACCCTCCATTCAACGCTGAGCCACCTCAAACACCCAGGTAACTATGAAAGACTGCTCTTCATAGATTTCAGCTCAGCCTTCCATATAATAATCCCAGACATTCTGATCAAAAAACTCTTAGACCCCCCAAGGCTGTGTGTTGAGCACACTCCTGTACACACTTTACACATATGACTGCTCCCCCTCACATCCCACCAACCTCATCATAAAATTTGCCAAACACCATGGTGGTTGGTCTCATTGCAGGTGGAGATGAGACAGAGTACAGAGACGAGGTCTAGCAACTGTCAACCTGGTGCTCATCAATTAGTCTACTGTTAAATACAACAAAAACCAAGGAGATCATCATAGACTTAAGACACAACAGCACAGCCCACGCCCCACTCTATCTGAATGGTGACTGTGTGGAACGGGTTACCTCATTCAAATTCCTGGGAGTACACCTTTCTGAAGAGCTCTCTTGGTCCACAAACACCAAAGCAATGACTAAAAAGGCCCAGCAGTGACTACACTTCCTGAGAATTCTCAGGAAAAAACATCTTGAACAGAAGCTGCTGGTGTCCTTCTACCGGTCAAACATTGAAAGCATACTCACTTTCTGCATCACTGCCTGGTACGCAGGGTGTTCAGTTGCAGACAAGAAGGCTCTGCAGAGTATCATAGGTACAGCCCAAAAGATCATAGGCTGCCCTCTGCCTTCCCTGTATGAGCTTGCCAACTCCCACTGCCTCTCTAGGACCAGATCCATCCTCAAAGACGCTGCCCACCCTCCTCACTACCTGTTCAACCTGCTTCCCTCTGGCAGGAACTATTGGTCAATGAAAGCACATACCGCCTGACTAACAAACAGTTTTTTCCCCTGGGCCATTAGCACACTGAACAAACAATAATCTTGTGGGAAAATGACCATTTCCCACCTTACTCCACCCACTATCCCCCGTCATGTCCAACCACACTATGTCTGGACACTATTTTAATTTTTTTCAATTGTGTACCTTTTTGTCGAAACTTGCTGCTATGTACAATTATGTGTGCAGGAGGGTGTGTCTGATACATGAGCTGTATATATGGGTGAGTGAGGATGTGTATGCAAGAGGAAAGCAAGAATGATGTGTATGTAGGGGATGGGGGGTGCTTGCTTTTACATATTTGTAACGATTTATTCTGGCTATGAAGATAAAGATGGCGGCGCGTGAGCATGCAGCGGCTTCAAGTTCTCCCTACCTGTGCACGTTTTCATGTTTTTTTGTGTGTTTTTGCGAGTTTTTCGTCTGTACCAGACTTCAACATCAACTACAACCGTATGGACTTACTAGACATCGGTTACCAGCAGAAAACGACTGTTTGTAGCGACTTCCATCACGTGCACAACATTCCGGACAAGACAGCGAGACCAGCGGGGTCTCCGTGGATTGTTATCGGGTCCGGCAGGCGAAGGAGACGGCGTCGGGAGAGGAAGCAGAAGCGAGGCTGCAGAGCTGGCCTGATGACTAAGCTCAGGAAACAGCCACTCAAACCACCACTGCCAAGCATCTACCTCTCCAACGCCAGATCCATGGTAAACAAGACGGACGATCTGGAATTACAGCTAGCTGGAAATCGCTGCGTTCGAGAATGCTGCACGTTAATCATCACGGAGACGTGGCTACATCCACAAATACCTGACGCTGCGGTGCAGCTAGCAGGCCGCACGCTACACAGATCAGACAGGACCAGCGACTCGGGGAAAAAAAGAGGCGGTGGGCTTTGCATCTACGTGAATGAGGGTTGGTGTAACAATAGGTGTAACAATAGCACAATAGTAACAATAGCACTGTACTGAACAGACATTGTTCCCCGGACCTAGAATTCATGTCGGTGAGATGCAGACCCTTCTTTCTGCCCAGAGAGCTAGCCGCCATTATCATCACTGCCGTCTACATACCACCGGAGGCTAATGTAAGAACCGCTCTCTCTCTACTACTTGACGCCATAAACAATCACTAGCGTGCCTACCCATGCGGCGCGCACATTATCGCAGGAGATTTTAATCAGGCAAATCTCAAAACTGTTTTGCCGAAATTTCACCAGCACGTGAAATGTCCAACAAGGGAGGATAAAACTTTGGATCATGTGTACTCTAATATCAAGAGTGCGTACAGAGCCATACCCCTTCTACACCTAGGACAGTCTGATCACCTCTCATTGTTCCTGGCCCCAGCATACACCCCCCTCAGCCGACAAACAAAGCCCAAAAGACAGACCATTATCACCTGGCCTGACGACGCCCTCCCCCGACTCCAGGACTGCTTTGAACAGACACAGTGGGAGACTTTCCATCATGAGGACCTGGCCACATTCACAGACACAGTACTGTCTTACATCAAGTACTGCATGGGTATGGTCACTGTGAAGAAGACCATCCAGGTGTACCCAAACCAGAAACCGTGGATGACCAGCCAGGTCCGATCACTTCTCCAGGCCCGCGATGCAGCCTTCAGATCCGGCGACAGAGCACTCTACAGCACAGCTCGCGCCAACCTGAGGAGAGGCATCAAGGCCGCCAAAGCAGACTACAAGGGGAAGATAGAAGGGCAACTCAACAACCCCCGACGGATGTGGCAGAGCATACAGTCCCTCACCAACTACAAGGGCTCTGCTGCGATTCCTGGGGACTCAGACGCGGCACTGGCAGAGGAGCTAAACAGCTTCTTTGCCCGCTTTGAGTTCCAAGCCCAGTACTCAGTCACACCACCCCAACCTCCACTACATCCCACACTAACCTCTGACACCACCCCACTCACCGTGGAGGTAGTGGACGTGAGACGTGTGCTCCATGCTGTCAACCCCAGGAAGGCCACAGGACCGGATGGAGTACCAGGGAAAGTACTCAAGGCATGTGCTGATCAACTAGCACCAGTCTTCACTGTCATTTTCAACCTGTCACTGGAACAAGCCACCATCCCAGCCTGCCTAAAATCGGCCACCATCATCCCAGTGCCCAAGAAGTCACCCACAAACAATCTCAACTGTAAGAAACGGTTCTTTTATTGGAAGCCCAAGAACAAACCGGAGAAATCCTCAGTTCCCAGATGAAGAATTTATTCAGGTCACAGGTAAAGTACAGCAGCGCTGGGTGCGTAGTGACAGAGCTCGGTGAAGATCTCAGCCAAAACGAACACAGCTTTGAGAAAACAATTCACATTTATAGTTCACAGTATCTTCTTGGGCCGGTCCTGCCCGATGCAGAGGTTGGACTTTATGATAGAGTATGATGAGTCAGATGATGCTGTCCACTCTTGGTTTATGATGTATGTGCAGAATATGTGTCAAGTATGTGTGTGAATCTGCTGTGAGTCAGGCGTGTATCTACTGCAACAGACCTAGCTGACAGAGAGAGAAGACACTACAGTTACATCTTGTACTTGCTTATCAGGTGAGAGTCACCGTTATCTGGTGTCGTAAGGACACTCATCAGGTTATGTGCGTTCAAGCACAGGACAGAGCACATAGTGTCAGATCATCTATTTGTAATAGAACAGTGCATACATGATGTCAAATCACAGTCAATTGAAACATTACTAAATAATGCATATAGTATCAAATCATAGCTTAAATATAGCATCAAATTATAACTTATTCCTAACACAACGACTTCCGCCCAGTAGCACTCACCCCAATCATCACAAAGTGCTTTGAAAAGCTGGTACTGAGACACATCAAAGCCTGTCTCCCCCCCACCCTCGACCCACATCAGTTTGCATACCGGCCAAATAGATCCACTGAGGATGCAATAACCACCGCCCTCCACGCTGCACTGAGCCACCTCAAGAAAAGGGGGAGCTATGTCAGAATGCTCTTCATCGACTACAGCTCAGCCTTTAACACAATAATACCGGACATTCTTATCCCCAAGTTGGCCAACCTGGGGCTCCCACCCTCCACCTGCTCCTGGATTAAGGATTTCCTGGTCAACCGACCCCAGCACGTGAAGCTGGGTCCCCACCTCTCATCCGCCTGCACGCTCAGCACCGGCACGACTGCAGACCCACCCACCCTGAGAACATCATTGTGAAATTCGTGGATGACACAACGGTGGTGGGGATGATCACAGAGGGGAACGAGACGGCCTACAGAGATGAGGTCCTTAGCCTCAATGAGTGGTGCGCCCTCAACAACCTGGCGCTGAACATCTCCAAAACTAAGGAGCTCATCCTGGACTTCCGACGGAACAAAGCCGCTCCTGCCCCCCTGTACATCAACGGCGAATGTGTGGAGCGAGTGGAGTCCTTCAAATTCCTTGGGGTCCACATCTCTGCTGACCTCTCCTGGGCAGCCAACACCACCGCACTGGTCAAAAAGGCGTAGCAGAGGCTACACTTCCTGAGAGTGCTCAGGAAGGAGCAACTCAACACCAACCTGCTGGTGACCTTCTACCGGTCAGCCATTGAGAGCCTGCTGACCTATGCTGTGTCAGTGTGGCACTCAAGCTGCACAGAAGCGGACAGGAAAAGACTGCAGAGGGTGACTAACACAGCACAAAAGATCATCGGTTGCCCCCTACCTCCCCTGTCCACCATCTACAACTCCCGGTGCCTAGGAAGGGCAAAGAGCATCATAAAAGACTATACACATCCTGGCTTCCACCTCTTCAACCTGCTGCCCTCTGGCAGGCGCTACAGGACCATACCAGCCAAAACAAACAGACTCAGAGACGGTTTCTTCCCAAGAGCCGTCACCATACTCAACTCAAGTTTGCACTGAGGAACTGATCCAGACTCAATCAAGAACTTTCACTGCACTACAAAATGTCACAACACTGCCATATGCATATTGTTCTGCCCTGAATGTATTTCATATGTTTTATATGTTTAAAAGACACTCAAAATTATATTGAAATGTTTATTTACTGTTTTTTCTTATTCTATGTATTTGCGGCGCCTTTATTTTGAAAATCTCCCGAACCGAAAGGAGGAAATAGAAACTAAACGAGAGGAAAAAACGTGTGTTTACATTGTCTCACGGCCGCATCTATGCCGTTAATCTCTCAGAAAGCAATGGTTGTAAGTGTCTCGTATTGTTTACAGGTTTGATATGATGTGTTAACACTTTTGTGAGTGTGTTGTGTACTAATGTTGCAGTTTAATACCGTAGTTTGTGTGGCATGAGTGTGTGTATTTACCTGCCAGGTTGACCCGTTTTCTAGCCTGCCGCGCGAATACCTGTTGAGCTAATGTTAAGCAGCTGATGCTTTGATACGTTTATATTGATATTTTTATGGATGTTTATTGAGACTTTTTGTATCTTTCTTTCTAGTTTTACACCGAATTCAATGCAGTCAGAACGCTGACCTATGTGTGAGAAGATATTAAACGAGCAAGGCGCTCATTGTTCCTGGCTCTTGAACAAGGAGTTTAACTGACTGTTTATCTGTGTCCGCGCAAGAGCAAACACATAGAGAGAACAGTATACATATCAATAAGTAATATGCTCTCAGACATCTGCTCAGTCTTAGTACTGTAAAGTGTCATCTTTGCACTATTATATTATAGCATACTTGCACTAAAATGCCATGGCTACCTCTATCACGTGCTGCTAACCACTTTAGTCACTTCATTCTCTGATAGTTGATAGCAGTCTTATAGTAGTTCTATATTAGTTTTACTGTACATATTTCTCACATATTTTTCCTACCTCATTTAACTTTTATTGTACATAATTTTCTGTCTATTTAATGTCTATTTTATGTATATTTAATGTGTGCACTTTATGGTGAAGTTTTAAATCTCATTGTACTTTGTATAATGACAATAAAGGCATTCAATTCAATTCAATTCAATTCAATTTATTCTTTTAAAGCACTGTTCAGGAGTGGCACTTTAAACTTCATTGTGTTAATATGCTGTATTTGTGCAGTGACAAATAAAGCCTCTATTCTATACAGTGAAAAATCCAGAATATTTGTAACTTAGTTATTATTCTTGTAGTTTTCTCCCTGTTGCAATTCTGTAGTAGTTCACTCCTCTTGGTGTCACAGCTGAAGTCAGGAACATGGAATAGATCCAAATACAGACTCACAAGCAGACTGATTCAGGGAAGATACCTGAATAACAAAACACAGGCTTGAAGCAGATGAGCTGAAACATTATTTATTTATTTATTGGTAGGAAAATTCACCAGAGGCAGATGACGCCAACATGAGGAACTGGTTATGAGTCTGTAGGACCACAAGTATGACAATTGCTTAATAATTCTGTATGTAATTACAGTTGTTTACGATCCCTATGACCACCAGTGGAACAAGTCAGGGCTGGGCCAGGTGGAAGAACATATGATCGGGCCCATTAAACCCAATTCCGGCTGTGCTGGTTTGGGTCGGTGGTCGCTTGCCAGGGGGGGTTATGTGGGGATTAGAGGGCTGCATTGGGATTAATGCAAATCTCGCAGGAGCGGGCAGTTTGAGCTCTGCTGTGGGTGGGAACAGGCCTCTAAAAAAGAAAAAAAACACTGCGGGAGCAACAAGATGATGGAGTCAACAAAGGAAGTAAAAAAAAACTAAATGAAAACAACAAAATAGGAGCACTATCCCTGACCAGTGTGTCAAAAGACATGCAGGCCAGGGAAATGCAACAAACAACCCCATGATAGTCTATAAAATGATGTGATTTCTCACATCAGACAGGCGAAGACACAAAATCAATGCACCTCTATTATTATGCAAGCATAAATTCTCAGAGTTTTGCGGAAGTGTGCGGGAGTGTAACACACACTAGTGTTACGGGCGGCAATAGTCAGAAATTCAGCGGGAGCGGGCAGGGGCGGGATGAGGAAAACAGTCCCACACAGGGCTCTAGTGGGGATGTAATGTCGAATGAACCGACCTGAACCAGCACATCTGATTGGATCGTTGTAAAAAAGCACAAAACAAAAAAAAAGTCACAGTAATGGGCCCCTCTGGACCCCGGCCCCGGTGACTACCGCCCTGAAGCCCCGCCCCTGCCTATGCATTTCTTACTCCAAATCACACAGTGTAAAACTGAGAAGTAAAACACTAAACTTTGACAATGGAGACACATGGACACAGCAAACAAGCACGCGGGTTATTTGTAGTGCATTTTGTTTTATAAACGGACCTCCCTAAAGGAACGGTAAACAGATACACGTGTGGTAACACACGTGCTAATGGATCGATGCCTGGACCCCACTATTCGCCAATACCGATGCCAGTATCAGTAGTATCTGAGGCATTTCCGATCTGGTATCAGAATCGGAACAACTCTATATATGACACACGCATCCGAGGGAGAGCAGCTTCGGGTAGAGGACTCCAGCTGTGTGGGACGAGTCAGACCAACAGGTCTGCTAGTGGCAACGTCAACAGGGGCGCCTGCAGAAATTTTTCATAGGGGTGGCCAGGTGGGGCGACTTAAAATCTTGGGGTGGCACACCGAGCACTATTATATTATTATTACTGTTATCATTGTTATTATTATTATTATTACTAGCATTATTATTTTAACTGTACTGTTATTAGTCTACGCACATTAGATCATTAGGAACATTAAATGTAACACAATAAACATAATAAAAGTATATCAGTAGGCATTTTCTTTCGTCTTTCTCATAGTTTTCTACTAGCCTATATACTACAGTATATTAACATTTTGAGTCCCTTAACAATCCTGTTTTATTGTGCTATGTACATATGTTAGGTGATTAATTGTTTTTAAAACTTATCCTTTTCCTTAAGACCTTAGACTAATGTACGACTTAATTTAAAGGTGTACATTTATTTTAAATCAAAACAGTTACAGGACAGAAAAAGCAGGTACTGGCAGATACAAACAGAAGCAAGTACAGAAACACTCCAAGGGTGTCAGTTTATTCTGAAAAGTGCTGCGGACAGTAACCTCATGCTGGAGTGTGTTTTGAGGGGTGCTGGGTACAATTATGTTCCATTCATTTTGACTTTTGTTAACACTACTAGAGGTTACCCCGAATAGTTGTTGACTGGATTGGGAGGAGTCTGATCATTGCAAAATATAGTTATGAAAAAAAAAAAAAGATCGTACCATTCTGACTCTATGGGGGTGCTCACTGCTTTTACATAGAATTTGTTTGTTCTGTAATACAATATAGCTAGGCCTATTTTGATATGAACATCGGCAGTGATTAATCTGTTCATGAGGAGGTCCCGGTGCTGAGAAGGTGCTGTTCTGTTCTGACCGGGTCAGAGAGAGAGAAAAGGTTGGGAATCTCTCTCCTCACTTCATGTTGTTTCCACTGCCGTGCACAGACTTTTTGAAGGGCGCATCCTCGCCACTGAAGAGGGCACTTTAGCACACGTTCTGGCTCCCAGGGGGCACTTTAGCACGCATTTTTCAACAATTGTACAATTTTTCAACAAGTGCACGCCAGTGCGCTGTCCATGGTACTTTGACTCAACCCCCTGAATCAGCTTTACAAGCCCTGACGCTTATATCATGCATATTTTTTCCTCACTAGATTTTATTTTCATATAAATAAAATCTGCGCACCAGATTTCATGGTTAACTACCGGCAAAAACTGAAAGGAGACGGTTAAAGAGAGGAGAAACATAGAATGTACAGAGGCCTTTGCCTTTATATGTCCAAGAGACTTGGTGGCCCAGGTTTAATGATGAGGAAACTGTCACTGTCAGCTGCACATCTGTCAGCAGCTGTGCTCCAAACAGACACGTCACAAACTTTAATTTGATTTTGTGAACAGTGACGTGTGTTATCTAACCTAAGAGGACTTAGAGAAAAAAGAGATCCCAAGAGAGCTAAGGTTAGCATGATTATCTATGGTTAGCAACTCATCCTTCAACTCAGGACTTTTGATAAAAATGTCAATGTAATACCAGTGTAATCAGGAATATAAAGTACTGCTATCATTCTGCCACCAAAAGCATTGTTTGGGCAGATCATTCTGTTAAATGTTGCCATTTTCTGTTACATGTACGCAGACAGATCAAAGGTGAAAAAGTTCAAATATTGGTTTATCACAAAGGAGGGGCAGATAAAGGAGGATTGTGAAGGGATATGGGCCTGGACAGGCAACTCCCAGGAGCAGAGCCAGGACAATAGAGTGGGACAAGCAGAGCAGGTGGAGGATTAGTCAAAACAGGCAAATAACACAGGAGGTAAGAATGGCAAACACACATGCAGTGGTAGGAGACCTAGAGCAAAGGTGAGGCACTGGATTATTGAGACCACAAACAAACAAGAGAAAAAAAGGATTTGTAATCAGAACCAGTGCTGCATTAGTACTAGTTTGTGGAGTGGAAAGACAATCCATTGTCAGAAGTGAAGACAACTGGGTCCAAATGCAGACGAATGGGGTTGGTGGAAAATTTCAATTTAATAATGATGCAGGGTCATCCAGCGCCTAATACTCAGATGGTCAGTGGAAGAGCTCCGGTTATGTGGGTGAGTCCAGAGTAGGAAGGAACTTGATACTCCACGCAGCAAACACACAGATGCAAAGAACGAAAGGGGAAGAAGAGGAAAGAGGGTGAGGGAAATCCCAATATCATAGATATGATGAAATATATTTTGACCTATAGTTTTATATCACACATCCAGAAAAGACATTTAGTGTTTTTCAAATGTAAGGCTGTGCGTGTGCGTGCGTGCGATCTGGCATTATGACTTAAGGCAGCACTAAAGAGTTTTCATTTTTGGTTGAGTTTGGTGGCACTTGTGTACCAAAGTGGTAGTGTTTTGCCTGAAGGAAGACTCCATTTCCCATGAGCACCAGCGCATAGCGTCGTAAACATCCTGATCTCCCGGTCACGTGCAGTTTGATTAGAAATTAACAGAAGACGGATCCAAACTAGGGATGGGCATTTCAAACAAAAGCACTATTCGATAATCGCCGGGAACTAATCGCCACACACTCTGTGTCACCCCTTCTCCTTCGTCATTTGAAATGAGAAGTGGCCCTGGAGAATATTGTAACGATACCGCTTCTCATCACGGCGGTACCGTTCAGTGAAGTCCTCCTCGCTGAATGAGAGCAAAGTCTCCTCTCGCTGTGTAAAACTACATCAATATTCTCCAGTACTGCTTCTCATCAGAGTCGCACCATGCAGAGTTTGCACTAGTTTCATCCATCCATCCATCTTCCTCCACTTATCCGGGGCCGGGTCGCGGGGGCAGCAGCCTGAGCAGGGACCCTCAGACTTCCCTCTCCCCAGACACTTCCTCTAGCTCTTCCGGAGGGAGCCCAAGGCGTTTCCAGGCCAGCCGGGTGACATAGTCACTCCAGCGTGTCCTGGGTCTTCCCCAGGGCCTCCTTCCGGTGGGACATGCCCGGAACACCTCCTGAGGGAGGTGCCCAGGGGGCATCCGGTACAGATGCCCGAGCCACCTCAACTGGCTCCTCTCGGTGTGGAGGAGTAGCGGCTCTACTCCGAGCTCCTCCCGGGTGACAGAGCTTCTCACCCTATCTCTAAGGAAGCGTGCCCCGCCACCCTGCGGAGGAAACTCATTTCGGCCGCTTGTATCCGGGATCTCGTTCTTTCGGTCATGACCCAAAGTTCATGACCATAGGTGAGGGTAGGAACGTAGATCGACCAGTAAATCGAGAGCTTCGCCTTTCGGCTCAGCTCTCTCTTCACCACGACGGACCGATACAACGACCGCATTACTGCGGCCACCGCACCGATCCGCCTGTCAATCTCACGCTCCATCCTTCCCTCACTCGTGAACCGGACCCTGAGATACTTAAACTCCTCCACTTGAGGCAGGAACTCTCCCCCGACCCGGAGAGGGCAAACCACCTTTTTCCGGTCGAGAACCATGGCCTCAGACTTGGAGGTGCTGATTCTCATCCCAGCTGCTTAACACTGCAAACCGCCCCAACGCATGCTGAAGGTCCTGGCTTGAGGGAGCCAACAAGACAACATCATCTGCAAAAAGCAGAGATGAAATCCGGTGACTCCCGAACCGGACCCCCTCCGGACCCTGGCTGCGCCTAGAAATTCTGTACATAAAAATAATGAACAGAACCGGTGACAAAGGGCAGCCCTGCCGGAGGCCAACATGCACCGGGAACAAGTCCGACTTACTGCCGGCAATGCGAACCAAGCTCCTGCTCCAGTCGTACAGAGACCTTACAGCCCTCAGCAGAGGGCCTCTGACCCCATATTCTTGGAGCACCTCCCACAGAATGCCACGAGGGACACGGTCGAATGCCTTCTCCAAGTCCACAAAGCACATGTGGGCTGGTTGGGCAAACTCCCATGAGCCCTCGAGCACCCTGTGGAGGGTATAGAGCTGGTCCAGTGTTCCACGTATTGTTCCTCTTGAATCTGGGGTTCGATTATCGGTCGAATTCTCCTCTCCAGCACCCTGGAATAGACTTTCCCCGGGAGGCTGAGGAGTGTGATCCCCCGGTAGTTGGAACACATCCTCCGGTCCCCCTTTTTAAAAAGAGGGACCACCACCCCGGTCTGCCAGTCCAGAGGCATTGTCCCCGACTGCCACGCAATGTTGCAGAGGCGTGTCAGCCAAGACAGCCCCACAACATCCAGAGACTTGAGATACTCAGGGCGAATCTCATCCACCCCCGCTGCCTTGCCACCGGGGAGCTTCCGAACTACCTCAGTGACTTCAGCTTGGGTGATGAATGAATCAACCTCTGAGTCCTCTGTCTCTGCTTCCTCCATGGAAGACATGGCAGTGGGATTGAGGAGATCCTCGAAGTACTCCTTCCACTGCCCGACAATATCCCCAGTCGAGGTCAACAGCTCCCCACCTCCACTGTAAACAGTGTTGGCAGAGCACTGCTTCCCCCTCCTGAGGCGCTGGTTGGTTTGCCAGAATTTCTTCGAGGCCGATCGGTAGTCCTCCTCCATGGCCTCCCCGAACTTTTCCCATACCCGAGATTTTGCTTCTGCAACTGACCGGGCTGCTGCACGCTTGGCCTGTCGGTACCCATCAGCTGCCTCAGGGGTCCCCCGAGCCAACCAGGCTCGGTAGGACTCCTTCTTCAGCTTGACGGCATCCCTTACTTCCAGTGTCCACCACCGGGTTCGGGGATTGCCGCCACGACAGGCACCAGAGACCTTGCGGCCACAGCTCCGAACAGCCGCATCAACAATGGAGGTGGAGAACATGGTCCACTCAGACTCAATGTCTCTAGCCTCCCTCGGGATCTGGTCAAAGCTCTCCCGGAGGTGGGAATTGAAGACCTCAATGACAGAAGATTTTGCCAGACATTCCCAACAAACCCTCACAGTACGTTTGGGTCTGCCAAGTCTGTCCAGCTTCCTCCCTCGCCACCGGATCCAACTCACCACCAGGTAGTGATCAGTTGACAGCTCAGCCCCACTCTTCACCCAAGTGTCCAAGACATACGGCCGGAGATCAGATGATACAACTACAAAGTCAATCATTGAACTCCGGCTTAGGGTGTCCTGGTGCCACGTGCACTTATGGACACCCTTATGCTCGAACATGGTGTTCGTTATGGACAAACTGTGACTAGCACAGAAGTCCAACAACAGAACACCACTCGGGTTCAGATCGGGGAGGCCGTTCCTCCCAATCACGTCCCTCCAGGTATCACTGTCGCTGCCCACGTGAGCATTGAAGTCCCCCAGCAGAACGATGGAGTCCCCAGTTGGGGCACTTTCCAGTACCCCTTCCAGGGACTCCAAGAAGGCCGGGTACTCAGCACTGCCGTTTGGCCCATAAGCCGAAACGACTGTGAGAGACCTACCCCCGACCCGAAGGTGCAGGGAAACGACCCTCTCGTTCAGCGGGGAGAATTCCAACACATGGCGGCTGAGATGGGGGGCTATGAGTAAGCCCACACCAGCCCGCCGCCTCTCACCATGGGCAACTCCAGAGTAGAAGAGAGTCCAGCCTCTCTCAAGGAGTTGGGTTCCAGAGCCCAGACTGTGCGTAGAGGCGAGCCCGACTATCTCTAGCCGGTACCGCTCAGCCTCCTGCACTAGCTCGGGCTCTTCCCCCCCAGTGAGGTGACATTCCATGTCCCTAAAGCCAGAGTCGTTGTCCAGGGATTGGGTCGCCGGGGCCCCTGCCCATGACCGCCACCCAAACCACAAAGCACCGGCCCCATCTGAACCCTCCCGCGGGTGGTGGGCCTATGGGAGGGCGGGCTCACGTCGCTCCTTCGGGCTGCGCCCAGCCGGGTCCCGTGGGCAAAGACCCGGCCACCAGGCGCTCACCTGCGAGCCCCAACCCCAGGCCTGGCTCCAGGGTGGGGCCCCGGTAACGCCATTCCGGGCGATGTAAACTTCCTCGATGTGTTCTTCTTCATTTGGGGCTTTGGAACCACTCTTAGTCTGACCTGTCACCTTTGTTTTTTATTTGACAGAGTTTCACACAGAACTTTCTGACTGTTGTAGGAGTCTTCACATGTTTCTCCTTCTGTGACAGTATAAAGGGAACATTTACATTTTTCAGACAAGACGACAGTCTCATAAACGATTTGATTTTTTGAATATTTGAGCTCACACCAGCCATGAAAGCCGGGCCAATATTAATCCTTGTCTGGGCTTTGATTCTGTTGCTCTCCCTGTTATTTTTAGTCTCCTCAGACAAAACTTTTAATGTCTTCTTTGTTTTCTTGCTGCATCCGCCATGATAGCAGTAATCCCACATAGGCGTTCGCATCGACTTCCTTCTTTTTAACGAATGGGGAAAGGGGGAAGTGACGTATGCCGTAAAGCAGCCAGCACATTTGTAGTTTTTTGTGTGGAGGGGTTCCTACCATCCACCTTGAAGCTGCTTAGTGCCACTGAAGGCGATACAGACCCCCTCAGGCCATGACAGAGGTGTCATCCAACCTGTTGTAAGTCGATGTACCATCACAAAAGTTATGAAAATATTATATGAAGGTTAAAAAGTCACTTAATGTTGGTTTAATAGGTGGGAACCTCAGAGGAATTTTAAGTTCATCAACTATGTTCAGAGCAGTCCAGCAATCTGCCAAGTAAGTGAGTGGAGAGTTAAATCTGTCACTTTTTTTTATTTGAAGAGGACCATTGATAAAGATGAAAGATAAGCCAGCTGGAATGCTGGGTAGTGGTATTGTGTGCTAATGTCACTGGGCAGAGGTCAAATCCTAACAGAGACCAAGATAACATGTGCATAACACATCCTTGTTTGTGGGACATAATCACAACTTGATTTTTCCACACATCATTGGAAGATAAATGGACTTTCTCTAATGTATGTTACAATAGTATGCACAGTGGTATGCACATTCAAGCATGCAATGTACACACACAATATTACTGCACAGATGTCCAGTTATGTAAATAACCCTGTGGCGATATCAATGCTTCTTCTCCTACTCAGCCAGTGGTAAATTCTCCTATAGGCTATATTTGATTTTCCAAGACCAAGGGACAAATATGCCCTTTGCAGTCAGGACAAAGGAGCCCCTCAAGTCAACTGATGCATACTACACTCCGGTTGCTCACCCCTCAGAGTGCACACCACATTGGCATAGTCCCAAAGCAGCAGCCTGGGTTCAAGTCTGACTCACGACCCTTTGCTGCATATTAACTCTTACATTGTATATATCAGTCAAAAAGATGTAAAAACAAGACAAACAACAAAAAACAAAACAAAACAAAGAAATGTCTGAAATCTCTTATAAATAGCAATGGCCTGTTATACAGAAATGATAGACAGTAACAGTGAGATCTCTCAACATCTGTAATAAGATGCTGCAGATGTTTTATCAGTCTGTGGTGGCAAGTGCTTTATTTTATGCTGCAGTCTGCTGGGGAGGAAGTTTAGGAAAAAAGCAGGCAAAGAGGCTGGATAAGCTTGTAAGGAAGGCTGGCTCTGTCATCAGAGTAAAGATGGACTCTCTGGAGGAGGTGGTGAAGAGATACACAATGAGGATGATGGAGACCATTCTGAACAACATGGATCATCCACTTCATAACACCTTGATGATTAAAGAAGCAGCAGTGGTGGATGGCTCCTATCTCTTCGGTGCAGGACAGAAAGATACCGAAGATCTTTTATACCCACAGCCATCAGACTCTTTAATTCTTCTGCAAATGGAACATGAGCTGACAGACTAATGAATTTCCCTTGGGATCAATAAAGTCATTTCTATTCTGTTCTATTCTATTCCAATCAAATCAAGTATTTCCACTAGCAATTAATAGTAGAATATGCAAATTGCCCTAGAGAGCAAAATGATGTTCCCTTGATGGATGCCAAAGCCCCCTTTCCTCAGGGGACAGAGAGTGGAGGGCAGACTTGTTAGCTGTACCTTTCTCTGTAATTCTGCTTTACATGAGTAAAGCCAGAATATCTCCTGCTCCCCACATCATGTGACATTTAAGTTGTACCATTTCCTTAAAAAACTTGGCAAAAGATGGCAAAGATTAAAAAATATAAAATAATAGTAATAATCCTCTACATCCCTTTGGCTAATTCCATAAACAGCCCACATCTCGCCAATGCGCATAGAATGCCACTCGTAGCACCCGACAGGAGACTACTGAACATGCTACTGGAGCCCAACAAAGGACAGAATGTAGGCGGCTGCGCAGCTCTGCACACAGTGTGGGACATGGGAGCGGGTGTTGTGAAGTGTGCTGTACACCACTGATGTGCTGGGCTAAGGAAGCTCAAAGTACAGTATTCAATACTGAACCAGCAGAGGTGAAGGGCGAAGATTTCTTGCCTTTTGGTCCCAAAATGGATCAAGTTTTCATGTAACATTATGAATGGAAAAATATATAATAATGATGATGATAGAATGACATTCATATCAGCAAGCTGCCATGCCCACTAGGAGCAATTTGGGGTTCAATCTCTTGCTCAAGGACAATGTCTGACATGAGGACAGGATGAACTCAGGATCAAACAGCTAAATGTATAATTAGTAGACCACCTGCTTAACCTCCTGGGCCACAGCATGTTTAATGAATATGATAATTCCACTTCATGCCGGAGACATGATGAACCAAACAGAGCTAAAAGACAGTTCATGTTGGAAATACATCCAACAGGTATTCTTTAAATGTGGTCTTAATGCTTTCAGAAACCATGTTTCCATCCACACATTTTTATTTGCATTAAGCAATATCGAATTAAAAATGCCTTATGGAAAATTCGACTAAATATCATGAATATCAATAAAAAGTAAATATGGTCGATCTCACTAAAGCTGATGCGATGAATGCTGATGGAAACAGTTCATTGCCAGATAGATGTGAAATTTGATTACATTTGTGTCACACACAGCGATGTAAACGGCCGTACGTCCCCGCTACTGTTATTGTTTTTGCTCTGCAACCGACCTGTTGGTCCTGGACGCACTTCTTTTTCTTTCAACAATCTCCCAAAACTGCTTGGAGCACTGCCGCTCTCACTCTACAGGTCACCTCCACCGTCTTATGGGATTTAGCATTTGTTAATAGAGGCCTGTGCGATCCATGTTTCTTTCTTCTTGTGGCTGCAGTTAGTATTGATCAGTGGAATCCAGACAGCAGCTCCTCTTAGTATTTGATTTTGCGATTCAGTGAAAAAATGAATGGAAAAACGTTAAATTGCAGTAAAACAATTTGATACACCAATATGAAAGCACAACAGCACATGACGTCATTACGCAAAGCTTTGTATGTGATTTGAGGCTCTTAGATGGAAACGCACTTGAACCGCCATTATTCGCATTAATATTTTTATTGATCTTTAGATAATTCGATCGACAAGTGGATGGAAACATGGTCAATGAAAGTGTTGTAATGTGACATCAGATAGGAAAAAACAATTTACTGACTTCCATTAAGGAAGTGGTAAATATAATCAGCATTAATTAATCCCCTGACCTCCGGTGGCACTGCTCAGCTGGCAATCCAGGCTCAAGTGCTACGCTGCATTAGTATGTTTGTGCTGTGCATGTTCCTTACTTATCATCTTGTGAGTTCAGTGCTCCATGCACCTGAGGTTAATGATACGAAGGAGCCAAGGAAAGTCAGCATAGCTGTGAAACAGATACGAGGTCACTGCGAAACAAGTTGGAGGAGCTCCAGGCAAACAGATGGCATTGCTACGAGTACAGAGTCTAGTCCATAATGGTTTTCACCAAGCCTTGGCTTCGCCAAGACCTAACGAGCTTGCTGCTGGATTTGGGGGGCTTCTCCTGCATTTGAGCTGACAGGACAGTCTATTCTGGAAAAGACAGAGGTGGCGGCATCTGTGTTAATGTGTAAACAATACATGATTAGAGAAACAATATGCACCCCGGACCTAGAGCTGCTCTGTATTTGTATGAGACCCGTTTATCTGCCAAGATAGTTTGGCAATATCATCTTATGCATCCCACATATTCTTCCCAGCGGTAATGCAACAATAGCTGCTAAATGTGTGGCAGAACACATTCATTCACAGCAGCAGCACATCCCCAAGGCTCCCACCTTTATACTAGGGGACTTCAATCAGTGCAAACTGATTGTTAGCATTACCTGGACTTTTCCAGTATATGTGAAATGTGACACAAGAAATTATATAATTTTAGACCAATGTTTTGGAAACCTTAAAAAATGCATACAGAGCCAAGCCCCTCCCCCTCTTTCAAACTTGGACCACTCCACTGTCCACCTTAAGCCCACATACAAAACAGCATTAAAATCCAGCAAGCCCCAACAGTGGTCTGAGGACAGTGTGGAAACACTTAAAGGCTGTTTCCTCAGCACGGACTGAAGCATCTTCCATGATCTAGACCTTGACGAGGCAACACACTCAATAACTGACTATATTAAATTTTGTGTAGATAATGTGGTCCCCAAAAAGAACATCTTACATTTCCCCAACAACAAGCCATTCATTACCAAGGACGTGAAAGCAAAAAAGAAACTGGCTTTCAAGAGAAAGGTCCGTTTGGGTGTGGCCAATGCACAACAAGAACTCTTCTGAAGAAGCTTCTGAAGAGGACAAGAGAAAAACAAGGAAGTACCATTGAACAAAGTGTGAGCTCAATGAACAATAAATGACTGTGGGACCACATGATATCCATCACAAATTCTAATCCACAAAAGACACAGATCATCACCCTGGATGAGCAGAAGAAGGCAAATGCACTGAATTACTTTTTTTAAAAAAGATTTGATACACATGATTTTATTCAGGCAGGGGTAGAGGCTCTAGAGGCACTAGATTGACCAGTAAATCGAGAGCTTTGCCTTTTGGCTCAGCTCCTTCTTCACCACAACAGACTGGCAAACCTTTTGTTTTTTTTGGGGTTTTTTTTGTATGTTTTTGGGCTTTTTGATTTTATTTGATAGTACAGTGTGAGAGAAACAGGATGGGGGAGAGAGAGGGGGAATGACATGCAGTAAAGGGCTGCCCGATGTGGGATTTGAACCAGGGCCAACTGCGGTGAGGACTGTAGCCTCTGCATGGGGTGCCTGCTTAACCCACTGTGCTACACGGCACCCTCTCTCACTCTTTGAGCCTCAAATCATTGACTGACTGGGACAAATTCGGTCCAATTAAAGGAAACTTCACAAAGAAAAATAATACGCAGGGTTTTACAACACTGTTCATGGGACAAAAAGATTGGAGCTCATTTAACACCTCTAGAAAAATGGTTTCTCTGTATCCAGTGATCCCTGGAAATTCAGAACGTTATTGTCAGCTGTCTTTCAAACCTTCCATCCAGAGGAGACAAAGTACAACCTTGAACACATTGTATGAGAAATGACTGAAAACTCACTCCAAAACACTCCCCCACAAGCTCCCATTTTAGCAGGCGACAGGCAGTGATAAGACCCACGCTTTTAATTAAAACAAACAACAGTCATTTCAAAGATTGTACTAAATTAAATTTACAACAAGCACTTAGTATCCACCTGTTCCCCCCCCTCATTATTCACCTGTGCCCCACTCTTTTTTCAGTTAGCTCAGCTAGGTTGTGATTATGATACTGATGCAACTGTTTGGCTAAAAAAAAGCTTGACATCTGGTTCCCCAAAGGAGGATGTGACCTGAGCTAAAAAGGATGTGTGAGGTTTAAAGACTATTGAAGGCAGAGGATTTTTTAGCACCTTTCCAAATTATATATTCCTTCATATTGATGTAAAAAAAAACAAACAAAAAAAACATTCCAAACCTGAAATAAACAGAAACAATTGGTAAACAATGTGATTGTACTTGTCACTTTCACTCAGTATGTATGACAAAAATGGAGCAACTTCTTATGCTGACAATACTATTATGTAATGTTGGATAAAATGGAAGGGATTCACCACCTCAGATGATGATGAAAGTCAGGAGGGGGCAGCAGGAAACTCGCTGCTGTGGTCAGCTTAGGCAATAACAACAGGTGGGATTGACAGCCAACTCTCTCTCTCTCTTTCACACACACACACACACACAGGTAAAAATAATAGTTGCGGGGCACTCTCAAGTCATATTTTCATCATCACGATATGAAGTTGTGCAATAAACACATACTCAAAAGCAATGAATAAGAAAAAAGTAATTAAAATTCCACATGCTCTGCAGTCACACTGGGTTTTTCAAGTGCCAGTTGAACTGGACAACAAAACAGCAGTGGTAAGACCAGCTGAGATCTTTTTACTGGGGGTGAAACCCTTCAGAAAACCAACCTTTTTAACTGCTCCCATCCACCACAGTTTGTCTTATACAACATTAACATGAAGCTAATAGAGACATGCTAATCACAAGTTAATACGGAAAGGTTTCTTCTGGCAACTAGACCCTGAGATCAAAACTGGCTGCCGTTTTGATCTAAACGATGTACCTGACCAAGACTGTCTTGTAGTGATACTGTGATGATGACAACATTTGTCTAAAGACAGAAACATTAACACCTGCAAGTTCTTAAAGTTGCACACAGATGTTGTCTCAGTGGCCACATTTTGCCATGATGACACACACACACGCATGCACACACACACACACACACACACACACAGGTAAAAATAACAGTTGCGGGGCACTCTATAGCTCACTGGGTAGAGCAGGCACCCCATATGCAGAGGCTACAGTCCTCGCTGCAGCCAGCCCCGTTTCGATTCCCAATGACCCTTTGCTGCATGTCATTCCCCCTCTATCTGTCTCCCCATTTCCTGTCTCTTTCAACTGTCCTATAGATTAAAGACAAAAAATACAAACAAAAAAAAAAAGAAGAGGAAGAAGAAGTTGCAAAGTTGTCATGTCAGGGCTGGAAAAGATGCTGATACCTATCAACTTTTTTGAGCTAAGGTAACAGGATGTCAGCTTGTCTTCACACGCAAATGTATTCATGCTGCTGCATACACATGCATACACATCACACCACCTCCAACCACACACATTAGGACACATAACACACAGTCACACAGCCCTGAGCTAAAGGAAGAGACTGTCCTCCCTCTGACCTCCCTTCGCCCACTTTCCTCTCTTTGAGCAATTAGGTATATTTCCTGCAAAGCTTGGGTCCTTTCATTAAGCTCTGCTTTTTAACTTAACTTTCAGAGGTGGCCTAAGCAACATACTGGGAAATGAAACAGATCCACTGTTCATTATAAGCTGGAGGCAACTGCCACAAGAAATCAGCAACATTTACAAAGTTAAAGACACTGTAGGAAGCTAGCTACATTATCAGTCACATTCCTCACTTACCTTACTCACTTTAAATACTTACATTGAATAACTACTTTGTTGAATTGTCTTAGATGAAAAGTATAGATTCACATTCATGTGATTTCATTTGTATTTTGTATTATTCATTCATTCATTTCATTTATGTTTCTTTTTTCTGTCTTGTATGCAGTTTCACAGAAAAAGGCTTCCATTAAACACTATAAATTTGGACTCCTGTCTCTGATATTTTATTGGAAAATGTTTAGCTCACTGTCTACACCATGTTATCAGTTTAACACATGGTCAGGGCAGAAGATAAAACATACTAAACATGGAACAGGAAAGCTGGACTTTTTCTTTCACTTATAACTTTTAATTTCCACTTAAGTTGTAAAATGACATCGTGAGACAGGCAGATCAGGTGCTGGGCAGGACAGTTTTATAATGCACAGCAGTTTGAGGTCACAGGAACAGCACAGTGTCTCTGTCTGCAGCTTCACTGTATAGATTGAGTTATGCCAGTCAGTAAAACATTCAGCTGTGTAGAAACAAAAGATTAAAAGTTGATGAAATTGTACAACATGCGAAGTATGTGATCTACTGACTTTCAGCCATCATGTGATTATGATGTCATTATCATGTTTTAACAAGACTGCTTAAATGATATTTTTAGTCTCTGCTGTACCTTATTTAGTGTCATAGCAGTTAAAGCCAGAGAAAATGGCCTTGGATTCATAACTGACCTCACTACAGCACTTTGAATGTTTTATAAAGTGTGACCGTACCTGGTCTTCAAGTTATCATCTCATGTCTTTTCTGTGGTGGTCTGTTCTTGCATAGACATTATTTTTGCTAAAAACTCTTGCCTGGTGCAGCTTTAACTGATGCCTATAGGAGTCCTGCCATGTTTACACTGTTACATTCCATGTAATCCCCCCACTATCTACCTCCACCAAAGGTCTCTCCTCGTCTCTCTCAGAGTCTCCTTCACATTAAATCCGCAGTAATACCCATTTGTATTGGCAGCTGGGTCCTATGGGGGGAGGACTGCACTGAACTACCTTGAGATGTCAGCAGAGGCAGCCCTGCTTGAATTGATCCTCTTGGTAATCTCCTCTCTCCCCGGGTGTCCAAGCATCTTCTGGCTGAGAACGATTAAAAAGTCCCGTCGACCACCTCCCCCATATCCTGCTTCATTCCTGACCCCTCAGCCTGGGCCCCTTGACTCTTGTCAGCAGCAGGGGTCACAGCAGCAGAACACATCAGTAATGACACTGCCCTGTGGCCCATCTCTCTCCTCTTTTGTTAAGGACAACAAAAGCCTTGGGAAATGTGCATCAGGAGAGCCATGGTGACTCCTTCCTGTGAGTAACACAGTCATCACCATTGTTATTCAGATGATATACAGTATGTTCCCTGAATGCCTGGGCTGAAATATGCATTTCCACTGGCAGCATCAATAACGAATGAGTCAAATAATCAGTCTGTGTTGGTTTTTCCATTGCTGCATTATCACCACCAACCACTCCTAACTCCAACCACAGTGAGCTATTTTGTTATGTGGTGTTAAAGAGAAAGAGACAGTTCCTCCTATCATTTGTGCACCATCATTCACTCCTGCATCATTACATTCTGCACTATATCCATGCTGAAATGAACATCTTCATCTTTAATGACTCCATCTCCATCTCCACTATTCATGAGTGTCCATTCTGTTCTGTCTGCTTGAGAAACTGGCCTACATTTTTTGTTTGGTTTTTTTTCTGTCAAATTACAGTAACATTTATATGTTGTCTCTAAAAGTTTGAGAAAAACACAAGGACAGTTCATGTATAGTGTGTGAGTAGTTTGTGAGTACATTCACACATGATAAGATTATCTTTTCCACTTTTACAGTTCTAGCAGTCTACAAGTTGTTAGGCCTAATCATTATTGGCATATTCCAGTTCATGATACTGAGTTGTTGTTTTTTTGTTTGTTTTTGTTTATTTTCCCCATTTTTCATTTTTGTCACAGGGTTATTAAAGGAGAATTGCCATTTTTTACAACCTGGACCTTATGTATGGCATAAAATACGATCGTTTACTCACCCACATAACTTCATCATACTTGTCATTAGTCATAAATAATGATGTGGGACCGACTCCAAGTAAGTGTAAGACTGATTGGCCTGAAAGAGCCCACCGGACCCTCGCGCCAGTGCCGGACCCAGATCGGCCTCCTCGGCCGGTGCTTATACGCTTCCTGAGGCAGTCAGGGGGGGCAGAGTAGTTACTGCGGCGAAAGAAAAGCGTGGTTTTGAGTGGGGAGGTTGTCAACTTTCCGTGTTTACAGACATGACGAAAGGGTTGGCGGAGAGGAGGAAGGCTTTTACCCCTGTGAAGCGCAAGCTTCAGGAACTGGACGTGAGGTATTGCTGGCATGTCCCGCCACACTGCGGTTCAAGAGGAAGGGGAAAAATGTGATTTTCGCAGCAGCGAAGGATGCGCAAAAATTCATCAGTGACAACGGCCAGGAGGAAGGTGAGGGCTGACTGTGAGACAAAGGAGACAAACGGACACTGGTCTGTGTTCATGTGGGTGAGTCACGGAAATGTTTTGGGACAGTCGGATGGAGACGGACCTGAACAAGCTGCTATCAAGGGAGGACTCAGGTTTTTGTTTTTAGTTGAAAGTTGAAAAGACAGCGGTAGGACTGTCAGGCAGCCTGTGGGCTGGACTTTGGTTGAGTTCAACTTGTTTTTCTTTTATGCATTTAGTTTGTAGGAAATGTTCCTTTTCCATATGTTTATGTTAATGTTTATGTTTTGGTGTGGTGCATGGCACTGGCAGACCATAGTTCGGGAAGGGGCAGACATCATAGGCAGAGATATTTTTTATGTTGGTAGTATAACAGACAGAGATATACTATGGGTTGGTTAATATGACCGGGAAGTGTATTAAATATGTGTCCTGGAATATTAATGGGAATGGAAATCCAGTGAAGAGACGTAAAATATTGGCATATTTGAAAACTAATCAGGCTGACATAATTTTTATACAGGAGAGTCACCTAAATGAGGGGGAGGAGGTCAAATTTAAAACAGGATGGAATGGACATATTTTTCACAGTTCACTGTGTGAAATGGTGTGCTGCTTTTGGTTAAAAAGAATATACGATTTATGTTATTAAGAGAGGTTAAAGATGCAGAAGGATGGATGATATGTGTACAAGCAGTGATAGAGGGAGTGAAGGTGATATTATGTAACATCTACGCACCCAGTAAAGGGGACCCACTTTTTTTTCATAGCATAAATAAGATTCTGGGAGAGATGGACGGTTACATAATATTAGCAGGAGATTTTAACGAGGTGATGGATCCCATCCTGGATAAAAGCAGGTTTAAAGGTCCACGCAGTACTAAAGAGAGGCAATTCATATGTTAAAAGATGATATGGGATTAACAGACATATGGAGGCTTACCAACCCCCAAGGGAGGGAATATACTTTTTTTCTCATTGTCACAATTCATATTCCAGAATTGATCTATTCCTGATTGCAAATTTGTTGATAAATAATGTAGTGAGTTGTGATATAAGAACGATTGCCATAACTGATCATGCAGCAGTGGAATTATGTTTGAGGGTGGAGTTGATAGTGGGTGGCAGGTCTAGATGGAGAATGAACACCTCACTATTACAGGACAAATCCTTCACATTATTATTGGGTGAAGATTTAAAATCCTTTTTGATAGCACAGAGGAAATTAAAACTGTCTGGGAGGCATCCAAAGCTTATGTTAGGGGAAATTGATAGCATATGCCTCTCAAAAGAAAAGAGACAGCCTTAACAAAATCAAAGAATTGGAGAGAGAAATTGAACTAAAAGAAAATTATTTATCTGAGTGTTATTCAGAGTAGTATAATAATAGAAAATAATAGAAAAGTAGCATATGCCCTGTTCTGATTAAAAACTTTTGTGAAGGTGGGGAGAAAACTGGGAAAATACTGGATAGACAAGTAAAACAGAAGGACTTTTCAAATACTATATCAGCCATTAGAAAGGGGGACACCCTTGCTACTTCAGTTAAAGATATAAATAAAGTATTTCAACAATTTTATGAGAAACTACAGTGGGTTGCAAAAGTATTCATACCCATGACCAAAACTCAATTGCTCAGAACAGAACAAAGCAAAAGTGAGTTTCACCTTTTTATATGAAAGGAAATAGCACAAACACAACAATCCATCACTGTTTTTGTTCGTAAGCACTCTTTATTATGAATAGATTGCATAAGTCTGTATTTCATTGTTGCAAAAGTATTCACACTAGGTCATTAAGTCACAATCAGTATTTGGTTGCAGCTCCTTTGGCAGCAATAACAGCTTCCAATCGCTTTGGATAGCCAGCAATGAGTTTTGCGCAATGGTCCTTGGACAGTTTCGCCCACTCCTCTTTGCAATACAGCTCCAGCTGAGTCAGGTTACTTGGTGACCTTTGGTGGTCAGCAATCTTCAGATCCCTCCACAGGTTTTCTATTGGGTTGAGATCTGGGCTTTGACTGGGCCAGTCTAGAACCTTCACTTTATTCTTCCTGAACCATTCTTGTGTCACTCGAGCCGTATGTTTTGGATCATTATCCTGTTGAAAGGTGAACTTCCTCCCAGGTTCAGGCTTTTTGCAGACTTGAAGAGGTTTTCCTCCAGGATGTTGATGTATTTTGCACTATTCATAATCTCTTGCACACAGACAAGCTCACCAGGACCGGAGGAAGAGAAACAGCCCCATAGCATTATATTCCCACCTCCATGTTTCACGGTAGGGATGGTGTGAGCTGGATCATCAGCTGTGTTGGCTTTGCGCCAAACATACTTCTTGTTGTTCAGGCCAAAAAGTTCTATTTTCGTTTCATCTGACCAGATCACACGTTCCCACATTGCAGGAGTGTCTTTCAGATGTGTGGTGGCATACTGCAAACGAGCCTTGAGATGTTGTTTCTTCAGATATGGCTTCTTCTTTGCAACACACCCATAGAGACCTTCCTTGTGTAAAGTGCGGGATATTGTGGACTTGTGTACGTTAGTCCCAGCACCCTGGAGAGACTTCTTCAGGTCTTCAAGAGTGATGGAGGGGTTTGCTCTGGCTTCCCTGAGCAATTTCCTTTTGCCGTGATCTTGGAGGGGCGCCCTTTCTTTGGAGGTTCACAGTGGTACCGTGCCGCTTCCACTTCTGGACCAGTGATGCAACAGTACTTTTTGGCACATTGAGTGAACTTGCGATGACTACATAGCTTTGCCCATCTCTATGCTTCTCTACAACTTTCTTTCTGAGGTCTTCTGAGAGCTCCTTGGACTTCATGACTGTTGTCTGCTGACAAGCATGGGATGACTGTGGACAGGTGACTATTGATTCCAGAACATGCGCTTCAACTGGGAGCAGCAAAGTCTGGTAGCTCTGAGTTTTTACTCAACCTTTGCTTTATTTTTGTTGTGTTTTTGTATGGTTTTGTCGTATTTTGTCAACTACTGATGGATACTTCTGTGGGGAGAGGAGTTTCTTCAGGAGAGGAGCTTCTGTCACTGAAAATGGAGCAAGTCTGGAGGATGCCACCCTGTTCCAGCTGGATGAGGAGCTGCTTTCGTGGTTGCTGTGCTGGTGGTGCAGAGGTTGAAGGCTTGGAAGTGGAGATGTACTGTGAGTCCTTTCTGCTGTCAGTCTTCATGCAAAGTATCAACTCTCTGCCCAACAAGAGTGATGAGAAGCTGGAGATATAGATGAAGACTCAGGAAGTAGACTTTTTTTCAAATCAAAACAACACTTGTGTACATCCCACCAATGGCTACTGCTGAAGTTCCATGTGAAGGTCTCCATGAAGTCGTTGCTAGGATACAGACTAAACATCCTGAGGCACTTGACTTCAGTCATGTCTCCCTGATGGACTCACTGAGGATGTGGTGGAGAGATACGTGCTGGTGGAGGCCATTCTAAACAACTCAGACCATCCTCTTCATAACACCTTGATGGAGCAAGAAAAGAGCGGTGGTGGACGGCTCCTCTCTCTTCACTGCAGGACGGAGAAATATAGAAGATCCTTTGTACCTTCAGCCATCAGGCTTCTTCATTCTTCTGCAAATGGTTGATGAGCTGACAGACAAATGAATTTCCCTTTGGGGATCAATAAAGTAATTCGTATTCATATTCGTATTCGTATTCGTATTGGGCACTATTTATAGGGAGCAATCAAGGATATACAAATCACCTGGGACTGAATACCGTCCTGTGACACTGTGAGGCAATAGTTTATAGTGTGCATTCATTTTCGACTCAAAATAACATCTTTGGTGCAAGGGTGTGAATACTTTTGCAACAATGAAATACAGACTTATGCAATCTATTCATAATAAAGAGTGCTTACGAACAAAAACAGTGATGGATTGTTGTGTTTGTGCTATTTCCTTTCATATAAAAAGATGAAACTCACTTTTGCTTTGTTCTGTTCTGAGCAATTGAGTTTTGGTCATGGGTATGAATACTTTTGCAACCCACTGTATATACATCAACAGTGCCTAGCCGTAATGATCAACAGGAGCAAGAAATGTTCTTTTCTAACATAGATATGCCTAAACTACTCTCTGATCAGGCAGAGAAACTAGAGTCTCCAATAACTGAGAGTGAGATGAGGACAGCAGTCTCATTAATGAAAACCGGGAAATCGCCGGGTTATGATGGATTTCCTGCAGAATATTTTAAAGAGTATATAGACATTCTTGCCCCAGTCCTGCAGAAGGTGTATCAGGAAACTTTTGAGAAAGGACAAGTACCACCTACTTTTAACGAAGCCTTAATAACTGTGATTCCTAAGAAGGATAGGGATATAACAGACCCAGCTAATTTCAGACCTGTTAGCTTGCTCAATTTAGATTGCAAAATCTTATCAAAGGTGTTGGCCCTACGCCTACAACAAGTTCTTCCTAACATTATACATCCTAACCAGGTGGGCTTTATGAAAAACAGATCCTCAACAGATAATATAAGAAAATTGTTACATTTAATGTGGCTGAGCAAGTCAAACGATGTCCCAATAGCTGCAATTTCTTTAGATGCCGAAAAGGCCTTTGACAGGGTGGAGTGGGGCTTCCTCTTCTCCGCCCTGTCACACTTTGGGTTTGGTCCATGCTTTTCCAGGTGGGTTAAGATATTATATAAGGAGCCTAAGGCTGCAGTGATAACTAATGGGGTAATATCACCATTTTTCAGCCTCTCTAGAGGGACTCGTCAGGGTTGTTCTCTGAGCCCCTTATTGTTTATAATTTTCCTGGAATCGCTAGCAGTCAGTATTAGGAAGAATGATAACAGGGAGGGAAGCTGGCGGCCAGGAACACAAATTACTGATGACATCTTGCCTGTGGTAACTGACCCTCTGACATCATTACCACACCTGATGGACACCATTCAGTTATATTCCAAGTTTTCAGGCTATTCAATTAATTTGAATAAATCTGAGGCTATGCCTCTATCTACGTCATGTTTCTCACACATGGTACAAAAATTTAAATTCAAATGGCTTCCTAAAGGTATGAAGTATTTGGGAATTAGACTGAGTCAAGATCTGGATGAACTACCTTTACTGAACTTTAACCCTATGCTTGAAAAAATTTAAACAAATCTAGAGAAGTGGGGGAAGATAAAACTTACACTGTGGGGAAAGGTAAATATTATAAAAATGACTGTACCCCCCCAATTTAACTATGTGATTATGATGCTGAAATTTTTAAGAGGTATGACAATATAATTAAACATTTTCTTTGGAAAGGGAAAAAAGCCAGAATTAAATTAAGTAAACTATGTGCTCCCAAGGAGAAAGGAGGAATGGGGTTGCCGGATCCAAGATTGTATTATTTAGCGTTTGAAATGTCCAAATTAGCCAAATATTGGAGAGAGACAGGAGACATAGACTGGAGAGAAATTGTGAAAAATTTATGTCTGCCATTTAATCCGAATGAAAGATTGTCTCAACAAGTTAACACCACAAACCCAATTCTCGTTCACTCTGGGGAAGTGTGGACCAAAATACATCAACTACATAAACTATCACACTATGTACAAAAGTAGGCCTCCTTGTGGAATAATCCTGCCATTTGTATTGGAAAAACACCTGTATGTTGGGAGCAGTGGCACTCGAGTGGCATACATACTATAGCAGACCTGTATAAAGATGGTGTTTTGATGTCTTATGCTGACCTTGCTCATAAATTCAATCTTGAGGGTAAACAAAAATTTTGGAAATACCTACAAATGAGAAATTGTGTAACTTCCAAATTAAGAGTAATTACAGAAAATCACATACTGGATTACCTTGAAATGCCGCGTGAGTGCCACACAGCTTCACTATTTTATAGATTAAGTAATTACTATGTAAGTGGGGATTCATCTAATGTGAAACTGCATTTTTTGTTTCTCGTTAACTGACTGATTCCATTTCCATGATTTCCGTATTTCATGTTGTAAATTGTTTTCTTGTCTGTATACCACATCTATTGCACATCTGCCCGTCCTGGGTGAGGGATCCCTCCTCTGTTGCTCACCCTGAGCTTTCTCCATTTTTTTTCCCCTGTTCAAAGGGTTTTCTTGGGAGTTTTTCCTCAGTCGATGTGAGGGTCTAAGGGCAGAGGATGTTGTCATAATGCTGTGTAAAGCCCTTTGAAACAAACTGTTTGTAAAAACGGGCTATACAAATAAAATTGCCTTGCCTTGCCTTGCCTGTGGCAGAGGGACCTGAGAACAGGGTTTACACAGGAGAAACGGCTGGGGATTATGTCAGGGTGTGGGAAATATGTTAGGGAAGCAAGAGGAAAGTTCATACAGTATAAGATTATACATCGCTATTACCACACCTGACAAGACTTCATGGGATGAAACTGATGAGTAACAATCTATGCTGGGAATGTAAAACAGGGGTGGGGACTTTTCTGCATTGCATATGGTAATGTGCTCGAGTGATGCCATTTTGGGTTAAAGTTGTAGAAGTCTTGAGTAGCTGGAGTCCCTCTGACTCCTGATTTATGTTTATTATGGGATAAATCCCAAATACCTGATGCTGTCTTTTCTGTTATTATGGTTGGTCTGGTTACCGCATTGAGAATCATCCTGAGACATCAGAAGACAGTTAAACGTCCAGGAGTGAAAGAATGGACGGATGCAATGATTGAGACTGCGTCATATGGGTCCATGCTTAATAGACTTAAAGGAAAAGTGGAGGGAGGCATCACCTCCTGGGACGATTTTTGGACTCACTTCAAAACTGATGAAGATCCTGGTTAAAGTTTAGGAATGAAAAAGTGTCCTCTGTGCCTGACACACTTCTCATGCACAGTAAACCAGATTTTGATTTATATATGTTGTTATTATACTGTTCTGTCTTTTGTTTTATGAGCTATGTCTTGTGAGGTCTGTGCCAAGATGGGGGGGTTGTGACTGCCATGTACCCCTGTTTGTATGTTCTGTATGTTCATGCAAAAAAAAAATTTTTGAAAACCTAATAAAAATTTAAATTACCAAAAAAAAAGAAGTCCTTTGGATGATATTCATATATATATATATATATATATATATATATATATACCTATATATATATCCATATAATGGGAGGCACTGAGAATGCAGCCTCTAATAACGCATTATCTGCCACGAAACTCATTCATTTCTCCAATATTTTATTATGATTTGCTAGTGCTATTCCCTTTTGAGTCCAGAGTTGCCTGTTATCGTCATCCAAGGTCTGTAGATTGACATACTAACCTCTGAACTGGATGATGATGTCATCTCTGAGTTCCGCACACAGACGCAGCATGGCTCATTCACTCTGCAATGATCATCTTGTTTTCCTGGAATTTGCTACTGCTAATACACTATGGTTGCTCTAAACAAACCACAGTGCAAATTCCAGGCAAACAAACTGACCGTTGCAGAGTGAATGAGCTGTGCTGCAGCTGTGCATGGCACTCAGAGATGACATCATCCAGTTCAGCAACTCCGGACTCAAAGGGGAATAGCACTCTCGAATGGATCTAAATGTTGTCCAAAGGACTCCTAATGACACCAAAGTTATATGGGTCAGTAAACAACCATATTTTATGCCAGAAATAAGGTCCAGGTTGTAAAAAGCGGCACTTCTCCTTTAAAATCAAAAGGGTTTTCCATATTTAAAAAACTGACCTCGGGGTCATATGAGAATTCATGGACTGTTCAAATTAGACTGAGACTGTCCTGTAAAAAAATGAGGCCATGGGTCAGGTATGCAGCAGGTCATCATGACTGTAGTAATTATGACAGGAGCAAAGGAGGTTTTGTTATAGATAGATAGTTATAGATAGAGGGGTCAATACACGCAGGTACACAATGCAGGGGAGCAGCATAGTCCATTCCTATGTCAAACTAGCGGTTTATATTTTACCCAGTGCAAAAAAGGAATACTTGTTTTTATATTAAGCATGACACCTTTATCTCTAACCATTTCAGGCTCTAATTGTATTGGCTCTATTTGAACCCCACCCCCATGTCACCCCAGCGACACACATAGGTTCTCACTTCTTTGAAAGCATTTTAGAAATACAAATAAATGTAAGTGTATGTGTGGAGGAAAGCACTGAGTCATTCTTGTTGTTTGTTTTCTTTATAGGATGAATATTGCTTCATCAAATACATTGTATTTCTGTACAAATATTGTAAGAAAATGAGAACATAGTTAATAGATTTATTTCCATTAATAAATATGATTGTAAATGCATAAAACAATTACACACGGCACAGTTGAGGTCAAACAAAAACACTGGAACACCTTACCATTTGTTCTCATACAAAAGCTGTACAATAATAAAACTTTTTTTTTTTTAAATTATCATTATTATTAATATTCCTCTACAAAAATAATAATCCTGCTAATTGTTATAGGAGATGTAGAGAGGAGGGAGAGAGAGGA
The DNA here is from genome assembly GCA_019059645.1 of Caranx melampygus. Classification (NCBI taxonomy): domain Eukaryota; kingdom Metazoa; phylum Chordata; class Actinopteri; order Carangiformes; family Carangidae; genus Caranx; species Caranx melampygus. Next base: position 289,832 of record JAFELL010001091.1, read on the forward strand.
AGAGAGTGTAGCTCAGTTGGATACTGTTCACCCACCCCTAGGTGCTGTCACATCATAACTCAGTCTAACCAGGAAGCTAGAGAGCTGTTTTTTTTTTTGTTTTTATATTTTTTTATTCATTTTCCTTTGCAGGACTTCCTGTTGGTTCAACCTGCCTTCCTCCTAGTGAAAACCAAAGGCAAAAGATGCTTTTATTATGTTACAACCTCCTGATCTTGTCTGGCAAGAGTAATTTCCTGTTCCCTGGGGTTATGGTTAGGATTAGCACTTCTGTTTTGCACTGGAGGTCCATCATTAGAGGCTGCTGCTCTGTATGTCTACCTCAAGCTCAGGGGTGGGAACTCTTTTTCTAAATCTGCAACATGTACTAAATCCTCTTAGTATACAACTTTACATCCTTACTATGTAAAACATGAAAAGAAATCCTTCAATTTTCTCAAGGCTAAGGAATCCGATCGTTATTGTATTGCTACATTTCACTCATGCTGACTCACAAAAATCCAACCACCAGCATGTTGATTTACCCTTACATAGCATGACAATGGATCATAAGAATAATCACCTCATACCTGAGAGCAAATCATATCCTACAGCCTCAGAGAGACACGCAACAGTTACAATGGAGGTGAAGATGGAAGATGATTTTGTACCTAAATCATCTTAGCATGCAGCTCAGACATGTAAACTCAACTCCTCTAAAGCATGTTAATAGCTGCAGGTCATATCATCGCTCTTTGAGGGCCACAAACCACCATGGTTTCAAAACCAAAATTTTGTTCCACATAAATCGACACCTGATTCTGGCATCTTGACTCTAAAGTCTCCAGGGGCACACGCCATCTCACTCTTATTGTTAAACCAAAAAAATATGGTCACCATGTGGCCTCCAAATTCTCAACAATATGACACTAACCAGCTATCAGGACCTGAATTCGAAAAAAAACAAAAAACAATAAAGAAACATATTGTAAAAGCAAAGCTGGAACACAGTATTTAAGTTTATGCCACAAATATCCATGAAAATGTCACTTTGTATATTTGTGTATGAAAACACTCAGGATATATCACCATCATATTCCCTATTTGCTTTAATGTGTATCAACTGTCCTGTTATATTTGTGTCATCCCACTGAAAAAGAAGAAAAAAAAAGTAACAGTTCACCTGCAACTGAGCGCTGTCATTGCTAATCCTGAAACAATCATGAACATGGCAAAAAAAAAACCTCCTTTCCTGATCCTCTTTGTCCCACTGTGTTTATGATAAGAAATAATCCGTGACCTCAGAATGATGATGTTCTGCAGGTATTTCTCCACATCATCACATCATTTGAATAGAGTTTTTATTTTAAAAAAATGAGCTTTGGTGAGCTCTCTTCTCTTTAATCATTGTCCACTGTGTCCCTCTGAAAATGAACCAAAGTCTTCCTTGTCTTACACACAGTTGTAAACTCTTGAAGAGATTAGTAGTTGAACTGTGTGATCAGTTCGGAGGACACAGTATGTGCACTTGAGCTGTGATGCATTATACAAAGAGATCTTTCTAGTATTCATCCTACCTTCATTTCTATGAATGGCACCACGCAGGAGAAACCTCAGAACATCACAGCAGGTGTCTATAGACTTTATGTAACATTATGCTACATAAATCAAAATGTCTGTTGCTTATATAGTCAATAGCAGAATAAAGCAGGAGAAAATACAGAGTGGATGCAACCAGCAAATGCTAATAAAATATGTTATGTAAGATATGTTGCTAGGCAACACAGCAGTTGTTGATAGTGTAAAATGAGCTGCTCAACACACCTGCCTGAACAATCCGCTCAAAATCCAACTTTCTCCGTGTTCCATCTTACTGTTAACTAGAACCAGCGCACTAAGCCTCACTGGTCTCACTGTGGTCCTCCACATTTCAAACACTGAATTGAATCAGTTGCATCCACAACAACAGAACAGTACTACACATCTCACTGCGGGTGCTTTCAGACAGACACGGTTCTGGTTCTGGTTCTGGTTCTGGCTCCATTCTGAAGTCTCAGAACGTTGGTGCTTTCTGGTGAACCAGCCCGCGTTCACATCAGTTGAAGTGAAACCTAAGTGGGCGTGCGTTACTCTGCATTACTCAGGTGCAAATAAACAACAGTGGCAATGTTTTTGCTTTTTTGCTGTCTCTGTAATCCTCCTTCAGTTTTTAAGTTTATGAATTATTCGGTCTGGTGTTGGAGTGGAGCCAGCCAAGATAAGAATGACTTTACTCTATTAAGCCCCAAGGGGAAATTTATATAACTTGTTCTTGTTGTTCTTCCTTGTACTGTTTTCTAACTTTTCTTGAAATTCTGTCGACGCCCAAATCGCCACCAAACATTTAGGCTAATTTCCTCAGCAGACCACAAAAAATCATTTTTCTCCAGGTTGTCAGTCACTGCCTTCACCTCCTTCCTGTTCATCTTTACAGCCTAGAATACGACACACCCACTGATGATGTCATGGTTCCCAGGGAAGAACCAACTATTTCTTGGTTCCCTTGAGAATCAACTTTTCAGGTTCCGAACCTGTTATTTTTTTGGTCTGAATGCGCCGGCCGGTTCAAAATTGGGTTCAGGAACCGGAACCAGCACAGAGCCCTGCTGGTGTAGCCCTGTGAGAATAAAACTGAACATAGTCTCTTTGTCTGAGTGTGTATATACTGTACTAAACAGCCATGACTGAACAAGCATAGAAAATATTCAAAACTGACAAAACCATGTTCCCTCTCCTCTCCTCTCCTGTAGTAAAAAGAGAAGGAAACAATTCCAGAAAGGTTGCCTCAAAAGATCTATCAGGCATTTCCATCTGTCAAAAGCTGCACATAAACCACCACAGGGCTTGACAGTCCTTTGAAAAAGCTAACCATCCGTATAGCCTGGTACCATATGCGCTCTACTTCTCCTGCTCTTACAGCACAATATAATGAGCTGGGATGAGGATGGCTGCTGGAATGGGCCAGGACATTAGCCTAAATGTGTCCCCAACCTTAGCCAGCCTTGAGCTTGACTAGCCACATCAAGTATTCAATACCACGTACCCAAAAAGCCCTCTTCCATCTCTCTTAGCCTCTTTCTCTCTCTCTCTTTCTCACTGCCATGTTCATTGGATCCTCTTGTTATCTCATTACAGCTACCACCTTAAACTTTTGACTGGAATAATAACACTCCATACTCCATCCCCAGTAGGCATGTTGGTTGTAACTGGGGTGTGACTGACTTCTTTATAACATGTTACTTTCTTACCGTTTCTTCCACCTTTTCTAAAAACTGTCATATCTGCTGATGTTTGGGGATCAACTGTAGTTTGAAGGTGCAGTTAAGCACCTTTTACATTAGGTGGTCTCTTATTCTGAAGCACAAAACCTTAATTACAAACTGGTATGTAGGTTATCATAAATAGTGCCAGAAGCATTAGATAAACAGCAAGGAACCAAACCCTGTATTTCTGTCAGTAATTTAAATGACATCAGGAAAAAAGAAATATTTCAGTAAACAAAAAGTGTATTGTGCCATCAATCAGCTTTCCAAGAGACAATAGACCAAAAGCTTTGAAGTTCCCTATTCATATTTTATAATAGCATTTATGTTTAGTAAGATGTTATTAAAATACACACATTTCTAACAGAGACATTCATGATTGACAAAATAAATGTGTAATCCACTTTAATAACATACTTCTTCTACTGGCCTTCCCTCTGGATTATGCATCTGGCTTGTAAAAATAAATGAAATATTTAAAATGAAGCCGACATAATGGAAAAAGAAAGAAAGAAAGACAAAAACAGTACACAGTTTCTTCTGGTTTGTTCAGAGCACAGTATGTCAGCAAGGTCCAACATGCACTGGTATAAAGCTCAGAACCATTGTTTCCCAAATGGTAAAAAAAATATCCATGACACAGCTGGAGTGGTCATCTAGTCCAGAGTTCAGATGATGTATGTGGGGAGTTCTGTAGAGACTTTCACATGAACATGGGGTTTCATACATCCTGAGGGGAAACAGGGAGCAAACAGACACAGATTTCAGGTGATGCTTTGTACTACAGAGTCAGAGTAAATCTAGAAAATGTAGCTGGTCTCATTAAAGTCTTTGATACTTTGAAGCTGTGTGAAGTGGAAAAACAATATTGGGATCACTATCAGCCTTTCTTATTTATACTTTAAGCAGATACAGAGCAATATTAGCATTCATGTCTATAGTCTCTCTCCTTTGAACTTCATTAGTTCCTGAGAACATCTGGCTCTTTAGTTGTCAAAAACTCCAGTGTTTACAAGCTTTGCCTGCTGTCTGATGCTGAGAAGTAGCACATGGGTGGGTTTATCAGCACATTTGCACCAAAAACAGCTGCCTGCTCCAACACTGAACAAGACTGAATTGAGGGGATCTACAGAGTGGAACAGTTGTCTTCCTCACTACAAACATACCATTACGATCATACTTATTTGATTCTTTGTAAATGTATGGAAAAAAACAACAACAACAAAAAAAAATTAGGAGCATTAGACATTGGCCATCATTTGGATTAAAGAGGACTGAAAATTTAAGTCTCATGTCAATTTGCTGTGTTTTATTTGAAGTGTGTCAGTCCATAGGAAGATATTGTGCCAGTCTAGTTGAGGCAGTTAGAAGAGAGGTTAGATGAAAACATAGCAAATTTCATTTTAACACTCATTCCGATGATGTTAGATAATGTGAGTGGTTTGGTATGTAGCTGAAGGTGGTGAGTGCTTGGTTCGTGACATCACAAAGTTACTGTAGTAAATGACAGTGAAATCTCACTTAAAACAATGTGGCACCTTTAAAGTGAGGTGCACATTTTTTGATCAGTAGCCAAGTAATCAACAAGAGCAAATAGCATGATTTTCAGACGAACTCGGTTAAGACTGTAATGTTAGAACACTGCTGTGATATGCATCAGAATATACACACAGGTGACTAAAAATGGGAATAGGGAAAAGGAAGAAGTAAGTGTTGTGATACCTACATGCAGAGTGTTAAGGTGACTGAATTGATTGATGAATATGATAATGACATGGATGATATACTACAGCCTCAACCCTCTGGCTTTGTTCAAAGTCACTATCCCTCTCAGTTTATTTGCAACAATTTGCCACTTTTACTGCATGAAGTTTTTAGCTGACATCAGTTCTTGTCATGATATTAAATATCCATTGCTTTTTAATGTTTAAAGTCCTCAAATTCCAGTTTGTTTGTACAATGTACTTTTTGGTAAAAAAACCTCAAAATGACCATTTTCTTATTCTTAGTGCTGCTACATTTTCTTGTATTATTAAGATCGCAACTATGTCAAAAATGTGTTCATTGAATATTCATTTGCTCCATTGTAGTGCAGTAAGCCATCATCTGCCCCCAAACTAAGAATATTACATGAAATTAGTCACTTGGCTGAAAGTGGACCAATGACATTATCTGGTAGAAAAAAATAAAAACTACAATTTTCAAATGCTGAATTTAGAATGAAAGACATTTTACCTGATTTGTATGATTTAATACTGTAAAAAAACAAGGAATTAATAAATGTAGTTTTCATGGCCACGATGAAGCCAAAGTGGTACAACTGGATGTTTACACTATATTATTGATAGATTTAAAGAGCTGCTGTTGAAAATTTAAAAAAAAAAATGCAGACCCTTAGCAAATTTGATGAGGGGAAAACCATGGCATCTATTGTTCAGATTCTAGATTGCAGTGCTCACTCACTCGCTCATGCCCACCCCTCCCATCGGCAAAGTGACGGTGGCCTCTGAGGACAAAAAACTTGTGTGGAAATGGTATCTTCCACGACTGGGATGACTGGGAGTATTTCAGGAGCATCTACCGACCAACTACTAACTCACTCTCTCTGCTGTTTCCTCCTCCTCCTTCTTAGTTTGATTATTTATGCTTGCGAAACTCTCTGGCTGGCTGGATTTTCTGTTCAGGCTGCCATACAAACATGGCAGCACAAGATGGCAACACTCTTGCTATATATATATATATATATAACAAGAATTACAAGGCTACGAAAACCAAACAAATTTTATTTTATAGCGATTTTACACATACAGTAGAAGCCATTCCAAAGTTTCCATTCAAGCTGAAAGCCAACGACTTTCAGCCGTCTTCCAGCCATCTCCCAGCTGAGTTCCAGCTGAGTTCTAGCAGCTGGAGTAACCCCCTCCTCCTCCTGGGCGTGTCTATTTTTTACTGTAACGCCACCTATTCATTGAATTACAGGGTATGACCAGGAGATGGCACTTCTCTCACAGAATACACATAGTCCCCAATCATTCTAATGTTCTATTTATTTCCACGATTACATATATAACCATTGTTTGATTTGAGAAGTGAAATTATAACAGGCCTAGCTACTGGAGATGCAGTGGCACTGTTTTATCTGGACTCTGAGGGTACTTATCACCAAACAAACTAACATGTACATTAATAGAAGGTTGGGTCAGGTTGAGTAAATAAGAATTAAAAAATAATAGGGTTTATATCTCCTGTCGAATATTTGATCACAGTTTGATCGGTGTGAATCTAAATTTAAAGAGGAAGAATTACGAGTGGTTAAAGCTGGTGCTGGTAATCCTGTTCAGAAACACTTTTTGTTATACTGGGTGAAATGGTCCTTCTACCTTCTGAGTAATCAATACATTATGTATTCAGAAAAAGGAACGAAAATGATCAGTCCTCTGTGGCAGCTGCAGGACTGACAAAACTCCGACCAATCCAAGCTCTTCAGTGCGAAGAGCAAAAACCACTCAGATGCCTTCATGTCTAGTTCTGTATCCGCCCCCCTCGATCCCTGTCTCCGACGTGCTCATTTATGAGCAATGGCTGAGAAAATGCAGCCCCAGTTACTACTTCCAGCGTTACTTGTAACGGCCCGCCCCGAGAAAAAGGCAAGGAAGAGAAAGCCGGAGGCTGAAAAGGCTGCTAACAAAAAGGCTCGAACCAGAGGAAACATCGGTGTTGCTTTTGTGGAGACAACTGAGGGATTTGAAGTGATGCTGAGGTTGCTCTCTTTCTGTTGGACAGGTAATTATATGCTTTGCTTTGGGGAGGATTTGTTATTTTTATGAACTGTGTAACTTTTGCTAACGTAGCTACTTTTGTAGCTTGTATTAGCCTAATGCTAATATTAGCTTCTCTGTGGGTTTAAAACGGGTCGGTGACGCTAGTATTGAATAGATTATAGTATATATATATATATATATATATATATATATATAAATATATATAGTACTCCTCCTGCCGCTTCTCATTTTCGTGCGGTGTGCGTTCCAGTTTGTGGGGGCGTGGCTTGGACGTACACACTGACGGGAGGGGGAGGAGCTCTCTTGCTAGCTCTCCAGGATTACCAACCCCAGTTTTAACAGCCTTTTGGAAGATGTTTGCAGTTGTGCAGGTAAGTGCATGGTTTAGCCCAGGCAAACCTGTCTAATCATCTTATTAGTATTATCACAGCTTGTTTGCACTTAATGGGCTTTTTGGTCTCCCATTGTCACACAAATCAAGTACAGATCCAGAAATGCAGCTGGTGTGACTCTAGCACAGGGCTGTTAAACTTTGAAGGGACCAGTTTTGTTGGAATGCTGTGGCCTGTGGGCCACACATTCTCCTGAGCTATCTTCTGTTACCATTTCATGGACAGCAGCAGTGATGGGCAAAGTAATAACGTTACTGTTCTGATTACTTTATTTCAAATGTAATTCGTTAAATTACAAGTTACAGTACTAATCATCCAACAGACAGTCCCACATGTGTTCCCTGCCTGGCTCATTGAAACAGCCTATCATATCCCTGAACGCTATGAGTGATAGGCAAACCAGTCATTTAACAGGGGTGCAGTTGTGTTACAGCGTCACCGCCATGTGTGTTTGTTGACAACAAACCAACCTGTAGTGAGAACATGAGAACAGTGAACTGGAGAGACTAGAGGTTGTAGTCCTCTCTGCAGCAACACTGGGTTCGACTCCCCACCTACGGCCCTTTTTTCATCTTATTTAAAATATATAAAATTTCATTTCATTTCATTTTAAGAACGAACAATCACTCAGCTCATTAACATGCTGCTTTTCTTCAAATTTTGTCTCTTTTCTTTAAATTACTGTGTGAATTGTAGTTAAATATAATTTATTAACTTTTTTGTTTTTTTTTACTACACTGACTCCCTTGGGAATCAGGCCAAAACAGATCTCTGCTGCCCTCCTATGCTGATGGCCCATTCTCCTGGTCCACCGTGATCCACTGGTCTCTGCCCTCCTCCTGCACTATCTACATGTATATAGAGTCACATTGTTTACGTTGTGTGTTTTAATCAGTCCTGGAACACACACAGTGTGACCGCGGTACCGGCAGGGTGACAGAAATGCTCATTGTTAATGTGTAGAAGGACAAAATGACAGCTGTTACTTTCATCCCGACAGTGACTCCCGACACTTAAACCTGGCTTGGTTCTACACTGAAAAAATCTGTGTGAAACTGTAGAATGTGTTAGAGGACTAAGTTATCTGTCTAACCATCATAACACCTGAAACAGGAAAAACAGCCGAGCGATCAAAAAAATGCCGCTCGAGGGAATCTACTTTCTGTCATTGAGAACAGGTTCTTGAATGTAACTCGGTCAAAGTGAGACGTATCCTCAAGAGTTTCTGCAGTTCTGTTAGGTCATACATGCAGCACATGCTGATAAAGTTAGACATATCAGACTTGTAGGCCTGGAGAAAATCGCTATGTTACTTTCGCCCCACGTTACTTTTGACTCAGCCCTCCCTTGCCTGCACAACCATAACAATCACATTAATGGCTTCATACAAACAGCTGTTATAGACCACTGTGGCAAGCTGTGGTTACAGAAATTATTACAGTGTTTCTTTGTCATGGTTTTCCTGTGCCTATTTTTTTCCCTCACTAGTTATTATTTTCATATTAATTTGTTGTCTTTATGCGGATCGGGAGTGAGAGAGAGGCAGGTCTTATAGAAGAGAAACACACTTTTAATTTTTGGTTATAAAAAATCTAAATGACCTGCAGCTTTTTACAGATTAGTAAATATAAAAAACTGGCGATCATCATGACATTCAGACCTCGGTTTAGACCTTTTTATACAGTCTATGGTTTAGACTGGTTTAGAACATAATCATTACTCCTCCCTGTGGACACGGCATTGCAGCTGGTTTTCACTCAGGCTGTTGAGGGGCGTTTCGAGTCAGGGCCTCATTTACTAGGTCATCGTGGGGGATCATATGACCCCTGAGGACTCAAAGGGGTTCCATTATTGGCCATCCAAGAACCACCCAAGGATCAGCCAAGTACCCATCACTGAAACAAGGGAACTTTTGAATGATCAATCAATCAATAAACCTTGCCAAATATTACACAATGGACCTTTAACACAACTGACGGTGTGTTAATGGCCAAAAAAAAGAAAAGAAAGAAAGGGAACTGGACACAAATATGTCCTAAATGTCACCAGATCTCAACTTAACTGAGCAGTACACATAGTATAGTATGTATAGTATGTGTTTTAGTGTCCTCCAGAGACTGCTAAAGTGTAGTGAAGTTGGTCTGTGGGGACTTAGTGGGATATGTTTGTAAACACTTTATATTCAACTGGCTTCCTATCAGTGGTCACACATCTGTATTTTCAGGTGATAAAAAGGAGAAGACAATGTGTCAAGTGTGCTACTTACAAGCAGCTGCTTTTTCCATCATACTCATTTAGCTCTTTTTCAGCCCCTGACTGGACCATTTCACTTCTGAGTAACACACAACAATCAGCACAGGGTGAGACTGATGAACGAACAGTACTTGAATACATGGTATGAAATGAGTAATGAAGAAATAATAAAATGAAAATGTCAGCCACACATATAAAAGACAAACCAGACTGGATATTCACCGATGGGCTGTGTGTTAAACTTTGTGTCCAGACTCTCCAAAGAATGCACCAGGTCCCGCTGTGAGCCGGCCGTGGTCTCTGTTGGATCAGCTGGACACATCATTTCTTGCTCCTTTTCATTCTGCATCTGCGCATAAACGTTGAGGCCTGGGATCTTCCTTGAGAAAAGATTTACAGTGAGGTATATGGATAAATCACAGCAAAAACACAAAGAGGGGCACAGCAGCAAATTCTTTGTGCCTTGTGATGATAGAATTAAGCTAACTGTACAGTGGCCCTGACAGCTCAACATACATAAAACTTGAGAAAACACATGCAAAAAGGGAAAAAAAAGTCTGACAATCTGACAATTTTGCTAATTGTACAGTGTACAGAAATATCAAACATAAAAAATATCTGAAAGCATAATTATCTATGTATGTATGCCCTGTATGCAAATACTCAAAATAGATATGTTTCCAGGAGACCCTATAAAGTTTTGAAAACCTGGTTGTGCGTATTTGCAGTGCCTGTGTCAAATTAGTGAAGATGCTTTCTGAATCTGACAAATACTAAACCACAAATACTAAAAGCAACAAGAATCTATGAATATGAAGTTTTATTCTGTCTGTGCTTGTCAGTAAATATTCATGGCCCTTTCCCTCTTAAGTGCACCTTGGCGAGGAGATGTAATTTGATATTTTCGACTGTCTACATTCAAAGGGTTTAATATTGATAGTGGCTGACAATGACTGACATTTCTTTTGGAAAGAATGACCTGACAAAAGAATTTCCACAGGATTCCCACAGATGTGCGATGAAAAATCCAAGTCTTTTCTAAAGAGCACTGGGTATGGCAGTTTAGACGTTTGACAGGCAGCTATCAACCTTCTTTCTAGCCTCACAGGCAGCTTTGTTTTCGGAGCTGTCAGGAGGATGCTTCAACACCTTTCACTGCCTTCTCATCATGTACATCTTGACTACGTTATAGATGTGAGCCATTTCATGAATACTTTACCTCTTGAATTTGTAGATGACAAACAAAGCTAAACCCACAACCACTACTGATAGCAGCATTAGCATGGCAGAACTACTGTGGTTCTTGCTGGTGTCCACTAGGGGCGCTGCAGAGACAGGAAGACAAGAGCCACAAAGACTGAACATTGCAATCACACAACCTGTATTAGTACCTGTATATATATATATATATATATATATATATACATACATATAAAAAAATATATAAATAAAGCTTGTTATCTTCAGATGATGAGAGAAAATGATTTTGACTGAACCTCAGACAATAAGTCCTGAGTATGAGGTGAGCTGTCTGTGTTTACCTGCTGACAGGTGTGCTGCATACACAGTGACTTGGACACCTGGTCGCAGTGTGAACTGCACAAGATTTTGATTCAAGGCGCCGAGCAAAACCTCAGAGAGCTGTTGGTACAAATAGGGAGATGCAATGTAATTTCATTTTGTACAGATAAATGACAACAAAATGAAACTACTGACATTTCACAGTAAATCTGTTAGTAGTTCTGATCAGTCTTTGCACAAATGACTCCAGTTATTTAATGTAAGACTGAAACATCAGTCTCAACATACTTGTGTGTCTGCCTGGTCAGTGTGTGAATGGGGGTGGAGAAAAATGGAAGTACATCATAATAAATAAATAAATAAATAGATAGATAGATAGATAGATAAATAAATAAATAAAAGAAAAAGCCATGCAGGTGGTTTCCAATCAGGGGCCCAAGACCACTCCGCCACATTATAAGATAAATCTGTGGGAGTCAAGAGATGAAGGAAAAACTACATACTTCACATACACCAAATTGCTCTTGTGATTCTTGCTCCTTGGGACAACATGACTGGTTGAAAACCCAACTATTTTCACTTATATAGAAAATATGGCAAACACTTGCCTCTTTACACACACAGCACACATGGAGCTTTTTTTAGTAATCATTTAAATTAATTTATGGCCACTTTCCCCTCTGACCTCTGACCACCAAAATGCAATCTGTTCATCCTTGAGTCCAAGTTAAGTGTTGTGGCCAACATGAATAGGTTCCATACCACACAAATGTGAGTTTTGTTTCTGTCTCTTTTCAGTAGAAACCAGGCAGAGCTCGCAGATGTTTGATGCCTCGTTTTATGTGCTGGGACCCTATTTGTACTATTAATGAAGTTTGGTGCTGTTCTGAGCATTATCTGTGGCTATGGGTGGCTTTTTTGATCATGGTTAGCTTGTGGCCCCACAGACAGTAGTATTTTGCTCTTGTGCGGTCTTTGTTGAAGTCGCTACAGCTACAGAAGTTTGCGGTCAGCAAAACTGATCTCTGTGGGGGGTGTTCTACTCTGTCTTACAGTGCGATATACCATCGGTTACATTTACGCTGGAATATCCCTTTAACTGAAGGAGCTCACAGCTGCATTACATCATCAAAAACACCTTAGAGTTGAAATGACATCTCTCAGATACACTTAAACACTGAACCTTGTGATTGTATTATCTATTACAAGGCTGTGGTATTGAATTGCATTATTTGAAAGTACCCATGACCTAAAAAACCTCACTGCCTCAACCCACGACCCCATGTGAGATTTCCTGTTTATGTAACAGTCTTTGTCCGTACCTTTCCACTGCAATGCATAATGCATACAATGCTGCTTTCCACACTGGCAAGTAACCTTCTGCACTACTGAGAACAACTAACTTTGATATAAATCAAGCAGATTACAGATTACAATGAAGGTAAACTATAGAAAGCCATACTTTGAGCTCATTCACTCCTAATCTACTTCTTCCATGTAGTTTCACTACATGGAAATCTCTATCCTGAGACTTTAATTCTTGAACACATCTTAAAGTGAACTTTAAGATGAATCTTAAAGTGATATTCAAATATTATTCGACAGTTTTTCTCTATATAATCAAGCCGAAGACACAGCTAAACAAAACCCTTAATTTTATTTCTGCAAATCCCATGTTTTGTTCTGCAGAGGCTCCACTCATCTTACCTGCCACGTTTGCCAAATTAATTATGATATGAGTAATTTCTCCAGTCCCCCCCCCCCCCCTTTATATTTTTTAACAGTTTAAATTTAGATCATGCTATGACTAATTACCTTTTCCCCATGTATACCAGGGTCAGTAAATCGATTATACATTCTAATAAGTAGAGCAGTCTGCACTTTTAAGATGCCAACCTTGAATGAAGATTTATCACTGGCTTGCAGGGGGAAAGGATCCTTCTAGGCGATCAACCAGGTGTATGCAAGCAGGGAAGAGGAAAATCAAATTGATTTCCTTCCCATTTTCCTTCTCTACATGTGCCTGTGGAATTCTTCCCACAGAGAGCAGATCCAGCATTATTATCAGTCATTATTGGTTATGTGAGTCTCAGAGCTAATTTAGTCCATCTTGATACGCCAGTGATTTAGTGAGCTGATCAACCATTACAATTACTTTGTCTGGCTTTTAAGGCTTGTTCGAGACTCTGCCCCCCTCCCTTTCCAACTCAACACCCTAGTGGATGTGACTTGAGGGATTTTAAAAGTCATTCCCCCTGATAACTTGTTAATACTTGTCAGGTTTATTGATGAGTCTATTGCAAAAATTTCCTCAGGCATGTTCTAGAATTACTCCAATGGAAAAAAATCTGGACATGCCTCAGTGGATCAATACTGACATCTGCTGGATGACAGAGGAATTTATATTTGAGATTATTTTTCAGGCAGCAAATACTCGACAAAGTGGTGCATGTTAGAAGGCAAATCAGCAATTGTTGTGTCACCTGATCTAAATGAGCAGAGCTCTTCTCAGGTTTCCCTTCGCCTAACTGTTTGTCAGGTAGGAGGAAAAACTCTGCTGCAGTAGGTAAACCTGGGAGGACAGTGACCAGAAGCTGATCCTCTCTCACACCTGTGGCCTGAAAGGGGATAAGAGAAAGGATTGTTAAAAGAGTCTGAAAGAAGGAGTCATGTGGTTCAGGCTAGACTGGGTACAGAACCTCAATGCTTTGAACATATGTCTGAAACGTGTCCACCGCACTGAGCATCAAAGAATGTCACATGGCAAAAGAACACTGTTCACTGTTTCTCTGACCACAGTTTCTGATTTCAATTTGAAGTTTGTGCTTGATTGTGTTCTTCTTGTAACATGGCATTTGTCTCAACAAAAGAAAAATTACAGCTCTGTGTAATGTGGGGTCGTTTGTTGGCTGGCAGACAACCAGCAGGAACTTCATGAAGCATGTTTCATGAAGCAATCTATCCCTTTTCCATCCCTTCAAGACAAAGCTGTCAGTGAATCCTGGTGGATGAGCAGCAGCATCATATTGGCTGACCTATTATGTCCTTGAGATTATATGCTGCCAAAAAATGTTTAATTTTTCATTTTACACAAGTATCCTGAAGGCAGTAGAACTCTTTCTCATATAAGTATGTTGATAAGTTGTGGGTTTTTTAATAAAATGTATTGTACAGGTGTCTCTGAATAAAGTAGGACATGATGAGGTCAGCAGTCTTCCCCATGAGTAGTGTAGCTACTGAATTTTGGGTATTTATTAAATGTAAGCCATAATCATTACAATTTTAAGAAATAAAGACATGACATATTTCAATCTGTGTGTAATCAATCTATATGTAATATGAGTTTCAGTATTTGAATTGAACAACTGAAAAATATGAACTTTTCCATGATATTCAAATTTATTGAGATGTTCCTGTATATAAATCCCTGACAAATATTTCACACTTTGGGGTGCGTGTCAGACCTCTGACTGATTGCCTTAACAATAGTCCTTCACTTCTAAAGACACAAACCTTCGCTTTTCAGTGATATTGGGTGTCTGCTCATGAGTATGACAGCTCCATAATTCCTATATAATGAAGGCCCTAGGTTGAGAGAACCAGACCTTTATTTCATTAAGCACAGGCCTTAAGTATATGGTGTCTTAGAGGGGCAGGGATCTGAATAAACCCATGTGACACAATAACAGAAAATGACTGTAATTGTGTTGTTTAGCATGTGTACTGGCATAATAGGCTAAGTAAGTAAGTCCACCCCTTATTGGTAACAAATGTTCTGGTTATACACCCTCTGCTGTTACCTGAACATTTGCTATTATCTTTCACATGAGAGTTTGGCTGCAGAATACTAAAAGTTACACTAACAAAGCACATTTTTAATGTGTCTGACAGAAATAATCCTGCTTTACAAAAACACAACCTGTGTCACAGATGTCCTTACTTTAATATTTGAAGTAGTAGTAGTAAGAGTATTGTCATTCTGTATTTTGTATAACATTACTAATGCCAGTGATGAGCTGTAGCAGAATGGAGTTAGACTGGCTCTCTTTATTACCAGCATGGGCAAAACACTGAAGGTCAAGTGGAGAGCCACCCCTTAAACTCATAATTCACTTGTTAAATGTCACTTAAAGAGATGTGAAATTACTTCCACTCACAGTGTAAGGAGCGGGCTTAGATGTCTTCATGCCCATTATACCATCATCTCATAATGTGCCCACGCAGCTGACTATCAGACAGTGAACCTGTACCAGACAATTTATTTACAACATCTTGTGGCGGGAATGTATTGTAGTTCTACTCTGCCCCATAGGAATCTACACCAAATGTAAACCATGCAATTCAATGAATGCTCTATTCTAACTCTCTCTACCCTGCAAGAGCCCCTGGTTCTTGTTCCAGCTCCATAGCGTTACTGCAGTGAATGTTGTGAATGATTTGAGCTATCATTTTATATTTTCATGTGAGAGTTACTGTCTACCTTCCAGGCTGTGGTTGTCATTAAAAAAAGTGTACACAGTGTATTATTGGCATCAGTTTTGATTTTACAGGACCATAAGTGTGAAAATATGAAGCAAGGCAAAGAGTGCTTCTTCTTCCTCCTAATTGGAACGGTACTGAAGATGCTGTAAAAATCACTACGTCAATGAGGCAAAATCTGTGCCTGACATGTCATGTGTGGCTTTGAATTTTATCTTTACAGATCAAAGTACTCAACTCCCAGCGTCCCCTCAGGTGAGTGGTGAACATACATAAGGAACAAAAACATTTTTTCTTCTGTACACTTCAACATCCAACCTCATTACTGTATGGCCCTGAACTCACAGGCTGTAAGCGAGCCACTGAATTCCATGTGCTCTTGAACTATATTTTCTTCCCCCCTTCTCCCTCTTGCCTTGTCATTTATCATCATAAAAGTCAGATTTATGTCTCTAAGCCTCTGGGAGGTCATGCTGCACTCAAGCACCTTCAGAGGTCCAGTCAAGTGGTGACAGTATTTACCAGAGTAAACCAATGGTTTCCACAAAAGGAAGTGAAAGAGCTTTACCTGGATCAGAGAGTTCTTGATGACTCGGCTCACATCCAGCCTCCATTCTGCAACACCAGGATTGTGGTCGTCGAGGTTTGATGAAAAGGCAAGCAGATGGGATCGGAAATATTCTATGGGACGGTAAATAAGTGTGAGATGCTTTTAATTTATGCCTGCCATTAAACACAGTTCAGTCTTTGGAGTGAGCTCGAACAGATCAATGTCCACATCAATTATTAACATTTGATAGATGATGAGTTCAATTCATCATTTTGGCAGGTTTGACATCATTTCAGATCTATCCAACAACATTGGTACACAAGAGGTCAGACCATCAGACAGGATCTAAATGAGCCACAGTTTACCGACTGACACCTGAACTCAAGGTATCTGCCTATAATAACTTAGAAAACAGTCTAGATCTATAAATAATGCAAATGAGAGCTGATCAGAGTAGAAACACTCAACTCATTGTGACACCTGTGATGTAAATGTATTTCATTTTACATACATGATCTGCTTAATAAGTTCAGCTAGAAAAAACATTTCCAAAAGTAAATGCATGTGGATGCTGAAAGCTGTATGAGTCCTCCTAGTTCGTCAGTTATTGAGTTATTGTTTTTTTTTTTTTTTGTGATGTTAGCAGCTTTCCTGAATCTCACCATTTGTATTAGTATGTGCCAACTCATAGACCTTTGCACAGGGCATGCTACTTTATTACTTATCTATAAGCCATAAATAAACAGCTCTTTAACATGAGCACAATCCACCACTATGGGGAGGATAATGTTAAAGATGTCAGAAACAACAGAAACAAGACTACTTGTAATTAAGCTGAATCACCCATGGTGACACATGTCATCAGTGTGTTTACAGAGTTACAGAATCCCAGTGGAGATGGAGTTTAACATTCTTACCATGGACTGCAATGTTTTTTCTGTCCTGCAGAATCGTATCCCCTGCAGACACCTGCAATGTGACAGTATTGATACCTTCCTGGGAGAATGTGTATGCTACACTTCCCTCTAGGGTGATTACTGGCTGCTGGGGGAGAGAGTGTGGGAGAAGAGGTAGGAGAGAGAGAGAGAGAGAGAGAGAGAGAGAGAGAGAGAGAGAGAGAGAGAGAGAGAGAGAGATGGAGCCAGTAACTCTGGGGCGTCCCAAGAGAGGTCTTTATCAATGGCTGGTTAACATCTCACACTGCTGTTATTTACACTACAGAGGTGTTAGCCTGCTGGTACACTCAAAAATACACACATACACACAAGTGCTCTGCTACAATCTGTCCTGTGCTACACACAGTATCGGAGCCCACTGAGAGTTCCCTGTGTGACACCAGC
This sequence comes from Caranx melampygus, assembly GCA_019059645.1. Taxonomy (NCBI): domain Eukaryota; kingdom Metazoa; phylum Chordata; class Actinopteri; order Carangiformes; family Carangidae; genus Caranx; species Caranx melampygus. The sequence continues at coordinate 307,430 of JAFELL010001091.1, forward strand.
AGCTCCTTCCTGTCATTACTCATGTCTCCATTTGTTCCCCCTATAGCTATAAAATGCTAATACTGCTGCAGTTTGTTATGACCTGACATAACTAGATTGTCCCTGTGGAAAGCCCCTGCTGGTGCTGAACAAACATATTTACCCAAGTACAATTATGAGGACACACAGAGCTTCTAGTGTGCAGTATTACTATTAGTCCAGAGAGATGAGGGATGGCTCTTACTTAACTATCTTACTAAACTTACAGTATGACTAAAGATACACTGATGTTTTTTTTTTTTCTCTATGAGTGAGCAAAAGTTCACACAAAACATACTATGTATCTTGAGATATTGAGAGCTAATCAGATTGCCTGGTAGAGGGTGCACCAGGAGGGTATAATCCCTGGTTCCATTCTCTCGCTGTCTCTCTGTCTCTCTCTCTCTCTCCCTCCCTCCCTGATTTTGCTGTGTTTTGTTTTGTCTGTCTCATTCTCACTGCCTGTGAGAGGTAAGGGCAAAAGAATTATCAAAAAGGGAAAAGTGCACTTGTTGTTCACTGCTTTTAACTTTTGGACAGCAGGTCTATCACTTTTGATCTCCAGGAGACACTTGTATGAGACAAGAGTCACCAGAAGAAATTGAAAAAAGGAAAATGTATATCAAACCAAAAACTGTAACCCCGAGGCCATGTTATGAACCAAACTGTGGATTTTGTATACAGTACGAAAAGTTTTACAACCTGAATGCATAAATATAGTTCAATTAAAGACTGGTTGTCACAGAAGAGCACAAGTGTCAACAACCTGCTTATTTACTTGCCAGTGGACAAAGGTGCAACATCAGTGAAAACTCAGGGAGGAAAAAGAAAAGTCCTGAATGTACCTCTGTGTTATTTCCAATCCACCAGATATAGGTGACCATTCCCACTTGGCTGGGCCACAGAACAGCAGTCAGGTTCACTTCTTTATTCCTCACCGCCACAAAGGGGGCTGAGAGATGGATATACTCCAGCTGACCTGTGCGGGCACACATATCACTGAATGAACTCGATGTACTGCATCACAATGCATGAAAAGAACAAAAAAGGAAGAGCTTTTTCATTTTAAATGAAGAAGCAAAAGAGGGAGAGAAAGTTTATAGGTTGGGGCTGGTTGGGGAAAAGAGGATTTTGTGAGTTTTTTCAGAATTCTCTCCTGCATTGGGACCGTTGGCTGCCATCTGTGTGTTATTTTTCATCTGTGGCACTCCTGAGCCTGCGGTAACTCTATTTGTATGGCTGGCACACAGGATTGACAGATTGGTGGGGCATCAACACTCCCTGATCAATATGTCAGCTCCGTTACATCTGTCACCCCTTGAATACACCAGGGGTGGGGTCAGCCTTGTTACATATGAGGCTGCAGCAGTGGCTTCTGGGTTGAGTGGCTATGAAGCATAAGCTGACTCGAGTGGAAGTGTAATGGGATTTGTTCTACCTCACTTGTTTGTTTGGATATGGGAGGAGAGCATGTTCTGTGAAGAGATAAGGCACAGAACGTGGTACACTGAGTACAATCTGACAGCTGCACTTCAACTGAATGTGATAAAAAAGTGGAGAGCAGAGAAATAGCAAAAAGCAGCAGAAGAAAAATCAAGCAAAGTCTATATATATATATATATGTGTGTGTGTGTGTATGTACACACACACACACACACACACACACACGTATTCACAGTACAAAACACAGCACAGAACCACTCATTATCTCACATGTAACATGCAGGAAGAGCATCGTAGTCTCTGAACCGAGGTTGTTCTCCCCTGTGGCAGCCACCCGATAGATTCCAACAGCTTTGTAGATGTGTTTAATTCCATCCTCAATGGAGCTCACATTGGAGTATGTCAGAGCGTGGCCGTCTCCAAAGTCAATGGTGATGCTTGTCCTCGCCCCATTGCCCTGTGGAGACAAACACTTTCAAGAATTCTGCCAGTTTAGAGCCAGAGAATGAACATTACCTTCAGACCAGGAAACCAGGAAACTTTTTCATTTCTTTTTCTCTTTTTTTGCTACATGAATCTTAAATTTTCACTGCAAGAATTAAAGCTGGGGTTGGTAATCCATCCATCCATCCATCCATCCATCCATCTTCCTCCGCTTATCCAGGGCCGGGTCGCGGGGGCAGCAGCCTGAGCAGGGACGCCCAGACTTCCCTCTCCCCAGACACTTCCTCCAGCTCTTCCGGAGGGACCCCAAGGCGTTCCCAGGCCAGCCGGGTGACATAGTCACTCCAGCGTGTCATGGGTCTTCCCCGGGGCCTCCTTCCGGTGGGACATGCCCGGAACACCTCCCGAGGGAGGCGCCCAGGGGGCATCCGGTACAGATGCCCGAGCCACCTCAACTGGCTCCTCTCGATGTGGAGGAGCAGCGGCTCTACTCCGAGCTCCTCCCGGGTGACAGAGCTTCTCACCCTATCTCTAAGGGAGCGCCCCGCCACCCTGCGGAGGAAACTCATTTCGGCCGCTTGTATCCGGGATCTCGTTCTTTCGGTCATGACCCACAGTTCATGACCATAGGTGAGGGTAGGAACGTAGATCGACCGGTAAATCGAG